>OY293306.1:31068981-31593935 GCA_958502075.1 Orchestes rusci | reverse complement strand
AACTAACCTATAACATAAGTGATTGTTTCTACAACAGTATTTAATAAAAAATTTCAAAAAAACCTAATACTAAAGATAATATTAAGAACGAAATCATGCAAAATTATCTCAATAAATTTTCAAAATGCTGTCCCTGAACCTCTTGACAATAATAATTTGAGCCAAAAATATTAATGCGTTCAAAAGTTAGAGGGGGGGGGATTATTTACGTCCTTACTGTACATTATCGCAACAATAATATAATACATATCTTAACCTAACTGTATTAACACACAATTTTTACGTTTATTTGACTGTGGATAATTTTCGTTTTTTAGTTAGAGATCCTGAACTTTGTTCAATATTGTTTTTGTTTTTGGTGTAATTGTTAAGTACAATATTGCTTATTATTAAAGCTGCCCTGAAATATATCTTCCGACACAATGTTCCACAGGGACAGTTTTTTTTTAAATCTATATAAAAGCTAAATGCAGGCGCGTCCATATGTCTATCTCGAACGTCAAACGTCAGCGTCAGCGGTAACGGCGAACGGCAAGTTTATAAATCCCACTATAAATGGACAATTTTGCGCTCGGAGCGAAGCTCGAACTCACTACCACAAGAAAACACCTTCAATCAATGCAAAATTTCGATCACCGATTAACGTCAACGGTGGTCCAAATTGCGACGTTGCACGTCATTACTTGTCATCACTTCATGGCTTGTATTACAATAAAGACGGCTCTGCTAACAACTATGCAGGTCTATGAACATTGAAACTGTGAAAAAATGGTTATGTCCTTATAGTTTTAAAGGGATTCAAGTACGTCACTCTTGTGTACGTATTTAGGTTGACATATGACACCACTCAACACGCCTGCGTGGGTCTATCAAAACCATGTGGTGGAGTATGTATAGATCAACTTTTATCTTGAATCTATTTTTGTGCTCAAACAATTTTTTGGCAACCCTTGCGAAACGACAAACATGCCGAGCATTTATTTTTCCAATCGAGAAAGAATGACGAATGGGGTTCGACCTCCCCCATAATTCAAAAGAGCGCGTATTTTTCGCGTTTAAAGCAAATTCCTGTGTCAGACAGATAAGATTTATTTTTTGATAGAAAGAAAATTAAGTAAGTTTTGTGTTTCGAGTATAAATTCTGTCATTTATTTTTATTTTCGCGTATAAATGTATGTTTTAGTGTATTAATTGAATTATTCGATTGCAGATTTAATCGTATAGATTTTCAATGAAGATGACCATACTCCATTCTTGTTGCTGTTGGAATTCGGTTAGGAAGGGCAGTGTAGCTTGTGGTGTTTATACAGGGGTAAGTCAAATAGTATTTGAGAACAAAGTGTCTAGCGAAGAAAAATGATTAAATATCACAAAAGAAAAATATAATACAGGGTGGCCCATCGAAAACGTTCTGGCATTTATTTTGGGCATTTAATGTCATATGTCAATGTCAAAAATATATATATTTTTTTTCATTTAATAAATAATATTTATTCGCAAGAGAAATTCTTCAAACTATGAGGATGTGGACGGAAGATCTTCTAAATGAGCTATTACTCAATCCTTATAACAAGGATTCATTTCAGACCATTTTTTTTGTGTGAAATAAATCCTCGTCAAAAGGATTGAGTGATAGCTCATTTTGAAGATCTTCTGTCCCTCATTATACCCTCTTAGTTTGAAGAAGTTAACTGTTGCGGGTAATCATGATGAAAGATGAAAAACAATTTTTTGAGAAGCTGTCATATCAACAGGAATGATAGCAGATACTTGAAACTCGGCAGTCGTAATCAGGGTTGAAAGGCCTTCAAAATAAAGTATCACTCGACCCCCCTTTACATTTAAGATGAGCTCAGGGATTGCAGATGAGGATTTGCTTATATGCCGGATGAGTAGCCCCCTCAAAAATAAAGTTGATGGGTCGTAGTGTTTTATTTTAATATGACATTAAATGCTCAAAATCATTGCCGAAATACTTTTTAAAAAATAGTCCAGAGGATGACTAAACCATTAAAATTAAAAAACTAATATTTCATTGAATCAATCAAATGGTAAAATAATCAGAGGAAAATGTATGAAAGTAGGTCTATAAAATCCTACAAGTCTATAGAAAACTGCAGAGTAGCTTGAGCTTTTTTTAGGATAAAAATATCAAAAACACATCTATCCATTATCAACGGCAAACAACAAAACATTTGACGAATTTTATGCTTTAGTTGTGGTGCAACTTATGCTAATATAAACCGTAGAATAGGAACACAATAGGATAGTTGCTGTGTTAGCATTTTTATACTATAAGAAGCCTGCCTTGTTAGCAGCTGTAATTCATTAATCTTTGTTCGATGTTCGAGTAAACAAACCTGTAATTTTTTCGTTCACGGAATAAATCGTTTTTAAAAACACAAGTTGCAGAATTTCAAATAAAATTGGCGCAGTCGGTAAGATTGACTTTTTCGGGCGTGTTTTCGAAATCCTGTTTTTGGAATAGTGCGACGAACAGTTCCAACAGTAGTTCCATTGAAATCCTGATCTGTGGAATAGTACGGACAGTTCCATTGGTAGTTCCATTGACTGGATTAGTGCTACGATTCGGTAGTTCGGTCTCATGCCTATCGCTGTTTCAACAGTTAAGAAAAAGAACGGATAGTAACATCAAAAATCGACATAGGACAGATTGGTGCGTTCCTGACAACTAAAATATTGGTACGACATTGTGAGACGTCAGTTAGTTTAATTCCTGGACATATTGGTGTAACTAGTGTCCACTACAAGGGGCAGCAGACCTGGACAGTGAATCTCTCCCGCAACGTTGTCTTTTGATGCAGGAAAGAAGATTGGAAGAATTATAGCAGCAAGTCTGTTGATTCAACCATATATTGGGACCGTCCTGCCTATTTAAGTTGATTTACATTTTCTAAATGAGAAGATTTCGACAGTTGGACATCACATATTCAAGTTTACGCAGTTCAAGAAGAAGAAATAGTTCAGATTTAGAACTATATCAAACTAATAGCGTTTCTACTATCAGTCAATTATATTCTGATATTTCTCATTCAGCGTTCATAGATTTTAATAGTAGTTATACTAGATTTAATAACTCTCCAGCATTAAACCCTGAAACTTTTAAAATGGTGAACGCATTAAGAGTAACTGTTATTATTTTAAAATCTTTTGACGGTACCCCTTTTAAACTTGAGTCATTCATCCAACAAATTGATACATTCTACACCAGATACTTTAACAATGATCCTTCTCAACAAGAATACGTTCTTTTGGCGATAAAAGCAAAACTTATTGGATCAGCTGAAAACTTCCTTAATACTGGAACGAAATCAGGAATGAACTAAGAAAGAAATTTAGCGATCCTCTTACAAGAACAAATCTTCAACAACAGCTCATATTCTTATCACGAAAAGGCGAGTCTACACAAGACTACATACAAAAACTCAAAGCTCTAGTCACTAAAATAAATACTAAAATCTGTACGAAAATTCAGAACATGGAAGCTCGTACTATTTTGATGAATCAGAACGAGTTAACGGCGCGGCGACACAAAATCTGTTCCAGCGAGTTGAGAACTTTGCTGATTGTGCAAAACCCGCAAAATCTCAATGATGCGATTGATATGATTACAAACTAGGAAATATTGACGAGTCAAAGTCAATTTAAAACGAATTATTTGAATTACAACAAGCCAGATAACCAGAACTTCAGGCAAACAAATCAACCAACTACTTCCAACCAAAACTTCAGACAGTTCAATCAACCTTCAAAATGGATTAGCTCAAACCAGTCCTCGTTTCAACCTAATCAACAACCTAGACAATTCTTCAAAATCCAAAATGCACAACAGAATCAACATCAACCGTTTCAACGGCAACAAAACGCATCAAGCTTCAAAACAGACATACCCACAGACTATGTCAGGAGTGAGTGTTCAGAAGAAACCTCAATTTCAAAATAGACAACCACAGTCATATTTCCGACCAACTAGAAAACCAAATTTCTCTTTCCAAGACTTAACCCATTTAGAAAATGAAGAAACCCCGACTTTTTCATCAGACACATATGAAAATGTCTTTGATTATGAATCAGCGCAAACACGAGAATTGGATGACTACAACGAATATAATGACACAGAAGAACTTGGAATTTTCAATTACCAGTCTCGGAAGAGCAACAACCCCGTGTTTAACCTTGAATAGTTCCCAAATCAATCAACTTCCCTATGAGTCCTTCATTAGTGCGTCGGGCAATCCTAGCGTGGTTATTTACAAAAGTAGAAAAAAAAGTTTTATACAAAAGTTGTAGAATGTGACTTTATGCATATTTTAAAAATATTTTCAAACATACAGGGTGCGTCACAAAAGTATGGCACGAAAAAGTATGATTTTTTTAAATGGAACCCCCTGTATATTAATTGATATTTAAATTCTTTCTTCAATTTGGAACAAAAATTGTGCTACAACTAATGTTCTTAAATTCAACCGTTATCGAGATATCGCGTTTTAAAAATGGCATTTTGCACATAGGAATGTGCAATCCATTTTTCTCTAACTTGAATAGTTTGAGTTTTATAGCATGTCAAAGTTGCAAAAATGCCATTTTTAAAACGCGATACCTCGATAACGGTTGAATTTAGGAACATTAGTTGTAGCACAATTTTTGTTCCAAATTGAAGAAAGAATTGAAATATCAATTAATATACAGGGGGTTCCATTTAAAAAAATCATACTTTTTCGTGCCATACTTTTGTGACGCACCCTGTATGTTTGAAAATATTTTTAAAATATGCATAAAGTCACATTCTACAACTTTTGTATAAAACTTTTTTTTCTACTTTTGTAAATAACCACGCTAGGATTGCCCGACGCACTAATGAAGGACCCTGTATAGAAGTCCCCAATTACCAAATTCGTCTTTTAATAGACACAGGTTCTCACGCATCTCTTCTAAGACCCTCTTTTGCTGAAACATATTTCCCGGATTCAATTCAACCCTATGTCAGTACACTTCAAACGTGTGCAGGTTCCAAGAAAGCTTCAAGCTACAATCCCCCTCTTTTGTTGTTTCGGTATTTCTGAACCAATTGACTTCATTTTATTTCCTTTCCATGAATACTTCGACGGAATCATAGGAATTAAAGACCTCTGTAGATTAAATCGCAACATCGACTTCAATAATCAGTGCAACGAATACATGAAAATTCCCTTCAAATTTCGAGAAAACGTCGACGACTACAGCATCGAAATTCCAACAAAAACTATTCAGAAGTCTACCTTCAAGACCAGCCTTCCAAACGAAACAAACTGGATAGTGCCCCACTACAGAGATGATGAATTCGAGATTCAACCAACAATAGTCACAATAACCAAGAATGCCTTCAATGTTGAAATTTTCAACCACACTGATAAATCAATATATTATCTTGGATGAATCATCGACAATGAGTTTCCATTAGAGCCAATTCGAATTGAACCATTTTGACAACTATAATTTCTCACCATTTGAAAAGAAACAAGAAATCCTGGATATCAACTCCTTTAAAAAAACTTCCAATATCATCTTAGGAAAGTTAATTCGACATGAACATCTGAATCCAGAAGAACGAGTCCAACTTTTCAATCTAATTAACAAATTCGAAGAAGTTCTACACAAACCTGGAGACGCTTTAACCTTTGCAAATCAAGTGAAACATGTTACCAGGACAACAGATAAAATTCCAATCCATACAAGAAGTTATCGGTATCCTTACGTCTATAAACAAGAAGTACATAGACAAATCAATCAGATGCTACAAGAAAAAATAATATGACCTTCAAATTCCCCTTGGACCTCACCTGTATCGATAGTTCCAAAGAAAGCAGACGCATCCGGACAAAAGAAGTGGAGACTAGTCATTGATTATAGGAAATTGAATGAAAAGACCATCGATGACAGATACCCAATACCCAATATCACAGATATTTTGGATAAGCTGGTAGTTCAGGCAACGGAGATCAAAAAATGCCGGATAGAGGAAAAACTTGGTGTATTTGCGAATTTTGGTGTAAGTGTAGGTTGAGGTGTCCTGAACAACATACTGAGAGTCCTGATCGTTGGGGGGCGAGCTAAGGTGGAGGGAAGTCTCTGTTGGTCATTTTTCTACGTTTCTCTTGAATAACTTGAAAACGAAAACAACCAAGGGAAAAATACTGGAGTACTAGATTATTCTATGTAAAATTTCCTACAAAAAAGGTCACTTGTCAGGTGGTCTACTAAAAGTCTTCGTACACCTCCATTTATCGAGTTCTAAGCTATACACTCAAACTTCACTCAACCCTTCCAGTTTGGTACGCCACTGATTGAAATTTCGAAATTTTGAGCTCAAATTCTGATTCTGCTTTGAAAGTTCATGCGATATATGAAATTTCATGGTTTTTGTATGAACGGTTTTGGAAATATTCAGGTCTTTGGGGAGCCCTATTTAAAGGAGCGTATAGCTCCCGTAGACACAATTTTTCGTCAAATTTTTATAGGAACTTTTTTTCATGAAAATACTTGATGAAAATACCCAGTGAGAATAAATCACCCCACGCATTTTTTCACCAATGTCTAGGAAACACCCTGTATAATCATATAGTTTTTTTTTCATCCATTTCTCCTCACCTGTCAATCTTAGCGACAATATGTACTGGAGCTTTTTTGATGAAAATTTCATGTAGAATGATTAGGTATTCCTATGTTCATTTGCTAAAGGTCCTGGTTTTCCAGCTATTCATGAAAAACCACAAAAAAAATCTTCAGACACCCTCCACCACCTTAGCTCGCCCCCCACCCATCAGGACTTTCAGTATGTTTTTCAAGACACCTCACCCTACACCTATACCAAAGAGTAGAAATATCTTTGCCTATACCAAAAACCGCAAATACACCATTTTTTTCCCATATTTTTCTTTCGTTGACTGGGCTATGGGAAGATGCCAGTATTTCACAACTAAGGATCTAGCAAGTGGTCTCCACCAGATAGAAATGGACCCTGGAAGCATAGAAAAAACGGCATTCAATGTGAAAAACGGACATTATGAGTACACACGTATGCCTTTTGGCCTCAAGAATGCACCCTCCACCTTTCAACGTTCAATGGACAATGTATTAGGAGGATTACAAGGAAAAATCTACCTTGTATACATGGATGACATAATCATCTACTCTACCAGCTCACAAGAACACATAAATTCACTAAAACAAGTATTTGAAAGACTTGTTTCTTAAAATCTGAAAATTCAGTTAGACAAATCTGAATTTCTCCAAAAGACAGTGGAATTTTTAGGACATGTAATAACCCCCAGACGGAACTCAACCAAATTCCAGAAAATTAGGAGCAATTAGAAAGTTCAAAGTTCCAAACACACCCAAGAAAATAAAATCATTTATTGGATTCGCGGGTTATTATAGAAAGTTTATAAGAAATTTTGCAAAAATTACAAAACCATTACCGCCTTGCTTGAAGAAGATTGTGAAAATCATCCACGACAAACCATTGGTCAATGCCTTCAATCTCTGCAAGAACATCTTGATGAACGACCCAATATTACAAACATTCAGACTTCGACAAACCTTTCGTTCTCACAACAGACGCCTCTGAGTACACCATAGGAGCAGTATTATCTCAGAGAAACATTGGATCTGATCTACCAATACCATATGCGAGCAGGACCCTCAATCCAGCTGAGTGCAATTATTCAAAGATAGAAGAGGAACTCCTTGCTATCGTATGGGCTACAAAGTACTTTCGACCCAACCTATTTGGAAGAAAATGTATGATTGTGACCTCTACAATGGTTGTTCTCGATCAAAGAACCAAATTCAAAACTAGTCAGATGGAGTTTGAAACTTCAGGAATTTGATTATACCATTCAGTATAAAAAAGCAAAGCAGAATTCTAACGCGGATGCTCTTTCCAGACCACCTAAAGAAATGTACCCTACAGAAGTAAAACCACCATTGACTTATATGTCAATAGATTGTGATGATACAGACGAATCATCCGACCAATACTAATAACTCGAGAAAATTAAACATTTCTTAATCTCAAGATAAAAATCTATTTGAGAGACCAAGAAGACCATCAAATAAACCTGAAGCACCCAAACCAAGCTCGAAAATCAAAATGTTATCAGACATACAAATTCGACCCACTGACGTAATATTAAAGAAATCAGTGAAATCACCACAACCCTCAACCAGTGAACAACAATTTCCAGAAGTAGAAGAACGAAGTAGTTCTGGGACAATCACCCTACCAAGTATACATGAAAATCTACCAGAAGAAATAGACGAAACATCGGAGACAGAAACGGCTCACACATCACATGAAAAGCCAATCATAGGAGCGCCTTATACACTCAAGACAGTAAATTCCTTCAAACATCAAGTCATCTTTAAATTATTCACCGATCAAGAACAACCACGTGTCACCAAGAAACAATTATTTGGAATCAAGAATAGATTTTTATTTTTGATCAACAGAGAACCAATAACTGGAGAGATTTAAAGACTCCTCAGAGACTTTCTGCCACCCGACACTTATTGTCTACACTTTATCAATAAAGAACTAGAACCAGTCATCATAAGAATATTTCAAGACGCACCTTTAGAAACAATGCTTACTAACTAGTCATATCCAACACTCTATAAGAAGACATAAATGACCAGGATGAACAAAAAGAAATAATAAAGCGATATCACGAAACAAAAACATCGCATCGAGGAATGACAGAGAATATCAAGAATATAAAAAAACGATATTATCAACTTTGTTAACATCAGTGAAATCTGTCAGAAAACCAAGTATGATCGACATCCATATTAAGTCATTTTTAAACCAACACCAACTGGGCCAAAACCCCTAGAACATATCTACATGGACATCTACTCAATCTCTTGACAGAATTATCTAACCATTATAGATGATTTCTCAAAATTCGCCGCAGCGTATCCTGTAAAGGAAACCCCAATCGAGATATGTCAAAGCCTAGTCAAGTCCTTTTCACATCATGGTACATCCTCCAAAAGCTCAAACCTTCAGAAGCAATCCAATTCAGGACCTTTGCAAAATGTATCCAATTGAACTACATTTTACAACGCCCCACAATCCAAATTCAAATTCATCAATTGAGCGACTTCATTCAACCCTCAAAAAAAGTCTAATTGCCCTCAGGAATGACCATTGGACAAAAACCTGAAAAACAATCCAAGAACTAATGGACATTGCCATTCTAAATTACAATAACAGCATCCATTCAACACATGAGTATACTCCATTCCAAATACTCAAAGGCAACCTCAATTATCAACTCAACTTCGAAAAGAACCTGAACCAACTTCATAGGGATTACATTTATGATATGTCTTAAATTTTTCAAAAACTAAATGTCAAGATCAAATCAAAATTAGACGCGAAGAAACCAAACATCTTGGCCAAACTCAATGAAAAATGAGAAGATGACCCTCAGATACCTGAACACACTGATCAACTTTTATCAACACCTAAAAAGTTACCAGATAAACTGAGACCTAAATATCAAATTAAGTCTTTTAAAAATCAACATGTTACATGTTACTTGATGTTACTGACGTACTGACGTACTTTTAGTATTCAAGATGGCGGCTGAGCGCCATCTTGAAACATTTGTTTTAATGGAAAGGGGAGTCGTGTGAGACATCATTCGAAAGGTCTTATCGAGTAAATTATTGTGTGACTTTCATAGGATCAAACGCATCCGTGCGGATATGACAGCCTGCCAAACTTTTAGTTTTTAAAAATGTCGTTTACATTAAGTTTAAATTTTTTAACGAGCTGACACATCAGATTCCGGAAAAATGATGGTGAACTTCAGCAAGACAGTACAGGTTAACAAATAGCAATGCTGATACAGAGCGGATGAAGAATTTCAAGATGATAAAAAAAATTTGGAAAGCATCTATCACATATGTGGCATTTATTAGCATTATATTACTAAAATCTAAATTAAGATGGAGATACAGTTTCCACACTACCTCGCGACAGCACTAAAGTTTAACCAAACGTGAAAATCTTGAAAAGATATGAGCCAGTTGTTTGATTATTGTGTTAATTAGGAAGTGTTACAAAAATGCCTAATTCGCGTCCCCTCATAGAAAAAATTGAAGCAATTTTTATTTATGGCGGAAATCGTAAACTCCATGAGACGGAAAGAATCTTTAATGAGCGCTTCCCGGATCGTCCGATATGCAGGAAATATCTTCGAGAATTAGTGCGGAAATTTATCGAGACTGGTAGTGTTCATAGCTTGAAGAATCAGAGGCGACCATCTATTTCGGAAGATAAACAAATTGCAATCATTGGTGAGATGGTGGTAAATCCTGAACAGTCGACTTCTCAGGTTGCAGACATCTGTGATACTTCGTCTGGTTCTGTAAAACGATTGCTGAAAAAACAGAAATTGTATCCTTATAAATTTCAAATGGTGCACCAGTTGACTAAAGATGATCCTGACGGACGTGTGGAATTTTGCGAAATTATGACCGATAGAATATGCCGAGAACCGAGATACGTTTAAAATATTTGTTTTAGTGACGAGTGTACTTATGTTCGTTATTGGAGTGACGTAAATCCGCATGTTTTTAGGGAAACCCACACGCAATATCCCGAAAAGGTTAACGTATGGGCTGGCATACGGGGAATCCATGTTGTTGGTCCTGTTTTCATTCATAAAAATTTGACAGGGAACCTGTCTTTGAACTTGTTAGAAACTACAATAGATCCTTTGATTGTACAAATACGTCAGAATAATCCCAACGAATTTGGAATGGCTCCAATTTGTCAACAGGATGGTGCGCCTCCTCATTTCAGCAGAAATGTAAGGCAGTATTTGGACATAACTTACCCCAATCGTTGGATTGGTCGTCGGGGTCCTACCGAATGGCCTGCCAGGTCGCCCGATTTAACACCATTGGACTTTTTTCATGGGGATATTCAAATCAGAAAGTATATGCAGCACAGCCAGACTCTCTTTTAGATTTACAGCAAAGAACTAGTGCTTTTTGTCAAAATATTAATGTCGATACTTTCGAAAAAGTCCGTCAGGAGTTCTCAGACAGATGATTTCATTGTTTGGGGGCCAACAGAGGACATTTTTAACATTTTTTACAATAAAAATTGAAGTATGCTTTCTTTGTTCTTATTTCACGAATTTCTTTATCTTGTTAGTTTGACAGTCTGTCATAGCCGCACGGATGCGTTTGATCCTATGAAATTTTCACACAATAATCTACTCGATAAGACCTTTCGAATGATAAGTCACACGACCCGCCTTTCTATTTGAAAAAATGTTTCAAAATGGCGCCCAGCCATCTTGAATACTAAAAGTACGTCAGGAACATGAAAAAGTGGTATTTCGACAGCAATCAAAGTATGCCAAGTTTCAAAATTTTTGGTGCACACATTAAAAATAAAAGGAAGGGGACTTTTATAGCCTCACTGTATACTCTATCGTATATATCCAATACCGATTGAACACAAGATCTCCATCGTCAACAACCCTTACTTATTGAGATCCACTGACAAGTTTTATAACCTAAGGAGTGCTACAAAGTGGAAGAGATCTCCCGGTGTTTAGCCGAATACCTCAGTCCTCAATCAGAATGTGTTCCGGAAACTATCAATTTAAGAAGACATTGTCCACTGGTTCCTGTTAATTATGAAAAAACCTTCATAACGCAGCTGAACGACAACTCCATTTTGGTCATACCAACTTTTAGAGAAAGTATCTACCTCAGATGCCCAAATCAGCATAGTGTTGAAGTCATTAGTCAACCATCATTATTATTACCAGTTAGATGCAACGTCAAAATTCGTGGAAATATACATAACACCCAAAAACTCAATATAATCAGTTCGAGATTAAAACTTCCGACCATCAAATTTGACGAAAAGCTGATACAGGATATAGAACGTTTGGAATTAAGAGAGAGAGATCAATGTTGAAAGTATCAAGGAAGATTTGGAAAATGCTCAAAAGCTATCAGTACATCCCTTGAAAGAATTAGGCATTGTAGCCACCGGACTTTCAATAACCCTGATTATGGTTATTATTGTTATAATTTTGGGGATGTTATCATAGAAATAGGAAACATGATGTCAAAGTATATATAGAATTGAGTAATTTCGAAACTTCTCCCCAATTTTCTGAAACTCAAGTAAGGAGGAGTTATAGTGCAACTTATGCTAATATAAACCATAGAATAGGAACACAATAGGATAGTTGCTGTGTTAGCATTTTTAGACTATAAGAAGCCAGCCTTGTTAGCAGTTGTAATTCATTAATCTTTGTTCGATGTTCGAGTGAACAAACCTGTAATTTTGATGTTTACAAAATAAATTGTTTTTAAAAACACAAGTTGCAGAATTTTAAATAAAATTCTATTCGATTTTAAAGGCAAACAAAACATCAGCCGCAGGTTGGGATTCATCAAAATAAATGATAAGGGCAAAACTAATATTGACATGAATGTGAATATATTATGTATTTCTTGGATAAATACAAATAGCTATAATGTGCATATGAGATGTTTGTTTCTGTTTTAAACGTTCTATGTTGTATGTACATACATATGAGTTCAATTTCCATTAACTTTTTTGTGTATCTATTGCGGTATACAGGCCTGCAAAGTAAGCTCTATAACATTTATATAAACAACTATGAGATTTTTTTATATGATAATTTCTATAATTCACTCGAAAACAATCAAATGAGCTTTATACGCTGGTATAAGGCTCATTTCATTGTTCTGAAAAGGGCCCATTTCCATACAACTGTTTGGTCGTCTAACAGTTCTCTGAAGAGTATATAAAACTACTACGGTTTTATACAGGGTGTCCGGTTAGTATATGGCATAATTTGAGTAGCGTATAGGGGAGGTCAAAATAACCCCGGTTTGTCATGAAACTTTTTTTTCTGAAGTGCCTCGAGACGGAAATGCAGAGCCTTAAAGGGGTACCCATCGATTTAATTTCTTAACTCGATAAAATTTTAGTATGTTGTGTAGGCCATAAAGACTCATAAGACCATACCAAAGTCAATATTTGAAATTGTGGGGGAAACCAGGAACGGACTGGCAACCAAGCTTTTAGGGCCCAATTTTAGACAGGTGTCAATTTACAGAGCTGAAAACCACTCTTTCAAATACTCTTCTCTTTTTTCTGAAAAATGGTGCTCTTCTTTTGTTCCGATAAAACTAACCATTCTCGAGAAAAATAGGTTTTTGTTGTACAGGTTATTGCAATGATACACTAAAATACTACAGCGAGACAACAGTTGTTGGTAGTGAAAAATTTTTCAAAAAAACTTGAAATGATGGGTACTCCTTTGGGGCTCTTAATCTCCATGAGAAGGCGCTTTAGAGAAAACAGTTCTATGACAAACTGGGGCTATTTTGACCTCCTCCTTATACGCTCCCGAAATTATGCCATATATGTACCGGACACCCTGTATAGCTTTATAGAGGTATAGAACTTTAAAATGAAATAAAACCCAAACAAGTTATGTTAACGTCCATGGTTATGGCTTTATTGTGAAGATAATTTTATGCCATGTGTGCTTAAATGTGATATGGGGCATATGGACGCCGCGGCTGGTCCGTATAAAGGGCAATCTGTTATCCCAATTATATACCACTTTTTCCAACAACACCATAACGGAGCGAATGTTGGCTTCCAGCTGATCCAACGTCGTTAATGTATCAGAATAGACTAGCGACTCCACTTATCCCCACAGAAAATAGTCCATGGGTTAGATATAACACGACCATGGAGAAAAATGCGGAAACCAGTGGTAGAAAATTGGCCTTCCATTGCGCTTTATCCGTATCCGGGCGCCCATATCCTCCAAATCACATTTAAGCACAAATGGTATAGCATTATTTTTACAATAAAGCTAAACCATGGACATTAACATAACTTTCTTGGGTTTTATTCCATTTTACCTATACCTCTAAAAAAAACACCAATATAAAAATATTTCATCCTTTAGTGAAGAACATAAGAGCTAATTTAATGTTTTAAGCGTGTCTTTGTATAAATGGAGACTAACTAACTATCCGATCGTGAAGGCATAGGAAGTATTTTATAGTAATTTGGAAGCCTTTGATGGAAAAATTTTGATGCGCGGCAGATTTTACTGAAAGATTGTAATAAATGTATGTTTGTATTTGACATAAAAATTTTGATCAAGTTGTTTGTAACATTTTAGTATGCACACGAATAAGGTTACGTTCACAGTTTTATTACGCAGGTCTTAGAACCAATTTATTTTGTCGAGTACACCAGGTTTACCTTATAAAGGCCTTTTATGATAGATTAAAGTCGCATTTTCAACAACGCATAATTCAACGCAATAAAATATTCCATACACAACATTGTACAGTGCTATTAAGACAAACATTTTATGATGTTGCCAAATAAAGCAATGTACACAAACATTGTTTATCAAAAAACACTCATACAATAAGTATACAGGTCTTGTGATATTATATTTTTGTTATTTTATAAAGTTGTTTATAAAGAAATATATTTTTGAAGGAAATTATCGTATTATGCGTAGGGTATACCTACTTATTGGGAAAACCACCACAAAATAATAATAATAATAAATAATAAACCTTCTTTATAAAGAATTGGATCAAAATTAAACAAAAGTGAAATACATTACAATGTTTGACATCTATTCTTGATTGGCGAAGTTTAGCTGATGTCTGTTACTCATCGTTTACCATATTTACAAAATGTATAATAAAAAAAAGTATGTACGTTTAAAAGCGAGTGAAGCTCTTACATTACATTGATAATTTATTTTATTTCATACCGTAAAGTATCATTTACCGGACCCAAAACCAGTCCGGTAAATGACACTTTACATCATCAGAGACTGTAAACAAAAATTACTTGACTACTCCAAAAATGACATTTTGCATCATCAAAGACTGTAAAATTGCATTGGTAGCATGGTTTGGCTGACGCCATGTAATGATTTTGATTAATAACTTGACAAAGAATGTTGGCAACATATAATTAACCTTTCAATTACACAAGTGGTGACATGGTTTGGCTGGCGTCATCTCATGGTAAAAATGTGAGGTGGACTGCCACTTTAAGTGTATGTTTTGACAAGAAAGCACTTTAAACCGAATAAAAAAAATTATCACAGTATGAAACAAAACAATGTACGATACACAGCCGTTAAATGTCATTAAACTACTTGTCTATAAATTCCAGACTCGGCTTCTACGTCGCCTCGTCCATAAACATCTCGACTCGCAGTTTAAAAAGTCATTTACCGCCTTAGTAACGTAAATCACCATTAATGATCGCAATAAAATGCTTAATAAGAGAAAACAATCCTTGCGAAAACGCTTTTGGACTGGTATACAGTACTTAATTCAATCCTTTTAGCATTCCGTTTTGCTAGTTGAGCAGGGTTTTCAGTCAGCTCAATAAATCTTGACCATGACAAAAAACCGCCTTCTATGCGATGGCGGATTATCCGTATTCCCTTAGAATGATCTTTGATAATGCAAATTATACTAAAAGAGGATAAAACAGTGAAGTAATAAGTCAAAAAGATATAAAATGACAAAAATACTAGGATTCTTGAAACAGGAAATCTATGAACAACTTAGATAGAAATCCCGTCGTGAAAAAAATGATCATAAAAACATGAATAAAATAAACGAGACTTCAAAGAGGACGAAAGATCTTTCTTCCTTGGAATAAAATATAAGAAGACAGATAAAAAATCAACAAGAATTCACAAATAAAAGGGGATAAGAAAGATTAAGAGCAATCAAAGAAGCTTAAAATTTTACATTTTCACATTGTCAAAAAACGAGAAAATGACAGAAAAAAACACTAGACATTTCTTTTAAAACCACTAAGAAGAAAGAAAATATGTTTTATTAATGAGCTAATAATAAGTGGATGCAATTAATAAAAAGTGAAATCAAACATTTCCAAACTATAATTGAGAAAAATGAAACAAGCACACACCCATAGAGAGAACAATGAAGAAACAAAAAAGTGAAAAAAATCAGTACAAAATGTCTTTAAATCCACTGGAAGCAAAAAAAATAAAAATTTTATCTATGAACGAACGAATATGTCATGAGTGCAGACTTGCTTGTGACTATTTATTATGTATTTTTTCATAGTGTTGCTATGCATGGTATAATAGCGTGGGGAGGTGCAGGTGCATATGAAAATAATCGTAGATTATTACAAATTTTTCAAAACAAATTATTGCGATTCATAAATAAGAACACATCTAATGCGAGTAGTCCCCTAAATATTAAACCAGGGTCCTCAAGTATTACCAGGAACAAAACTATACCAATATCAAAAAACTCGAAGAGAGTTAGTGATAAAAACGGTCTCGTACAGGCTATAATTTTTTTTGATTTATTACTGAATGAACTAAAACTTCTGCGCAATGAAAAAAAAACCTGAAAAACATATTGAGTTCATGGTTGCTTACCATTCAGATTAAGTTCTGATTATAGTAATGAACATTTACTTAGACTGATTAATTGTATTTTCACTGTAGCAATCTTAGAACATAAATGGAAAATCATTGGTAGCAATGTTTACATCGACGTTGTGAGATTTTTCTCATACTTATGTTCAAAGATACTTTTTAGTTTATATTCATACTTTGTAGTTTATAGTCTAGCTAACCAGTCCATGTACAGGGATAATATCCCTCTATGGTATACGTTCACTTGTATATATACTGGAAATAAATAAATAAATTTAAATTCGAATGAATATGATGATCCTATTTCCTTTTTCAGCCGTTTTTTATACTTTGGATATAGACCTCTTTCAAATTTGACCATTGGCTTTGGTTTTGGGCAACTCGATAACAATTTAAGCCTGCGACCTTCTTTATCTCGTCGCATCGTACCAGCTTTGCTGGGGTCTTCCAACACGTCTCCTCTCTTCCCAAGGTCTCCATCTGGTGATATACACGCCCATTGCCATTTTAGGAAACCAATCAAGACTTTGGTTTGTTCCTTATCCAGGTATTTGTTTTGTGGTCTCCCTGGGAAATTCCTAAAATACTTCTTTCCATGGCTCTCTGGTGTACTTCCAGTTTATGTTTGATCTTTTTTACCCAGGTCTCACAATCATACGTGACAACAGGCAGTATACACTCGTTATAGACTTCTGTTTTCAAAGTCATTAGGATGTTCATGCTGAAGATGTACTTTAATTTACCGTAAGCCACTCATCTCAGTCTAATTCTCCTATCAATCTCCATGTCCTATGTATAATTCTGTCTTTTTTATTGTGCTGTCATGAATCGGTACTGTTTCGTCTGCATCTGGTGTATTTGAAATGAATTAGGTCTTTATGTACTTCATGTTTGATCTTGCAACATAACAATCAATTCCTCTTTATCTTTGGCAAATAGTGCAATATCGTCGACAAATCTGAAGCCGCCTACAGACACATTATAATTATCTCGGGCATTTCTTCTGAGTTGACACTCACTATTCTAATTTTGTCGTCTCTTGTCATGTGTTTGTTATTTTGGATTTGTACAGATCTCTATAGAAAGATTCCACCACTTTTTATATCTGTTGTCTACTATGTTGTTTTTTGCATCATTTATTTTTGTTATTTCTTTGGTGTGTTATGTCTTTCAAATATATTTAGTCCCTTGTTCTGTTTTAATAGGGATTGTACTTATTTCGTTTGATATTTCAGTAGAGGGTTTTCCAATAAATGATATGTTATTTTGATATTCAAAGAAAAATGTTATTTTTCTTTAGATAAATGATCGGATGTTTATATCATCACAAAGAGGAAGGTATGTCGTTAATAATGGAAAATAATATCAGCCAAATGACCCCCACGACCACGCCTACAGAACCATTGGTCCTTTTCATGAAATTTTTCATAACCAAATCGCAAAGTGGCTGCCCTATGTCCTCGATAGCCTCACAAATTCCATCTTTGAGGACTTGAATCGACGCTGGGCTATTGGCGTAGACCTTATTTTTCACGTGGCCCCAAAGGAAGAAGTCGCAAGGCGTTATGTCACAAGTTCTCGGTGGCAAATTGTGATCACCTCTTCGAGAGATAACACGGTCCGGAAAATTTCTTCGTAAAAGATCAATGGTTTCGTTGCTTGTTTGGCACGTAGCGCCGTCTAGTTAAAAGTAAACGTTGTCCAGATCAATACCATCAAATTCCGACAACAAAAAATCATTAATCATCTCTCGATAGCGCAATCCATCCCACGTAACTGTTGCTCCAGCCTTATTGAAATTGTGAATTTTAATAATTTCAATGCGTACCATCTTCTGATAAGTTCACTTACTTACTTACTTTGCAGCTTCTGTGTTACAGTTTCTGTCAGCCACTTAGCTCCTATTGAAAATGTCAGCTTTGGTATCAATACTTGTTTGATTATTGCGAGTTTGCTTCTGATTGAAAGTTTATTGTCCCTGGCAACAGCGCTGCTTGAGATATCCTAAAGCCGGGTACGAATATGAGCAAGAACGCGAATGAGGTAGTTCAAGAAAAACCATTTGCTTCGGATTCGTAGAGACAAAAAAATTTTGGGTTTTCGAATAGCAGACGCATGAAAAGTTGTTTGTCACCTATCCATCATACTTAACTAGCATTCTTTTCTCACTTTTTGTCACTGGTTTGACTGGTTTTTTGATCCGTCCGGACCGAGCACGAGCAAAGCATGTGCCTCACTTATTTGATTCACCGTCAAGTTATAAATCGCATCGAGGCCGATTGTATACGAGTTCAAACAAATTTGTATGCGTCCTACGAACATCCATGAACATACGTTTGCTCATGCGTCCTTGGGCTGCCTCATTCGCGTTCTTACTCATATGCGTACACGGCTTGTGGTCATACGCGCGTACCTTCACCCTGCACCCCACCATAAAATAACGAATGACCGCATTGAACGACAGCCAAACGGAAAAAAGTTTCGTATCAATCGTATCAGATGTCGAATGTGTTCTGTAATTTTCACGTTTTACTGAGAAATTAAGAAGAAAGCAATTCTTCAAGATAAATATTCTTGTTTTTGTTACGTTGAAATTTTATTTATGTTTGTTTTGTCTCTATTTTGTGATTTTTCAAGGAAATCGTTGTGAAATGGATATACACGTGAAAATCTAATAACATGATTGACTATTCATGAACAGTCATTTGATCAACAGTGTTTCCGGCGATGGGGTATCCAATAGGTGAAAAGAACCAACAATTTCATTTCTCACTGTAGAAGGCGGTCCTCTTTCTTCCTCAGGGTTGCCAGCACCCAACGAAAAGTCACAATAAAAAACGGTCTAAGACCAAAAGACCGTATTTCCAGTAGGTACGTCGCAGAAAAAAAAACCAGTGGACGTGCTAGGTACTGGTTCTCTCTTGCAGTAATTTTAAATAAATAAATGTGTATTCCTTGCTTCATTGTCAACATTTGTACACTAATAAAATATGTACAGCTTGTTCAATGCTATTCTGCGGTCACGTCACAGGATTTGGCGTTTGGCAGTATGTCGTAGACTGATCGCTCCACATGTGACATTTGTCAAATTGATCCGAAAGACCCTCGTCCAGACGTACGTAAATTTGTTTTCAATGTGTAAGAGAGAGACGGAAAAGTATGACGTAACCGCAGGAAAGGCATGAACAGACTATATGTTGTATTTTGCTAAAAACTTTTGATTATGTGTACTGAACTCTTGAAAAAAAAAGATTTTTCAACTTTTTAAAGACCCTGCATAAAATTTCAAACTTTTTTCATCGACAATCGTATTTTTTTAGTAAGCAAAATTTTTCACGAAGAATCACTTTTTCTCGAAAAATGAAATTTTTGGTTCATTCTACCTATTGGATACCGCCATCGCCGGAAGCATGATCATAAGTTACCGACACAATCCATCGATCGGATTCCCGAGCGCGTGCTTATAAGTTACCGACGTAATTCTTGTTTTATGTCTGCAACATATGATTCATCTAAGAGTGAAATGTATCATAATATAGAGAGATTTTTTGCCAAACACAAACTAACCCAAACTGACCCAATCTAACAAAATCAACAGAAATGTAATGTTTATTTAACCGTTCATATATTTTTGCTTTCAATACCACACTAACTCGGAGAACACAAATGCATGCCGAGTGAATGTGTATAAGTTACCGACAGAATTGCAAGTTTACGTCTGTAACTTATATAAAATCGGTCGCAAACCGAAGAGCTTGTTTCTGTCGGTAACTTATGAATATGCTCGCCGCATATACCGTATATGAGAGAAACGGCCCGACAATAAGTATTTTGAACACGATTGCCTCACTACGTCTCTGATCTGGGCTATTCCATGTCCATTGGCGTTTCTCTTTCTTTTGGAAGAAAGTGTTCATCAGATAAAGTCCTTCTATTTCTACAAAGTTTGCTAGCATTTTTCCTTTTAATTCCTGGTGTCTTTCCGTTTGTTAGTAGTATAGGCAGGGGAGCGCCTATTTTTGCATTAAAATGTCCTCCTAGAACAGTGTGCGTCACTGGGTTCACTATTATTGCACTCGCTATGTTTTCGTATATCGTTTCCATCGTCATCATCATGTGAAGGAGTTAAAACGTAAGCTTGTATCAGGGTTAATTGATAGTAATAAGGTTGCGTCGTAATAAGTTCGGATGTCGGACGAATCCAAGGTCAATTGATATGTAGAGGCTGCGCCGTAACTAGGGAATCGGAAATTCACGAACGTTAAACCGAATCGATCCCGTCACCGAGCTCCATTATTGACATTCCTGGTCACCGTTGTCATCTTGATGTCATAACATGTCCGTATTTCAGGGTCTTAAAACTTTTTTCCCCGAGTGTCGGCCGTTTTTAAACGTGTTTGAGGGTAAGTTATTACACAGCTTTTGGTATACATCGAAATTTCTTCTGATTATCAAGTGTGAACCATATTCTATCTTTTTTTTTAGATGTACATTTGAATTTCAGAAGCGGATCGGAGCCGACTGACGTCATTTTTGTCTGAATTCTGATTCGTTCGAAACCCGAACGTATAACGACGCAACCTTACTACTATCAATTAACTTTGGGACGAATCAGAATCTAGACAAAATTGACGTCGCCGTCGGTCGGCTCAGAATCGGTTCTGAAATTCAAATATACATCTAAAAAAAGATAAAATATGGTTCATTCTTAACAATGAGAAGATATTTCATTGTTTACCAGAAGCTGTGTAATAACTTACCCTCAAACACGTTCAAAAACGGCCGACACTCGGTGAAAAAGTTTAAGGACCCTGAAAAACGGATATGTTTTGACATTAAGATGACACACCGATTACAGAAACGCCAATAATGGAGCTTGGTGACGTCACCAATGGGATCGATTCGGTTTAACGTTCGTGTATTTCCGATTCCCTATAGTTTTGGCGCAACCTTTACATATCAATTAACCTTGAGCTTGTATACTATACTTTAGAGTTATATTTCTATTTATGTTGATTATGACATAGATTACTCTGTAAGATATTGTTTTCAGGATTTTCAGATTCGTAGATAGTTTTTTTATTTATCAGTATTCCAACTCCTTCATTGATATCATCATCATTCCCATTGCAGAACATAGTATGTCCTGAATCCAAATGGAGGTCTTGTTCTCCTCGTCTTCTACAATGACCCAGTTTATTTTCTCCAATTCGTACTCTCATGCAGCCAGACGTTCCTTTGTTCCGATTGATCTTGTGTTGTAGGTTGCAATGTTTAATAAGCAATTCGTTGTAGCATTGCTAGGTCTATTGTTATTTTTTTCTTTCTTTATGGATTTCGTTCTTGTCATCCCCCAGAATCCCCCAGAATCCCCGAGGCTGACCGAGATATCGGTGTGGGATTGTAAGGTATTTCTTCCCACCTGGTACTTCATTTCGTTATGAAGTCGACAAATTTTGTTGAAAGGTATTGGCAATCAAAACACTTGGTTAGTTTTTGTATCAGTCGCGACTTTGGGTCAGACGCTGCATGGGAATCTTCTTGGTTTCACGTTCATCTCTTCGAGACCTTATTGGGTGGCCCTGTCTACCGACATCGCCCTCTGGATAAAGTTTACTCAGCCCTCTCACCACTATACAAGGTCTAGATTTCCCTAGAGAGAAAAAATGATGATAGAGCTACCAAAAAGTGGAATAAAACTCTAATAATAATAAATTAAAGTCCTACAGCAACGGAAAAACATGAACAAAAACGAGCTTATAAGATGATAAAAGCTCTTAAAAATGAGCCAAAACAATGGAATCATGATAAAAAAATAAAAAACAACGTTGTGTGTTAACTTAGTTCACAAATTGAATCAATACCCACTGAGCTACATCAAAGCTATTCGATCCTTTGAAGATTAATTAGCCACGCTGTGCTTGGCAAAATCTCATTCGGGTATATTTCGTCAAATACAGGATTTGCCACGTCGCTTTGACACCAAATCCCGATGGATTTTCCATTTTCCACAACTTTACGTCAAATTTGCTCGAAATATATTTTTCGCAAAAAAATATAATTTCGCACGTATATGTCGATATAAACCGGATTAGGCAAATTCGACCCGGCCAAAACAAATATTTCAGCTTTTGTTTGTTTTCCATGACATGTTTTGTTGCTTGTTTTCGACAACAGCTCGTATATTGTGAATATTTTATGAATAATTTTTTTTTCAAATGGGTAAAAACTCGGTTATCTGATAAATTCAAGTTAAATTAACAATTAAAAGTTTCATCGGTGAGTGTTTGAGTTGAAATGACTTGCAAAGTTTGTAGTCAAGGTACGCTGGATAATTAATTATTTGGGTTTTTTTCCACTTATTATATTCAATTTTTTTGAGAGAAAATTTAAAATTGAAAAGCTAACTCTCGTTCGTCTTTGATTATCCGACCGAACAAAATATTTGAGTTATGCGAAAACTTTCTGTTTGATTTATAGAAGGAAAGTGGATATTTTGTTGATGGATGTTTGTGATAACTCAGCGTGATAAATTGAGGTTTACGAGAGATGCGGCTTCTTTATGGATTCAACAAGCTGCTGGATAATTTTAACCACGTCCCACAAACAATTAGTATGAGATACAAGGAGTTAATAAAACGATTTTGGTCGTAGATTGCGGACGAGTCTTTGAGCGATGACGTACGGGTAATCCGGGACATCCGAGTTATAGTTTTGGAAAAAGATTGATAACTCAAAATCCATTGAAGATATCGCATCGACTTCAATACTATACAGGGTGTTTCAGAATAACATGCTAATAATAAAGGGGGTGATTCTTGGGCTCATTTTAAGAAAAAAAATTCATATGAACGTATGTCCTAAACGCCTTAACTTTTGAGATACAGGGTGTCAAAGTTTTAAAAAATAGATACTTTTTTTACAATAACTTTGTCATTACTGTAGATATCTTTATGAAATTTGGGTCATGTATTTTAGGCATTAATACTCATTTTTTGATGCACCAACAATTTAATTATTCTGACCAGTGCCGTCCATGCGGGTTTTGGTTTGCATATTTTTTGGGAAATAGAAAAATTTTTTAGGACATACGTTCATATGAATTTTTTTTCTTAAAATGAGCCCAAGAATTACCCCCTTTATTATTAGCATGTTATTCTGAAACACCCTGTATAGAACTCAACGAGATATCGTTTTGTTCACAGTTGAATATTACTCAAAAATAAAGAAAAATCAATCCGTCCCGATAAAATTTTCAGAAAATCAAATTCCTTCGGGAAAACGAGACTCAAAGATAACTAAATCAATGTATAGTTTTCTCGGAAACACCAATTAATTTATCAGCCACATAAAAAGTTCAGATAGTTGGGTGTTGGGTTATATACACTTAGGAAGAAGACAATCTTGAGTTTGAGTTCTTTGTCTTTTTTGATTTTGAGAATTGGGACTTTAAAAGTTCCGTTATTCAGTTGCTCTATCGAGGGATACTTTTTAAACTGTTACGATGTAAGACGAAAAGAAAGTATGCCTAGCAAACTTCGATTTGACATATCTTTGGTCGTGTTTTTTTTCCACCAGACATTCACCATGATAAAACCAAAGCGTTTTTTTATTCGTGGTGGAAATGAAAATCAAAACACAAGATTTTGATGTAAAAAGAACACGCCCTTTCCTTTTACACAAATAGTAGACTGTGTTAACTTCAACAATTGAGGAAAATAGACATAATTATATTATCTCGGAATATGGAAGAAATACGACTTCACAATTGTCGCACCAATCGATTCAGCAGTAAATTTTAATCACAAATCAATCAAAAACAATACAAGGCGTCTCATGAAATACGTAAAAAACTCAAAAATTGGGTTTCACATTATTAACATCATCAAATTTGCCTACACCTGGATTGGAAACCTTTCCCCTTTAACTCAGTTCAATTCAAGTGCGTGTTCCCAAATTTAACAGTTGGACGACTTTCTCTAGAGAGCCCTTTTGCTTTTTTGCCCAAAACAGACTAAATTGAATGACAAAGCGATGACGTCTTTGCTTTGAAGGGTATTGGAGTGGCAGTTTATTTTGCTTCAGTAAAATAATTTGATAGCTATTATTGATGAGCGCAATGTTTGACATTCTCATCGATCTGCCCCCATAATAGCTCAGTTAAAAAAGATATCAAAGCTGCTCCACATCTCAGTGTAGCTGACATGTTAAATGTAGCTCCATGATGACTATGTTGTCAGATATCGTTTTCAGGAGGCTTTTTGATAGCAAACTTTATTAATGGAATAAACGCTGGAAGTGCAAAAGCGCTTCAGTAAACTTGACGCAAGTTGCAGGATGTTTCAGTAAACATTAAAGTTTCGTTATTTGATTAGATGATACATTGCACCGGAAGTTGCTCAAACGAGATGGGAGTTTCAATTGCATGTTTTGGAGTTAGTTGGATATGGTTTGCGGATTTTGAACTTCCTGTTTGAAAGATGCTGGAGAAAAACACAAAGCATGGTCTGACATTGCAACACAGTTCATTGTCAACTGTGATGATGTGTGTGACTTACCTAAGGCGATTTCATTATGGTTTTCGTACCCAGTTTGGTTGATCAGAAATAACCAACAGTTGGACATGTTAATAATAAATAGTTACTTTAATAATAAAGCAGGCAAGTAACAATTAAGACATTTTCTATAAATGCATGTTACAACATTCATGTCCTTGATATATTATGATGTGATTTACGGAAGATATTGACACATGCCGTTTGCCGCGAACCAATTACCAATCCACTATACCAAACGATTTTTGCAAAGTTTGGTATGATACGTCAAAACGGTGTAGACACGCGTATCAGATACCAAATAATGTCAAAAATTAACCAATTGGTTTATCTTGACTATTGAACTCCATACTACGTACACTAAC
This sequence comes from Orchestes rusci, assembly GCA_958502075.1. Lineage (NCBI taxonomy): Eukaryota > Metazoa > Arthropoda > Insecta > Coleoptera > Curculionidae > Orchestes > Orchestes rusci. The sequence continues at coordinate 31,568,465 of OY293306.1, read as the reverse complement.
TTGCACAAATGCGTACACAAACAGTCCTTATGTCCAACACAACTCAGTGGTGACAGCAGCTGGACAAACTTTGACAGTTTTGAACACAAAACTGTCAAAATTTACCCAGCTCCTGTGACTGCTGAGCCTTCGCTGAGCTGTGTTGGACATAAGCAGTGAAATCATGTTTTTCAATGTAGATTGGTTTCCTTGAAATCCGGTAACAGAACCATTTCTAGCCAAAACTTCTTGAAGTCGTCGAACCATGGATTTTGATAAATGTTGACAATATTGAACATCATTGGCGAGCTCATTCCACGCATCAAGAATGGCATCTAATAGTTCTGACTGATTCTGAGCTGAGGCCTCCAGTTTCTTTGGTAAATAATTTTTACCAATGGTCCCCACACATTCTCCATCGAATGTAGATCTGCCTATTTAGTCATTAAGTTATTTTTAGTTGTTCTCACCGATCATAGGTCTTCACTGAAGCGTGTAAGAATTTGTGTTTTCACAAAAGTGGATTATTATTGCAACTGACAAAACTTGACGTTTACTTTTCACTTTCATACACTGCTCGAAACAAAGCAATTTCACCATTTCAATGTACGCATTTTTTGTGCAAGTTACTGTACATGGAAAGGACACGGTCGTTGTCGACTTATTGAAAAGTGTGTCATTCCTGTTATGAGTTAGAAATATATAGATATCCGTAACTATCGTTATCTCTCTCTACTACATGAATATAGGCCAATGAGTAAGAGAAATAGATATCCGTTACCAAAGCTATCTCTACCTGCTTCACTCTCAATAATAAGCGGGTCCGTTTCCGTTCAAAGTAGTATGGAATTCAATGATTTTGTCCAACCAAACGAGGTACCAAAACCATGACGAAATCGCCTTTATGCTTTACGACGTTTGCTTCGGAAGACAAATGTAGGAAGCTTAATGGTAGCAATGTTGGCAATTTTTTGTTGTTGGTGGGAAAAGATCATGTCCCTGATTAGACAAGAAAATTCAAAGTTTCCTATCTGGACACTAGAATTCATACTTGCCTGTTTGAAAAATGACAGATGAAAAACATTTTCAACACCTAAATTTAGGCTTTGAAGAGTAATTGTACTTATTTGAAAAAAAGGGGATGTGATGGAGCATAGCTTGGCAACATTGCTTCTGTCATCGTACTTGACAATACGACGATCATTCAGGCAGAAGCACTGTTGTCGAATCTATTTGGCCGTCCGAATAGTTATTGAGATTAAGGTGATTCACATTTAGTCATATGAACTATCTCATACTAAAGTCAGTTTCAAAAAAACGTGATGGCAGATTGAGCATTGACTGACTACATTGCAATAGCTCATTGACAAATTAATGACAACTGTCGTTGCATAAAATATGAACGTTGTCATATTATGTTATCTTGAATGTAGCTTAACGATGGCAAGGTTGACAAACTTCTAAAAGCAATGCTATCCTTCAATCGTTGTCCTATAAAAACATTTTTATTTGCGTCACAAAAATAAAAATATTATGAAAGACTTTCTCATATATTTTTCATACATTTTCCATTTCAAAACCGCCATAAAAAACTTTCCAAGTCAATTCTCCAAAGAGCCCTGTGCCCTCCAAACTCAATTTACTCTTCTCCACAATGGCTGTTCAACATAATTACGACCAAATGTAAAAAAAAAACTCATTCCCCTCGAGTATCGCTTGCACAAATAATCCACGCTGATCCAGGCTTTTGAGACTCTGCCAGATGTTCTTTCGTCGATTATTCCAGTCTGTTTGTGTGTCGAGTAAAAAAGGCAAAAAACCCTCAATCTTTGTAAAATTGTCTTATTGGAGAATTCAGGGATTTCGATGTTTTTCAATCCATCAGTTAAGTTTCGTAATAATTTTGTCTTGAATACATGACTATCATTGTCCCTCAAATTATGAATATACAGTTGTATTCGTTTTTTTCTTATTTTGGAATTTTCTCCAACTGAAATCATGCTCCAAGAAATCTCATGATCATTCTTTCTCTCCCAATTTCAACAGTCTAATCCCGCCTGCTCAAACTTTTTTCCGCACCAACTATTTTCGGAACTGCGTGAAATGTTTTCGATCCCTTTTTCAAGCTTAATTAAACAAAGTTTTCGAGGAAAAAGTTCTAATTGATTTTTTTTTGGATCAACGACGATGTTAGATCGAATCATTAACAAGTTCCTTGGAAGTTTTCCCTTGGAAAGAAAAATGGTTATCATAAGTTGAAGGTAGTTTCGTTTTTATTGAGAGTTCAGTCGATTTTATTGCGATGGCAAATTGTGCACAATCTGGGATAATCATTGAGTTTTTTTGATCTCTCAATCGTAACGGTGGTGTCATATTCAATAATAATAATAATAATAATGATAATAAACGACTTCTATTTTAAATTTCAATTATATTTCAAGTCACACATAAAAGAAGTTCTTCCCATAAGTTGGCGAAGTCTAGCCAATGACTATTCTACTCAGCCCTCTCATAGAAGTTGATACGACTGAAGAAAAACAAAATTGCGCTACAAACGCGCGAGAAATAGACTAATCAGTGCAAATATTTTATACAAAAAAAAAAGATAAACAGGTACTTATATTCTAAAAACTTATTAATTGGGCAGCTGGCAACGAGACTATAGCGATGGGCGAGACTATACTCCTCCATATGTTTGTTGAATATTATGAACTTCAAAGCAGATTTAGGTATACTTTTTTGGTGCGTAACCCTTTACAGGGTGGAGTCTTATCTCCTCTCCTTTGGAGTCTTGTGGTGAACAACCTGCTGAAGCAGCTGAACGATTCGGAATTGTATACACAGGCTTATGCTGATGATTTGGTGATCCTAACGACGAGCCGCCACAATGCGAGCCCTGAGAATTATTAGAAGAGTGGTGCGCCGAAAAGATCAAAATTCTCTTATTCACCAGGAAATACAAATCAGGACTCAAACCGGAGAAATCCCTATCGGAAGGGAAAGAGTCCTAGAATACAGAAAAATGGTCAAATACCTGGGAGTTACCCTTGACCAGAAACTGTCCTGGAAAGAACACATCGAAGAGCGCTCAAGAATAGCCATTTACTCCTTATGGGCATGTAAAAGGGCTATGAGAACAACATGAGGACTGAAACCTAGAATAGTTTACTGAATCAATTCTATGGATATCAGACCTCTGATCACCTACGGAGCCATAGTATGGTGGCCCGCAACCAAGAAAGCATACATCCAGCGGCAACTGGATAAAGTCCAAAGGATGGGATGCATCAGTATAACAGGTGCAGTACGGACCACACCAACGAGAGCGTTGGAGGTAATCCTGGACTTACCCACACTGCACCTGTTTGTAGAGAGTGTTGCACTCAGGACAGCCAGCATACCATGTGTATGAGTGAGTCCCAGCTAAAGGATGAAGTGCTGCTAATGCACTCCGACTACATGACTCCAATCTTCTTTGCTGGTAACTCGCCTGAGCTGATTATTCCTAGACCAGAGGATTGGACAGATCAGAACAGACCAGCTCAAATACGGGAAGGGTCGTGGTGGTTTACTACTCCAAGCATCAGAGGGGCACAGGAGCAGGTTTCTGCAAGAATGAGAGGGACAATTGAATGACCTTCTCGCCCGGGATTCACGCTTCGATCCTACAGGCCGAAATGTTTGCCATAACACAATGTGCATAAAACATTCTTGAGACCGGCACAAATCACAGAACTTTCAATATTTGTTCAAATAGCACTTCAGCATTGAAGGCTGTTGTGAGAAAGGCAGTAGACTCCATAGCAGTCCTAGAATGCAAAGAGGTTCTGCAAGATAATTCAAAATAGCAACAGAGTTAGGCTTATTTGGGCCCCGGGCCAAAGCGGTATAAAGGGGAACATTGAAGCTGACAGACTTGCGAAAATTGAATCATTGCACAGGCCGATAGGACCCGAACCAATGATTGCCATCCCTAAAGCAACAGGAATGGGCGAGGCGAAGAAACTTCTACTCGAAAAAGCCACTGTATGCTGGAATTATGCCCCTGGCATGCTACATGCCAAGGTAATGATAACAGGACCGGATACGGGCAGAACCAAAGAGCTCTTGAATATGAGCAGAAAAGGCCTCCGCACAATGGTCGGTCTATCAACTGGTCACATGAACCTGAAGGGTCACCTCCACAGGATCGGAATCGGGGAAGATTCAGACAACAGGTGGTGCCTTGAAGACGTAGAGACCGTAGCCCACATCTAGAAGGAATGTCCGGCTCTTCGTAGCACTAGGATGGAATACTCCGGAGCCGAGCCCACAACACTCCAGAAGCCGGATTTTTGAAAGCCGGGGAGTAGAACAGCCGAGAGAAAGTTGGCTAGAACTAGCAGGCTTCTCTCGGCTGTTCTACTCCCCTTTTTTCAAAAATCCGGCCCCAGGAATCGGAAGGGATCTATTTGAGGGACCGGCTGACCTTCGCGAAAGCATCGTGCCTTCAATAATCTCACTTCTAGCAATTGTGGGTTGCAACGGGCACAGGAGGTCTAAGCAGTTTTTGGCGTGAGCCACCCACTCAAACATCTACATCTTCATCTACAACCTTTCACATTATCAGTTAAGGAGTTGTAGTATTTCACAGAGTTATACATAAAGCTTTTTTTTAAAACAGCTGTTTTGTAGTTGAGGATCATGAGTTTATTCTTATTTCTGGTATTTATTTAGTGGATGTTAGACATCGTTTCGATTTTTGCTCTGAATGATGAGATATTTTTCTGCGTATTCATAATTTCGTTGAAAAATGTAACAAGATGTAGGAGCCTCCTATTTGACATATTTAACCATTGAATTTCATCAATTTTATGACTGTCATATTTTCTCGGGTTGAATATTAAACGGCAGCACATACAGGGTGTCCCAACGATAGAGTAAAGTAGGTTTTATCATATAGGATATGAAAAATATCAATATCAATATGCGTCACAGGTTAGGGGTGTAAATAGCGCACATTCTGAAAATATTTGGAAACATACAGGGTGCGTCACAAAAGTATGGCACGAAAAAGTATGATTTTTTTAAATGGAACCCCCTGTATATTAATTGATATTTCAATTCTTTCTTCAATTTGGAACAAAAATTGTGATACAACTAATGTTCCTAAATTCAACCGTTATCGAGATATCGCGTTTTAAAAATGGCATTTTTGCAACTTTGACATGCTATAAATCTCAAACTATTCAAGTTAGAGAAAAATGGATTGCACATTCCTATCTCAACTTTTCAAGAGCTATTCAGGGAGATTAAATCCATTATTGTGAAAAAATGTCAGAATGTGCCGAGAAAAGTTGACAGTTGACGTTACCTTCTATCCAAATTACAGAAGAGCTCTTGAAAAGTTAAGATAGGAAAGTGCAAACCATTTTAATAATAATAATAATGATAATAAATTTATTCATGAAAGTACAGTGATACTGTTTACATAAGTCACAAAATATATAAGTATAACAAATATTACTTGAGTACGTATTATCCTCCTCTAACTTGAATAGTTTGAGTTTTATAGCATGTCAAAGTTGCAAAAATGCCATTTTAAAAACGCGATATCTCGATAACGGTTGAATTTAGGAACATCAGTTGTATCACAATTTTTGTTCCAAATTGAAGAAAGAATTGAAATATCAATTAATATACAGGGGGTTCTATTTGAAAAAATCATACTTTTTCGTGCCATACTTTTGTGACGCACCCTGTATGTTTCCAAATATTTTCAGAATGTGCGCTATTTACACCCCTAACCTGTGACGCATATTGATATTGATATTTTTCATATCCTATATGATAAAACCCACTTTACTCTTTCGTTGGGACACCCTGTATTTTGAATTTTCTGAATCCTGTAGCTATCACTTTGCCTAAGAAAAGGACCATATACGAAATCTGCGAGATTAAAGTGAGACAGTACAGTTTCATTTTATTATTAAAATTAAAAATTGAGAAAATTGGGAAGCGAATCAATATTTTTCAGATTTCAAGTTAGTACCTATATCTTCTCAAACATGCTGAAGTCCGTGATTTCCAAGTTGTAACCAAAATATCCAAGGCTCGTGAAATAGAAAAACAGCTGAAAGTAGCCCCACGACAGCAGAGTTCTGATTCTTTTTGTCATTGGTAATGGAGAGATATTTTACTGTTTTGTATGTATTTCTAAGAAAAGAAAAATCATTGCTTATCATAAGAAAATGTATTGGTTATTCGTCGACATTGTCCAATTATTCCAAAATGAAAAGAGTTTGAAAATCTGGCAAAATTTTGAAATTATTAAAAAAACTTTTCAAAATATCAACAATCGACAAAGCATCCTCAAGGGGAGGTTTCCATCTACCAAATTTCATTATAAAACCTTCAGGTAATTTTAAAGATTTATTTTGAAAAATACGCCACGTCATTATTTCTTTTATTTTCCTCTAGCGCAGTTATTTTCGATATTTAATAATTTTTCGAAGAATCAAATTTCTCTGGTCAACAAAATTATGCAAAATTTTTGTTGCCACGTATTTTTAAACGAATTCCGGGTATTCAAGGCCTGAGAAATTCAGAAATTAAAGTGGTTTTCTCAAATTGGCTTCAGTTTTCGAGATAATTAAGGTTAGGTTAGGTTGCGAAGGGTATGCCCTGCCCCACAGTTTTCTGCTTCGCATTGTTTTCACTCGGAGGCCAAATGGCCCATTGTGTTCCCTTATTTAAAGAGGTGTTTCCTCGGTCTTAACCTGCTGCAGCCTTTCTATTCATCGTTCCAAACCATCCCATATGGTGTTTACGAAGTTCAGAATTAGCACGATGTCTACATTTGCCGCTTCCTCCAAGTCTTCAAGGTAGTATTGTCCCATATTCCTGAAGCGTCCTTCCTTCAGAGTTGGGCAGTGACACAGTTCATGTTCTATCGTCTCATCCTGCTCGATGCAGTCCTTGCAGAGATCATCAGTCCCTATGCCCCATTTTTGGAGCATGGTTCCGATTTCACAGTGTCCTGTGATTACTCCAACAAGGGTGCACACAGAGGATTTGCTCTGCTTTAGTAATTTCTCTGTTTTTTTCCATATCCAAGTTTGGCCACAGAGCTCTCGATGTGTTGCAGTCGTTCCGATTGCTCCACCTGTCGCTGTGTATTTTTATCATGTTTTTATCTACTGTATCTTTTAATAGTTTGAGATAATTAATCTATACCATCAATTTTTATGGAATCCGGACAGAATCTTATAATATATATATTTTTTTTCGACTATTCCAGTCCTCTTCGATTGTTTTTCCGAGCGCCTGTGATCAGAATTGTCCACTACTTGTAAGAAACGATACTAAAAAGTAAAACAGTTGTACAAGTGCTTGCCTTATCATCAAGTTCAGAATCATTGTCCTAATGCCTAATGGCTTTAATTTTTTATTTTTAATATGATAGCTACTCCATTATCTCCAAAACTAGAGCCAATCCAGTAAGAAGGACTCCATATTAGTGATCAGCACAACATAATCACTAAGAATTTGCTCAAATAAAATTTTTACCGTCGAAAACACATTGAAAAAAAAAATAATTTCCAAAAAGTCAACTACAATTCTGATTTTAAAATGTCACTGCGACAATTGAAAATGGCACCAATTTCAAAAACTTCTTTCACCCAAATTTCATAATGTAAATAATGTCGACCGTTTAGAAAATATTGGGGTTTGGTTTTGAATAATCATCAATTTATCGAATTCCATCTGTTAAAAATTTCAAAAAATTTTTAGAAATATGACAATAGCATAGCAAATCTAAAAAAAATTGTACCAGGGGCAATACCTCCTAGAAAACAAGGCCAAAGTGCTGGCCGTGTGACGTCATCAATGTCGGCCCAAATGTTTATCCCTGGGGAACACAATGATCATTTCCAGAACAGTTGACTTTGACAGCAGCTAAGTGACAAATAAATTGTCATTTTAAAACTTTTAAAAGTGTGTGAGTTATGCTTTTTTGATAATAATGTTGGGCTCATGACGAGCCTAACATGCTCGAGCGTCTGTGGGGAATTGAAAGGAGTCTTCTCAATCAACAGATTTGATATACCTGCCTCCAGTGAAGACCATAAACTATACTTGCTCTTTATTTACTGTATGTGCAGTGTGTGACCTTTGGATTGGTCTTTGTATGTTTGAAAAACGTTTTCTAGTAAGTAAGTAGCACAGATTTTTTGTCGGAGGAAGACCTGGACATCTTGCATTCACTGAATCTTCTTTTTTTACTACCCTCAACTGATATATAACAGACGGAAAAACCGACACCAGTGGTCAGCATAAAAATGCGCTGCAAAATCGGCTTTCTTTGTGTGTGTAGCCTTCATCGCTCAAAAATCATCAAAACTGAAAGACATTTGGATTGTTTTGCGAAGAACATACACAAACATGATTGTTTGGGTTGCCAGGCCTACAATAAGGACACGGAAATATGATGAATTGATATGGGCCTACATCGGGGCCTACATAGGTGACGTCGCACCCGAAAATTTTAAGAGCACTTAGTCCTTATTATCTAGGAGTTGTTGCCAGGGGCCGAATTCCGTGTACCTGTCGAATGAAAGCAACACGTCGCTTTCCCATCATTTTACAAAGAGAGCGACGTGTTGCTATGGAACTCCACAGTACACGGAATACGGATCCAGTACCATAGAAAAGTGATTAAAATTATCATATATTATATTCACTTTTCTATGTCCAGTACTCAACAAACTGTCAACATTGCTACACAGATCACTAAAAAATGACTGCTGTTAGACAGATCATCCACAAACTTGCAACAAGGCTGAACATTTGACAGCTGTCATCGCTACATTCACGGCTGTCATAGAAGAAACTAGATGTAGCCTAATCATAACAGTGTTGTAATAGTTAGCACAATTGGAGTGTGTATGACAGACATTCTATCATTTTGATGGCCCAAAGCAAAAGGGCTTATACAAGTCCATTAATCATCCACAAAAATAGAAACATTTATCACCAACAAATCTCATTTACTTTAATGTATTCCCATTATTTTTGCCGAGACAGAAATAGGAAAGATTTGCCAAGTGGAGTGATGAATTCTGGAAACGTGACAAGACTATCTGGATTATGTGCCAGTGTGCCAAATTAAACGTACGGAAAAAAAATATATTCATTTTCTTTCATAACCCGCTTATGTTCTCTAAATATAAAGGATCCTCTCAGGAAACGCGACACAGCTTATCCCTAATTACGTCTATTTATCAGAAGTTATTTTGAGTCAGCGTCAGGAAGCTGGAATAATGTCGATCAATTAATTATGTTTGGATGGGATTGGTGGATGAATGATTAATGAGTTCATAAATGAGTTCTAGAGTCGACATGTATATCAAATATAGTGGTGATGATAAAGTGCCCATCATATCTGATAAGGTTATGAAATACTTTTTTCCAAAATAATTTAGACTACAAATGTAATGAATACTTATTCCATTATACAAGTTCGTACAACACAAAAGTTTTCATTGGCGCAGTTTTCAACATTGCGAATAAAAGTTGTAGCTCACTTTTGCATATTGTAATCCAATGGCAGGGGATTTATGTTGGAAATTAAACTTTTGTCAAATTTTAATCCGTATTCATAATTTTATGGGTCATGATATCCACTTTATTTTACGATCAAGCTTGATACGTTTGTGTGACTATGTGCAATGAAGGACAGCCTAGTTTTCATTTCATTAGAGGTGACGCGCCAGAGTAGACTTCGTAGACCAAGATTTAACTTCGATTATGCAAAAATTTCGAATTCACATGGTCACTATATTGTCAAGAGCATGCGCAGATCATCCGGATGGACCATGTACGTACAATCTTTTCCAACTATACTTCAAGCGCATGCAGAGATTCCTAACAGTTATCAACATGTTAAACTTCGGACTATGTCAAATTTCCAGTGCTTTCGAAACGTGTTGGCGCTCTGAGGAGCATTCGCAAGATGACATAATGACTTATGCTGACATTCCAAGGATAGGATTATGTATTGATTTCTAGGAAAAATGTCAATAGTTTTATCTTGATGAGATACTGTCTTGTTCCAACATACAATCATGCATGCGCTGTCATGTAAGGATCCAATTATGTAGAAATTGAATTACTACGTTTTTGTTTGGATGGGTAACAAATGCTTTTTTGTACCTCTCTTCTTGAGCGCCGGCGCAATAGGTGGTACTATCATGCGCACGGTCACAGCGGTGAAGCACAGTGAAGCTTGACAATTTGCAAATAATGAAAAAAAAACACATATTTTGGTCGGATAATGGAAATGATAAACAATGTATATTTTCATGTGGTCTTCCACAGACTCACGCTTATTCCAATCTTGTCTCCTCTGATTAGAGTCAACATCGTAACATCAGAAACAAACTTGCAATTATTTTCCAAGATTGCTTTCGAACAAGACGTTGTGCTGTTGACGTGAAAATATCTGCGATTGATCGATTTATAAGCAGATTTTCTTTTGGCATAGCCATGGGGGGCTTAATGTATAGAAATAAGAGGTCGCCGACTTTTTCAAAGTTGACGAAGGCGCCAAAGTCAAATAAACCGGTGTGGGGGTTTTTGGCTGTCCTATAATTTATCGGCCCACTCAAAACATTTTGACGTAGTAAAAGCAAATGTAATGCAATTATTTCTCCATGAACTCGGCGTTTCCATTGTGTTCCCTCTCAAAAATGACTTGATTGCGACGGGATTTAGCATTAGACTCGTCAAACGGTTTTTCCCCTTGTTGTAAATGGGCTTTAGTGCACTAGGGAAAATGGTTTAATGATTAATCTGCGTTTTTTTTCTGTTTCTTTGTGGTTCGTTGGCAAAATGTACATTTAGGTATTTAGCGTGAATATATTAGTGGTTTTGCTCAACCTGCCCAAACACAACCAGAGCGCCAACATTTTTAAACAATCACCTTCTTGACCTTAATTTCGATTACCAGCAAGTTGTCGGAAAAAAACATCTCAAGGTCCTACAGAGGTCATACATAATAATATACTTATTATGAAAGAATCAAAAAATAAAAATCAACATCTCAAGGTTGAACCCAGGTAATACATGAATATTTTCCTTGGTGCTTGAGCACGTGCGTAAAGCTTAGGTACAAATGCTCGTCATTGAGCAAATCCAAAGTCATGTCAATGTTATTCTCGAGTTTTCCTCCTGTTTCGTATTCATTGAACAGCATTTACTTTGTGATTTTAAAAATAAAATTCAATATTTGACACTGCAACATTGACCTGCTTGGCATGCCTCCCACTCCTAATGGTATAAATAATCAGATCGAATTGTCTGATGTGATGTCTACATAATACTGATTGACATTACAGCAGCCAAATCAATATCAGGCGAACATTCGCTAAAATAAAAGAAACTCAAGAGAGCGAGAATATGTTCAAATAACACGTGGAGCTTTATATGCAAATTTTATATGTGAAACAGCCGTGCAATCATTCGCCTAATTACTCAAAGAGTAGACGATAAATTGAATTTAGCTGGAGAATTGGTCTGGTTGCTTGAGGAGGAGAGTTCGATAAGGACGTTGGGAAAATCATTGAAGAACTAGTTTCATCAAGACGATGATGTTATTCAAGGTCATATCAAAGTAATCATTGATGTAACAAACGGTTTAGTGGTGGTTTAGATCAGAATCTCTATCCAGAGAGAAAAATTAGGGCTTTCTTGTTGAATTTGGCGAAAACATATTCATCAGGAAACCTTGGAATAAATATAAACAATACCGTTTCAATGTCTTTTAGGTTTCACCATAGAATCAGACTTTATACAACCAAGATGTTGTTTTTTTCACATTTCTCATGAGCTACCTTGGTTTAATCAGCTTGATCAAGATAATACCTATGCTCATTCAAAATACATTAATGATATGATATATGAAATAATATAACACTATTATACACATATGACCTTTGAACACGATAAAAATGGAAACATGTATTTTGACCTTTGCACGACCTTGAGTAAATAGGTATTTTGGTTAAAAAAAATTCTTGGTCATACCTACCTACCAAGGACTCCCCGTAATTTATATTCTTGAAAATTAGATTTTCCAACTCCGAATCGATAATAGGCTGCACGTATTTTTTTATTGTATCAAAATGACTAATTAGACATAAAAAGTATCCATGCAATTTGTTTTTGAATACTTTGAATATTAATGTCGCAATAAATAGCTAAAGTTCAAACTGGCCAAATTCCCTTGAAAACGGCGAGTGACGCAATCGGTCCCATGGAGAGTGGAAGGTTCTTTCATCAGCGGATTACTGATGACGTTTGGCGTGTCGTCTAGGGCAGGAATTTTCCTTGTTCAGTTTTTGTTCATTTTGTTTGTCTTGGAAACTGATTATGATTACTGGTATGTGTTTTGTGTTTGATTTTGAGTCAAGTTTTATAATGATTTATAGATTGTGAAAATACATTTTTTACTCTTACAAAAATATCTATTAACCTATCAAAGTATCAAAGGAAGATAAACAAAGAGAAAGCTGGTAATCAGCCATAGAACGCCAGCCTTTTTTTAGAGAAATGCGAGGAGAAAAATGTGTATTAAACAATGATTTTTTTAATAATTGGAATCAATTGATTAAAAACTTAGAACATTGAACCACTAGAAGCATAAACAAACAATATTGTGCGAGTCGAACATGTCAATGTAGTCATGGGGAAAAGGGGAAAAGCAAGCTCCTTGTTTGCCATATTTACTTTCTTGAAATACCTTTCACCAGATTTTCTGTCACCAATCCAATAACAATGACTTGAATGACTTGAAGTTCACTATCATCAAATAAATGTATTTCTCTTCAATATTCAAGGAGTGTGTTGCCTTTTTTTCATCGCTACCACTACTCCTTGTTGAATAATCGAACGATTTTCCTTGATCTTTTACACTAAAAAGTTGATAAGAGGAATTTTTATCACAAACGACAACGTTGGGCACAATCGAGTTATTTGAAATGCGTTGCCATGACGGTAATAGATGCTTTAAAGTGACGGTTGTTGTCATTTTCCCGTTGAAAATGATTTGTTTCGAATATATAAACTTTGTATGACGTCATATTTTTACATGGTTGATACTTTTGAATATTTTTTTTCAAATGACTCCTCACATGAGTACAGGAACTAGAGGGAAAATATTGAATAGATCGATTGTGTGTATCAAAATTTGCAAACCTGATTCAAATCAATTATTTACATACATACATCATAACATACACACACTTTTCACTTGAATGACATGACATGTCACTGTCGTATAGTTTTGTCAAAACAAATATTACACTGCTCGATTTGGTGAACATTTCTATGAGCAATACCAGTTTTTTCACGAACCAGCTGTACGTCGTAATTTTCGTGACTGGCTTGTAATTGCGAAGGAAACGGTGGTGGAGAGCAGTAAAAAAAAAATTATATATATTTTTCTGGAAGCTTATGAGTTGGTCTATCACCCCTTTCAGTATTATCGTTGACTTTCCGGACACCCTGTATAATTGAATAAAAATTATTAGGGATTCAGTAGCGAGTATTTCCTCCTTGAGCAGTGACAACAGCTTGAAAATAACGAGGCATGCTCAGGATTATATTCTTGATAACGTCCCGTGGAAGATTATCCCATTCTTGCACCAGTATGTTGCAAAGGTCTCTTGAATTTCTGGGTGCCGGATCATGTCTCGTAAACGTCTCCCTATCTCATCCCAAATATGCTCGATGGGATTAAGGTCTGGACTTCGAGCAGGCCAAACAAATCGACTGATTTTAACTTCATCAAGATAAGCAGTAACCAACCGAGGAATGTGTGGACGTGCATCATGATGCATAATGTTCCGTGTTGTCCAAGAATGTCGATGAGATACCTATCCGCATTCAAAGTCCCATTCTGGATAAAGACCAAGTACATTCTTCAGCATATCTTTCGCCTTGTCGACGCCATACTCTTACACGTCTATCTGAACCCGTAAGACAAAATCGCGATTCATCGAAGAACAATTCCCGACTTCTATCGTCGATTGTCAGTGCTCTCGTGCAAAATTCAGCCTTGCAGTTCGGTGCTCACGGAAAAGCGTCGGTCCAGTAAACCTAGTTCAAGATGAGAATCCAGCAGCATGAAGTCGCCTTCTTACTGTCCACTCACTTATGTTCACATTTCTCACCTCTTGCAGATGATTTCGAAGGGACACTGTCGTAACCGTTCGGTTTCTGATTGCATAAGTAACGAGATAGCGATCGTCTCTAGTTGTCGTACTTTGTTATTTTCCAAAAAAATTTATTCAAATTGGGTATGTAGGTTTTATTTGGAATTTGAACAAAAATTCTTCTGCATGCCACGTGTACGATGCTGCACATGATTTTTCTTTATTTAGATTATTCAACTATAATAATGTGTAAATGAGGTAAGACTATTAATTTTGTTTAATAACATACCCCCTCAAATCTGTTTTTTTATTATAATTAAACTATTTTTTTTTCTTAAAAAAAATGAAACTTTGTTTTGTTTTGAAGTGGTCATCAAAATCGAATGCAAAAATTTGATTGCGTAATTTACACCTTATTGGTTATAAATAACGGACAATCTCTTTTTTAAACATTTGACCAAATTGATATTGGGTGTAAAATTCAAAGTCAATAAAAAAAATAATCTTCTTCATTATAGGCATTATGGCATTCTAAATTATGCCCCAATTCATGGTTTCCGAGATATAGGCGTTTCAAGTGATAACTGATAACAATGCGAAATTCGTAGTTGAATCTACCTCCGAATTTACCGTAGAAACAAAAGCAGAGTATGACGTAGCGCCATAATATTATGTTTTTTTACTTCTGTTGAAATTCAGGGAGAACTTGTGATATTCAATAGATTTGATTATGGAAAGTCAAATGAAACACATACTCTTTAATAAAAGTGATAGATAATAGATGATATGTTCATATTTATGTGTAAATTAGATACCTACGAATTTTAGTAGGTATTACACTGCTACACATACAAAAAAAATAGTTTTAATTCTACTAACAAACTAAATACACAAAGAAAAACATTTCGGAATAAATTCATTAATTATGGCAAAGTGAAATCTGGTACTCTTCACATGAACCCTGAAACTCTTTTGGAAAAATTTGAGATATATGTTTCCACCTTTATTTTTAATTTGATACAGAAAAATAACGATAAGCACAAATTCATACAAACTGTACAATGTACACTAGGTTTTCTTCAGTTGAAAATGTGTTTTGGCTTTTGACACACAGCACAATAATAATTATTAAATTTATCATCCATATAAGATATTATTAATAACAAAATCTAATCACGAAATAAATCTATTTTATATATGATGATTCTGGATCCCGATGAGATACAAGACTCAAAAATTAAAATATCAAAATAGACAAACGACCTCCTCCACTCACCTTAACAATCCTAACCCAACAGACAGAGAAACGGCAACATTGTGGCCCAACCGCGGCTTGAATCCGTCCCTGCCTTGACATGACATTTAATGGTTGTGGGCTGTTTAGTGTTTACACGCAACGTTTTTGAATTTCAATTCGAGATTTTCTAGTGGAGTTTCGTCCCTGTCAGTCCCCAATTCCTCATATCCAAACAGTATTATAAGAAAATTATTATCCATTATGTCTGGAGGATTTGTGAAAGCAAAATTGGAGAACCGCCTTTGATGGATTTATTGATGTCGTAGTGATTTTTTGCCAAAATTAATTTCTTTACATGGGCTAAACATAGAAGAGTTGAAGCTAAAAGGTTAGTAGGATAACAATAAGAAAGGTCATGATACACAAACCACAAAAACCAATAAAATACTCGCTTATTCACGCCAACTGATGAATGTTAAGAACAGATTGAAAGCCGGTGATAAAGACATCAAAATACCATGATATTGTCCTCCCAATATTTCCACACAATACATGTATTTTGTACGTTGACGTCTTAAATGTTGCAATTGGCAAGATTTAAATATATCCATTTAAATAATTCCATTAACTTGAAATTCACTATTCAAAACTAAAACAGTGACGTGACTTTGATATGACCTTAAAATAAGTATTAATTGACCTCTGGCACGACCTTCACATTACGCTATAATAGGACGTTTTCAATCAATTCAAGGTTACAGTCAAATCATGATTGATGTAGTTAACAATCCATTCAGGCTCTATTGATTATTTCAGTGGACAATAAGTCAACGTCATATCAAGAACTCACTATTTATACGTGAGTACTCTGGTAAATTTGGTCTCATAAAGGTTCAGGTAATACTTATTCCATATAACAGTATAATAATTCATGTAGAATAGCCTCGAGATAAAAAAGTAACATATTTACTTATAAGGCTTCAATATTTTCACAGTGTGACCTTGAGGATTCAAATGTTAAAACTATCAATTTTTCAATAGATCCGGATCCATTCCTCTAAATTGTCATTCCTCTTCCACAGTGTGACCTTGAGGATTCAAATGTTAAAACTATCAATTTTTCAATAGATCCGGATCCATTCCTTTAAATTGTCATTCCTCTTCCACATGACCTTCACAAAAGATGTTTGTTGACCTAACAAGTATCACCTTGACCCTATGATAATCGAACGTATCAAGCAAAAACCTCGCTGCTTGTACTTAATTTCCAAGAGAAAAACCCTTATCGGAAAATGACATGAAAATTTGAAACAATGTCGCTGTGCAAAGGGCACTTTGCCACAACGAACACATAACATGTTTGCTCGTTTATTGCCATTTTAGCCAGAGTGCTGCGACGAAGAGAACATCGAAAAATACAATGACAAAATGGAACGCACTTCTAATGCTCGATGTTATGGAGAACGTATAACGTTATATTGGATATGGAGCCACTTTGGGGAATGGATCAAGAACAGCTGTATCAAAGGTTCCATTATTTATTAACCCTCAAAGGGAACGAGTTTGACTGTGGATGTATAAAATGATGACAAAGATGTTAATATATCGATTTTGAAGCATTGCAAAAAATAGACAAACTTGATGATCGTTATCAAGAAAAGCACAAAAACGTCATTATTGACCTCTATATTATAATCAAGGTCTTATCTTTTGGGCTTTATCATTGTGATGATGACAAAAAAGCTGATAGGTATACCTTACTTTAGTAAATGGGACCAAAGGAATGAGGACCCTTACCCAGGAAAAACAAAAAAAATATCAATCACTATCCACCGACCTCCTTGCCTTGACTTTCACAAACAGAGTGTTGGCATCTCTTTTTCCTATAGACATCCTCTATGCTGTAGAATTTACATACGTTCAGTTAACCATATTGTGACGAAATACGTTCAGCGGCTCAACACACACGACGCGACGCTTTGCACAAAGTCGGTACACTGTGGGCGGTCATCGAATTTACCAGTGTCCTCTCTGTTGTGCTAGAAGCTTTGGCATCTATCGATGAATTATCGATAATTCCACACTTAATGAGTGACTGTATATAAATAGTTGAGTGGAAATAAATTAGATAAAATAGGACAAGTTAGTGTTTTATATAGCGAAATTCGTTACAGTGGTGTCGGAAGTGAAATTTATTTTGTGCTTTAGGGACGGACACAGATAGTCTCTATAATGGCTTCGAAACCAGTAGTTTTAACCGGATTGAAGGTTTTCGAGTTGAAAAGGGAGTTGAAGGAGCGTGATTTAATGCATTCAAGTGGGAAGAAGGCTGATCTACAACAAAGACTTCGTGAGGCTTTGATAGAAAATGGCATTGATCCCGATACGTTCCAATTCCAGATTCCTGATCCCAATAAAGTTGAGAAGTTGTCGAAAAACTTGAAAAGTCAACTGGAAGAAAACTCCAGTGAGTTGGAAGATATGTTTGAAGAATCTTCCAGAGCTATGAAGGAGGTCAAGGAACAACTGGCGGACATCAACTACAATTGTTTGAAGGCTCATATAGCAGAAGAAATCGGAAATCTGGAGAAACAACTTGGAGAGACTGCAAAGGTTCTGGACGAAATCGACGAAGTGAGAAGGCAAGTCGCCGCAATTATGAAACAACCGGAGGTTACAATTGGAAGCCAATAGACAAAGGGCTAAAATGGAGGAATATACCGTTCGAGTCCACATGAAAGCCCCACAGTTTGATGGCAAGTTCATGAAAAACCATGAAAGTTTTGTATTAACCATATTTCAATATTTTTTCAAATAAACTGTCTAGGTGGGGTGCAAAAATATACGGGAACACCCTTTACATAAATGACTTGTTTAAATGGGCAGCTAACAAAACAGCCAAAGAAAAATAAAATATGATTCGGATCAGATCATTGATCAAATTAAAAAAAAAGTTTTTTAGAAGCACTTATTTTGTGCGGAGACTGGGGACTGGGTCCCCAAACTTAACGGGCCCCCGGGCTTTGCCTCGAATTGTTTTATCATAGTTCCTCCACTGACACTCAGGAGCAGTTCTGTAAAGGTCTTCTTGATAGACCACGGAACCAAGAGATAAGGATGCCCCTGATTCTTCATCGACCCGACAAACTGGTGTATGCGCTGGCAAAAGCTCTTGGATTTGGAGTGTCCCCGCCATCACCGCTTGGCCAACCCAACTTCTCAAACCGACCCGTTCTTGTCGTGAATAGGAGAAGACTATCCCAGCTCAGGTACCCCGACTCTTCCCTGGGGATGGTGGCTGTTCCTAGGACCTTCCTTCTCAAGCGACCCCACCGGGCAGGGTGGTAGGAGGTCTCCTCCGCCCTTCCGCAGTGCGGGCATAAGGGTGATTCGCTTTTTCCTGACAAATTCAGGGGTCTGTTGAGCCTGCAATGACCTGTCAGAATGCCAACGATGGTGCTCAGTGCCTTCCTACTCTTGTTCAGCAATTGGGCCGTCCTTGGCCTGTGAGGTTCTGATATCGTTTCTTTGGCCTGCCTGTATAATGGGTTACTGTTCGTTCCATTTTTCAACTGTTCTCGCCCATGACCATTTGTTGAGAGTGCGTGAGATTAGTTGTTTACTAAGGCCTAGAAATGGTTTTGGTCCGCACAGTCGCGTGGCAGATCCTCGTTTGGCCAGCTTGTCCGCTTGCTCATTGCTGGTGATCCCCGCGTGCCCCGGAACCCATACTAGTTTGACCCTCTTGTTCTCACCCAACACCTGCAGCGCATCCTTACACTCTTGGACCAGCGGGCAGCTTATCCTTGGTTTGGTGATTGCTTTAGGTGCCGCTTGACTGTCGGAGTAGATAACTATGTTATTCTCCATTCCTCATCTCTGGAGGCAATCTCTAAGATAGCGAATATTTCCGCCTGGAAGACTGTTGCAAGCCTTCCAAGGGGAAAAGCCAGTGTTCCTGTCAGCCCTGAAAACTCCAGCTTCAGTCGAACCCGTGTGTTCAGCCTTGGAGCCATCTGGGACCCATACAGGCGCCTCCATCGGTTTGATCAGCCACTCTTCCCTCGTCGGTACGTGAACCCCAAAGCTCGGATTCTGATGCGTCCGTCCGTGGGTGTCAACCCGGCCGATAGAAGCGGTAACTTGCTCCGCACCAGTGATGATATTCTGGTGTGGTCAACTTCCATTCCCATGTTCCTCCATCTCTTCTGGGTAACCATCCTACTATAGGAAGTGATCGCTTTCCTCTTCACCCAGAGTCCTAGCTATAGCGTAGTTTAACTACATTGGTATGAAATATAATCCTACTTGTGGTATGGGAGTTTGGTTCTTGTGAATGAAGTGATCTCGAGTTAAGAGTACCTGGTTAAAATATCATTCATAGGGCTATATCGACTTGCCACGGCTCTATTTGAGGCGATTGCGTTAGAGACTTAACATATAACGCGTAGGTTTCACATATTGGCTTGACATAATTGGCTGTGGGTTGATATTAAAATTGATCAAAGAAGAAAGCTATTTGTGCCAAGTTATATGGTTGTCCTGCAGCCTAGGGACGCCTTGGGGGACGCCCCCATCTTTTGTTAATATTTGGGATTTTGTGTAGAATGCTACACCAATATTTTTTGTGGTGGTCAACCATTGAACAAATATAATATAATGGAATGTCTGTATTTCACTTGCATTGTATTCGGAGGTTGATTATCGCATGTATGCTCCCTGGCATTGTACAGTAGTATAGATTTTACAATTGGTGTATTTCTCTTATTTTGATTTCAGTTTAACCCATATCAAAATATCTTGAAGGTGACAAATACCTCAAAGTATGTTAACATCAATAAGGAAGGTGACTCAGCCTACTTTTTAATTCCAGGTGCGTTTGTTCTGGCCAAGAGTGAAGCTGAGCTCGGTGAACCAGTCAATTATTTATTTGTTATTGTTACAAATAAATCCTGACAATAATTGTTTGAAGTGAATTTTACTCCACACCTGTAGCTCCTTGGATGCCGCTATACATGTCCGTGGTCGATCTGGTCCTACATGGCCGGTGTGGATGGTCATACCGGTGGACTGTTGGCCTCTGATGCTATCCCTGAAGCAGTAAGGCTCTTGGATTAGAACAACTTCCCCCGTCCTACCTGCCATGACGCTCAACAACTCGGCGGTCGCGTCTTGGCTGTGTTGGAGGTTAATCTTACTTACCCGTATAGTATCCATTGCGAGGCGCTTATGGATTGGGGCCTTCCTCTACTGGCCTGTCGGCTCCCTTTCCTCCAGAGGTTTGGAGGTTGTCGACGCAGTGGGCTGGACGGGTATTCGTTGGGTGTTATCCCTGAAGACCCTTATCGAAACCAGTTCCAAGAAATGGTCCAACTCACTGCATCTAGCCTTTTCGTCGTCTACCGACTCACTCGGAAGACGAGACGTCATTCCCCTGGGATTCCCTTTGCTTCTAGGTGATGCCAGCAAGTGGTACCTAGGGAACTGTTTTGGAGATCCAACATCTCCAGGATCGTCCTGACCTCGGGTTGGTCCTGGCTCCTGATCGTAAACGCGATCTTGACGGGACGAGGTGCTTCCGTGGCTCGGTAAGCCTCGAAAGCCTTGCCCCCACTGACTAGTGGCGGACATGTCGTCAGCAGCCAGTCACGAGAGGCATCGTCCTCAGCCGTCAGCAGGAACCAACCGTTCTCCTGAAGACCCGAATTCTGGAACCGAAGTTCTGGGCCTCGGGTTTTTTTTGCGGGGTCTGCCATGGTCAGCCTCATCTGGGCGATGCGGTGTCCTTGGATAGTCGCCGCTTTCTCTGGTGTTACTGTGGTTACCTCTCTCCGGAAGGATAACCACCTCATTTGCCCTCTCGACCGCCAAGCGATAAGAGCCAGTGGCCGGATCCACAGGCGCCGACCGCGTTGAGCTCGGCCTGTTCTTCAGCAGAGGAGATCTGCCCGAGCCCTCAACGCGGCCAGCGACCTTCTGGCTCCCACCTCTAGGCCTCTTCGCTTGTCTCTCGGGGGGCGTCACCTTATCCGGACGCTCCGTTTTCCTCTCACCTTCGATGCCTCTGGGCGTGAACGGCCCTGGTTCATCTCTACAAGAGGCCGGACACTCCGGGAGCTCGACGTGTTTTAGCTGTTCAGCTACACGTCTAGCGTCCCTGCGTCGTGGGCCTCTTGTGGGGGTCTCTACGCGGGAGCCTTCTTTACCCTTTCGGGTCCTGAGGATTCGCGAGCGTCAGTGTCTTGAGGAGCTAGCTGGCCGGCTACTGCCCGCTGTTCCCCCTTTTGCCTCCGCTCCTCCCTGCGCTTCTTGGTCCTTTTGCGATTTCTTCTCATCTTCCTCTCCATCCTGAATTTCTCGCGTTCCTCCCGCGTGAGCCCACGCCGGACTTCTGGGGGTCCGACGAGCTCAGCTCCGGGAGCTTGGACTGGAGCGTGAGCCCCTGAAGCCCTAGTCTACTTGGACTCAGAGCTGGAGTGTGGAAGTGCCTCTTCTCTATATGGGGAAACATCCATCGAAGGGACACTTGGGCTGTGAGGGCCAGGAGTGCCCTCGAGACTCATCTGTGGTTATTTTTCACCTGAAATTTCGTCATTCGACTTATCCATAGTAAAAATGTGGTGGGGGTGTGTTGTGTGTGTGTGTGCGTGTGTTTATCTGTTGTCAAGTGTCGTGTCTTTGATGTCTTGACTGAGCCCGCTTCATCCGCCCACCCTTTCCACGGCCTCATGGTAGAAAATGTGGTTCCAGCGACGAAGTCCGGCAGCCGCGGTTGTATCGCCCCCAACATGTGTAGCAGGTCGTGATCCAGGCGCCAGCTGGCACTACTACTCATGTCAGGATTTTACACCGGTTGATGGGGCAACCCCCTATGTGGCCTGGACAAGTGTGGGCCCCTGTACTAACACGGCGGCCTGGGAAATTGCCATAAAACCCTATAGTTGTTACGCCGCTACTTCCCAGATCGGCTCCGCAGGGATTCCGCCTCGTCGGCCGAGAGAGAAGACGGGTTGATCCACGGGCCCCTCAAGACATGCGAGTATTTCCTCCACCTTTACTGGGCTTGTGACCAGCTAGATGGCGGCTTCCAGACCGCGTGCTGTCTGGTGAAACATCGCGCAGCTCTCAACCCCACCTAGGTGGAGTTAGCTGAAGAGAAAGAAGCTACCCTTCGCAAGGAAACTGTGGTGGATGTTTATTCCTGGCAGTCCAAGGCACTCCGTGAGGATCAGGAGAAAGATGCAGATCTCAAGCTCGTAGTCGGATGGAACAGCAGGCCAACGACCAACTTGGCAAGAAGTCGCACGATTTTCTATTACAAAAATATCCTCTACTGGGCTTGATGGGGCTCACTGGTTAGTGATGGCATCCTGATAAGACTGGTGAAGATTCTGGATGACACGGATCGGAGGATCTGCAGTGGCTCCTCGAAGCCGACAGATGGAGGTGATAAGAGAAGTCCATAATGGCATCACAGGTGGACATCTGGGACTCTGGGAGTAACCAAGACGATGAAAATCTGCGGCAAAGGTTTTTCTAAATCAACTGTCAGGCCGATGGCCGGGAGTGGTGCAGGAAATGCGCCGTATGTACTGCGAGTAACGGACCTCAGAGACGCCGAGAAGCTCCTTTGCGCCCGTACAATGTTGAAAGCCCGTGAGAGGATCGCCATAGATGTTGCCGGACCGATTCCTGAATCGAACGAAGGAAATAAATACATCCTGGTCGCGAATAATTACCTCAGTAAGTGGGCCGAAGCGTATGCCTTACCTAACCAGGAAGCGGCAACGGTAGTTGATGTACTGGTCAAGGAGTGGATCTGCCGTTTTGGTGTTCTGTTGGAAGTGCATTCGGTCCAGGGCAGAAACTTTGAATCCGCGTTTTTCCAGAATAATGTTCGTTACGTCTTGAAGATCAAGAAGACAAGAACGACCATCAAAAAGACTGGGATGAACATCGCCATCTGTTTCTTCTGGCATACCAGTCTGCAGTTCACGAATCGACAAGGAAAACCCCAGCAAGGATCATCATGGGTCGTGAACACCGGGTGCCCTGCGATCTGAAGTATGGCTGTCAACCTGTTTAGGATGTCACCGGAGAAAACTACGCAAGCGATTTTCGCAGAAAGATGGACGATAAACATCAGCGAGTCCGTCTGAATATCCAAAGGGCCAGCGACGTAAATGCCGCGGAAATCGGGCCCAGGCTGGGGCCCGTATGAGATCCAGGAGCGAATCAATCACGTCGTCTGCAGGATCAGGAAGCGACCACGAGGAAAACCGAGGGTTGTTCACTTCACCCGTTTAGCTCGATATGCGGGGAACCATGACGATCAGCACGCTGGAGTGAGGCAGATCAGGACACCCGAGATAGACATGTCACTGGAAACATTAATGTCTCTATACTCCAATAATGGCCAGAAAGTCCAGAATGACGTTGTCCAAGAAAGACAGCTGAATTTGTTCAAAGCACCAGAGTAGTAGTACACGTTAGGTCACTGGGTCACTGAGGATCTCAGCATGAAGAGTGGTTTGCTTGCTTTTGAACGGAAATTCGGAAGATTTGACCATCTGCGACGACAAAGGCCATGCAGAGGTGGGGAAGGCACTCCAAATCACGGAAGAAAAGGACACGACACCTGTTCTACGAAGAAGCTTTCAAAACATCTGACCACCCACAGTTATGTCTGAAAAGCCCTCAATCATCTCCGACACTTGATTCTGTCACAGGACCTTGATTGGCAATCACAAGGATGACCAATGACCGAGTGGACTGGCGAGTGGTGAGAAGCATGCTGGAGGTGATCTTCAATGGTAGTGGCATTGACATCCTGGTGTGCTGCTATTTTTCCCGGAAAATAAATCAGGACAGTGGACTGGTATTTCCAGCAAACCTCATACGGTAGGTTCAAGGACAGTTGTCGATACCGACATGGAAATATTTTGGGGCAAAATGCTCTAAGGAGGAAGCAATGTGACGAAAAAAGTTCAGCGGCTCAACACACGACGCTTCGCTCAAACATATCGGATCTTGTCCCTCTTGGCACAAAGTCGATCCACTGTGGGCGGTCATCGAGTTTTCCAGTGTGCTCTCTGTTGTAGTAGAAGCTTCGCCATCTATCGATGAATTCTCGATAATTTCACAATATTCTAGAAGGCTCTCCGTCATAAGTTCAGTTAAGTTTTAGTGGTCGATGATTGTGATCGCCGGGCAATTCAAACAGTGACTGTACATGAATAGTTGTCTAGAAATAAAATATTCAAAGTTGAACAAGTGTTTCTGTAGGCGAAATTTTTTACACTATTTTTCATAGACATTCAGAATTCAAAATGCGTCGAAAACCTTAAAACTCCACACAACATGGTATTTTTTAAATAAGACTCATTTTGGCTAAGTTCAAAGTCTCATATAATTACATTACGTTGATCTGGATTATACTGTATCTTTCAAACCAGATCAAGGTAATGTAATAATTTCTATGAGAATTTGAACTTGATTAGCTCAAAACCGGGTGAACCAAATACCAACATACAGTGTGACCTATTTGTGAAAAAAGTTTATTATTTGACCGATTTGGTTTTTTTCAAATTGTAGAGCTTGACAAACTATATCTTCTCGCTAAAAATGACCCCGCTCATACAATATCCAAGGCCTCCTTTGTCAGTTCTCAGGATCAATTTTTGACAAACCACAGCGATTTTTTTATTCGAATCCCTCACGGGCCTTTTCCAACTTTTACCAGAAAGTATCGAGTAGTAACTATTTCGTTGCTCCTTTACACTTTTTTGTGAAATCAAAATCAACTGAGATATACAGGGTGATTCCTGTAAGTGGGTCATGGTTTCGGGGAATGATGAGGAACGTCAAAATAATAATTTTGATATGGCACACTATGGGTCAGAAATGCCTCTTACGCAAGATACAGGGTGAATCACATCTACGCCACTGGTTGAAACTAAAACCTCTTCTTTTTACATTTGAAGTGTCTCTGTTAGGTAGACGCCAGACTAGAGGAGGTAGAATAACTTCAATTTTTCAAACACTTCGACACCCTGTATCTTGCGTAAGAGGCATTTCCGTGCTATATTATAATTAATATGTCGACGTCCTCCATCATTCCCCGAAAGCATGACCAACTTACAGGAATCACCCAGTATATTGAGTAAAATACAGGGTGTTCCAGAAAAAACGGGACATACGGTAACAGCAGATTCCTCACACAAAAATATATATTGCTATCGCCCCGGACTTGTCTACCCCGAAAGTTGATATCAACAGAAATGTCAAAGTTGATTTTTAATTTTTGGTTATTTCAATCAATAAATTTCGCAATAATCAAGCTATATTGATGAAATTTGGTGTATGGGAGTTGCAAAGTTCATATCTGGCCTTGGTATGGCTCTTACATGTAGCACTATAACATTTTTTTTTATTGAAAAATTGATTTCTCCGTCATTTTTACGTAAAAAACATCTATTTTGAAAAAGTGGATCGTAGTAACCTTGTTCAAGATATTTGCACTTAAAGTAATCCATGCAATGTGGTTTCGAATAGAAAAGGGCGTTGTCACGGTAATTTTGACAAGTATCTCGATGTTCAATGTTTCTTGGAAAAAAAAATGAATACAAAAAAATTTCACAAAAAAAAAATTTTTTTTTGATATAAAATTGGATTATTTTTGTTTAAATCAAGAAACATTGAGCATTCAAGCTAATGTCGAAATCACCATAATATGTTTTCAAAGCCCCCGAAGTTTATTTTCAAAATTTTCCATTTAAAACCACATTGCATGCCCATGCAAATTGCATGGATTACTTCAAGTTCAAATATCTTGAAAAAGGTTACTCCTAGACACTTCTACATGGTATACCTTTTTCATGTTAATATCATGGGAAAAACCATTTTTCAATTTTTATAAAATGCACGAGTGCGTACAAGAAAGTTATGACTATTTGAATGATTGAAAAGGTGTGTTAGTGGCGTCCCCATTAAGTAAGAGCAATTCCGTGCTCAGATTTGAATTTTGCATGTCAAACAACCCTCATATACCAAATTTCATCAATATAACTTGATTATTTCGAGAGTTATTCAAATAAATCAAAAATTAAAAATCAACTTTGACACACTGTATCTCTGTTAATATCAACTTTCAGGATAGACAAGTTCAAGGCGATGGCAATATTTTTGTGAGAGGAATCTTGTGTCACCGTATGTCTTATTACATATTCCTCAGGGTATCAAGTGTCATATTATTATCTGCATATTATGTATATTTATAGATGGCGTTACCGTCTAAACGTATTATTCAATAAATCCTACGTCTTTTGACGCTGAACAAGCTTCTTAAAAGAGAAAATGTGGTTTGAATTATTTACATTTTTCTCTGTTTATTTTTCAGTTTTACTTTACGTTGAATGCTGCCCATTCGGCGTTTTTGCTGCACGAGGAAATTGGGTTTTTGACAAATGTTTCGAATCAGTCGCTGATAGACCACGATATTACTAGCCAGAGTAAGTAATAGTCGTTATCGCATACAGAATTCACTGGACATAGGAAGGTAACATGACAACACTGTATTTGATGACATTCATAGAAACTCGACAGCTCAACGCACATCATGAGCGCCACGTATTAAATACATGTGCAGAGTGTTTCAAATGAAAGTTGTGCGCAAGTTAGCTGAGCCTGCGCGGCTGCAACTGACTCATAAATATACAGGATTTCCCAATAATATACAGACAAACTTCAAGGGGTGGTAGGAGACATCAAAATAAAAAAAAATTGGGCAGTATTAACATATTATGTCCGCAAATCAGTTATTTTTTTTTTTTAATAAAATAAAAAAATATATATAATAAACAAAACTGCGACCAAAAATGATTAGAAACAATTAACAAACAACTAGGGTTAAAAAAAATCAACTGCACTGTAAGCAGCGATTCAATTGATGCGCAAAATAAAATACGGTATTACCAAACTTTTTTTGCTCTAGAACCCAAACGGCTCATTTGCGTACAGGGTTATTGATTATAAATGCCCCCCCCCTGTTACTTTTTAATTTGACGGTTTAGAAAAAGGTGTTCCAAATAAAAGTTTCATGGTTGAAAATGAACTTTTTAAATTACCTGTTTTCACATATACAGGGTGCTCCAAAAAATCTGGGCGAGGTCCAACTTTTTTATTTTAAATTGATACCCTAGTTTTTTATTTGATATTTGGATTCTCCTTTTAACTCTTAACATTTTCTATGTATTATATCCTATACCTAAGTTTAATGTATAAGAAGATATTTGATATTTATAAATTGAATAATAATAATTTATTGTTGTGAAAATGTCAAATATGTACAGTGTGTCCAGAATAAAATGATGTACGTGGGGATATCGGAAACTACAGGAGATACAGTATCGGTTAAATGGAAGAAAAGTTGCGTATTTGCATGCCCAAGAATAATCTCACTTTGGTTTGTTTTGATTCGATACCGTAATGGAGATACAGGGTGAAAAAGAAAAATGGCCATTTTTTAAATAGCACAATATTTCGGTTATTATAAAAGATGAGGTATTGAAAATTTCTGGATCTGGGTAAGAAGATACGGTGATTTTGAAAATTGTGTCGAAAAAATTGTAGGCCCACTATGTTGCTTCCGGCCGAAGTCAACTTTTGTTTTTCTTATGGGCGCCATATTGGTTTTTCTAATTTCCAAAATCCTTATCAAAAATGCTTTCCAACCATGTATAACACATTGATATTTGGTTAAGCTGAACCCTCAAAAAAACATATTAAAGATTTAAGGTAGGTAGGCTGATATTCACGCATTTATTTTTGATAACCTTGATGGTAACGTACTCTTTGATGAGAGACAATAAACGAATCAATCACATTTTTGACAAGAAAACTTCTATAATCAACATTAGAAAATAAATAGAGAAACTACACAATCAATTTCAAAACTAGAGCAAGTGTTCAAATAATCCTCCGTTCTGTTGCACGCACAAGGTGCATCTTCTCAACACTGCCTCACAGGAATGTCTCAACATTTCTGGAGTAATGCTATTAATAGCTTCTCTAACAGCTTCCTTTAGTTCTTCCACATTTGCATAGGATTTACAATAAACTTGATTTTTGAGGTGACCCCATACAAAAAAATCCAGTGGTGTTATGTCTGGGGATCTCGCAGGCCATCTTACTGGTCCCCGGTTGCCTATCCACCTGTTCGGAAATTCTGCATTCAAGAAGTCTGTAATAAGGTGTCCATTATGAGGTGGAGCGCCGTCTTGTTGAAAAAACATATCTTGCAAAGCTGCTAATGGAATGTTCATTAGATCTTCGGTTATCTTTGACCGTAAAAGGGCTAAATATCTTTCAGAATTGAGGTTTTGATCATAAAAGTATGGTCCAATAATTTTTGTACCCAAGACACCAACCCAAACGTTAAATCCCCATCTCACTTGATGCCTGACTTCACGAACGAGCCGTGGATTCACATCTGACCAAAACACATTGTTTTTTCTATTAAAAATTCCACAGTTAGTGAATCGGCTCTCATCTGACCAAAGGATTTTTGTCGAAAAATTCGGTATCGCATTACTTGTTTCCATAAACCATTGGCAAAATGTAATTCTTCTCAGTCTATCTCCATCTCGGAGTCCCTGACACGGTCGTTCACGATAGGGATGATATTTGTGGCGCTTCAGGATACTTTGCGCTGTTGACCGAGGAACATTCGTTGTCTCTTCAATCTGACGCAAAGATGTACGAGGTGTCTCAACTACGCTTTGCAAAACCAAATTTTCTTTATTTTCGTCCGGGGGCTTATTTCTTGTTATCTTAGTGAAACTTCCATATGTTATCAGATTGTTCTTCAAACGCCTAAATGTAGCTCTACCCGGTTGTCGCCTTTCTGGATATTTATTCAGATACATTTCTTCAGCTTTTGCTTCATTTCTGCGGCAAAGAATAAAGCATTCCAACATATCATATCTATCACCTGAAAAGTTATTCATTTCGCAAATCAATAATTTTTCTTGAGCACACAATATCTTATCTTTATCTGTTGCTAATAACAACTTAGAGAACTCATCAACATTGCCGTTACCAAGGCTATCAAAAATAAATGCGTGAATATCAGCCTACCTACCTTAAATCTTTAATATGTTTTTTTGAGGGTTCAGCTTAACCAAATATCAATGTGTTATACATGGTTGGAAAGCATTTTTGATGAGGATTTTGGAAATTAGAAAAACCAATATGGCGCCCATAAGAAAAACAAAAGTTGACTTCGGCCGGAAGCAACATAGTGGGCCTACAATTTTTTCGACACAATTTTCAAAATCACCGTATCTTCTTACCCAGATCCAGAAATTTTCAATACCTCATCTTTTATAATAACCGAAATATTGTGCTATTTAAAAAATGGCCATTTTTCTTTTTCACCCTGTATCTCCATTACGGTATCGAATCAAAACAAACCAAAGTGAGATTATTCTTGGGCACGCAAATACGCAACTTTTCTTCCATTTAACCGATACTGTATCTCCTGTAGTTTCCGATATCCCCACGTACATCATTTTATTCTGGACACACTGTATATCTATGATTTCGAATTATTGACGCTCGTATTGACGAAAATGTCACGTCATTAAGTACTTTTAAAGTGTAAAAGTATCAAAGTATAAATAACTCTGCATTTGATTCAAAAGATTTTTTTTTATATAAGACGTTATTTTATTTTTTGTTCATTTTTTGGGAATCAATTTAAAATCAGAGAAGTTTTGGTATATCCTACACACACAATGGACAATTTGCATATATTTTCAAATGTCTTGAAATTTTATATACGTATTCTAGACAATATTAGAAAGTCATCAGCGATTTTTTTTTCCAAAATACCCAAAAATATACTAAATAAATAAAAAACAAAACGCAGATTTCACTATATGATCAGAAACGGGGAGGGGCCATATTACCCTCCCGAGAGAGAGAGAGTCTTCTCAGTCTATACGTCAGACGAAGATAGAATATGTATTCTGTGACGTAGCGGATGTTTATTGGCACTCTTTAATTGGTGATTACTACATTAATAGAGGTCGTAAGTTGATTTTTCAAACATCAATGGCATCAGTACTCACTAATTCTTATATTTATCATATTTTCAAAAAATGTGCAAATTGTCCATTACGTCAATACTTCGAAACCATAGATATACAGGGTGTTTCATTAATATTGCAAACAAATTCAGGGTGAGTTTCCCCACTTGAAAATAATAAGAAAACTTCATATAAAGGTGTGTCCGGAAATGCTTCGTTACAGAGCTACAGGGTGTTGAAGTTTTATTTTTATTTTTGTTTTTTCCAAATAATATTTGAACCAATGTCTATATTTCCATAAAAATCGGTATTTGAGGGTTTCTTTTTATGCGGAATTCGAATTTTATCTCAGTTTGGCTCTAACTTGTAGGGGGCGCGACCTACACTCATTTGTCCTGACATGTACAGCCATTACTTTTTTGGACCAAACTGTATGACATATTTGAGTGAAAAAATATATTTCTCCTTTATTTTTATGCAAAAAATGTATACTTGTTAGAAGTCGCTACGTGGAACCATTTTCGAGATATTTGAATTTGAAATAATTAATACATGGGATTTTGAAATTATGGCGAAGGTAACCTGCTAGAAGTTATAACATATTATTACGCATTAATGCTTCATATTTTCAGTGAAAAAGATAAAAGTCAACTTGTGTGTGATGTTATCAACAACTTTCATGCAAATATTATTTAAACAAAAACAAATAAAAAAACTGAAAAAAAAAAATTAAATAATAACTTTAACACCCTGTAGCTCTGTAACGAAGCATTTCCGGACACATCTTTATATGAAATTTTCTTCTTACTTTTAAGTGAGGAAACTTATCCTGTATTTTTGGCACTATCAATGAAACACAATGCTCGGCCATAATTTCATTATCATATGTATTAATTATTTCAAATCTAAATATCTCGAAAATGGTGGCACGTAGCGACTTCTAACAAGTATGCCTTTTTTGCATGAAAATAAAGGAGAAATATGTATTTTCACTCAAATATGTCATACGGTTACGTCCAAAAAGTTATGGCTGTACATGTCAAAACAAATGAGTGTAGGTGGCGCCCTCTACAGGTTAGAGCCAAACTGAGGTAAAATTCGAATTCCGCATAAAAAGAAACCCTCAAATACCAATTTTTATGGAAATATAGACATTGGTTCAAATATTAGGTATTTAGAAAAAACAAAAATAAAAATAAAACTTCAACACCCTGTAGCTCTGTAACGAAGCATTTCCGGACACACCTTTATATGAAGTTTTCTTATTATTTTTAAGTGGGGAAACTCACCCTGAATTTTTTCGCAATATTAATGAAACACCCTGTATTTCACTTTTTTAAAACTATGAATTAGTATTATTCAGTTTATAAAATATCAAATATCTTTTTATACATCAAACTTAGGTATAGGATATGCTACATAAAAAATGATTAAAATTTGGAGGAGAATCCAAACATCAAATAAAAAAGTTAGACCTCGCCCAGACATTTTGGAACACCCTGTATATGTGAAAACAGGTTTTTTAAAAATTTCATTTCCAACCATGAAACTTTCATTTGAAACACTTTTTTCTAAAACGTCAAATTAAAAAGTTAGATGGGGGGGGGCATTTATAATCAATAACCCTGTACATATATGTTTACTGGACAAAAAATGTTAGTTTAATGTCCCCTACCATCCCTTGACGTTTGTCGGTTTATTTTTGGGTCACCCTGTTTATTTTTAATTCTTGATATTTCTTAAGTCTTTTTAATTTTTAATTTACTTCACTGCACCTTCACCACATCAAAATAAATATTCTCGAATATTCCGGCATCACGTAACCTGATAATCATACCTGAATCTAAATAAAAGGAAAAGTAATGTTGGGGGGGAATTTACTGAATTAAGCTGTCACCTCAGCTTAATCACCCGAATTAAGACACCAGAGCAGAATCATTAATGAATTGATCAAAATCAATTAGTTTTCTGTTCCAGCTTCCGCCGCATTCTCGGCATTGATCTTCTTGTTTTCTTCCTGTGGAGTCGTCACAACGATGATGTTATTTTACGGAATTTACAAGGTAATGAAATTGCCGTGGATTCATTTCACTTTTATTTCAAATTATGCCGACGATATTTCAGGAATGTAATTTTCATGTTTATTTCAGGACGTGAAATATCTGATGGTGCCGTGGATCTTCAATATGGCCTGCTTCACACTGGTTGATGTTATTTTTATTATTTATGGTTTAATTGTTCATGCGGTAAGGGATTTTTTTTTCTGTTTAAAGCTCGGCCTGTGGCGTTTATTGGAACATTTGGCAAACATATCTCAACAGCAACATCTTTTGTTATGCTCGGTGATTCGAGGAACTTGGTGGTACAATGCAATGTCAAAACCGTCGCGCGTATTCTCAAATAAAACGTAGTTTTGGCAACGTCGCAACAACAAAAGTCAAATTTCAGAACATGGGGTTGGGGAAATGAAAAACTCAATTAACAATAGTGATGGTGAAATGACAAAGTATACCTACCTACCTAGATCTATTATTCAACGGAAGTTTTTCAACAGAACGATCATTTGGCAACATCGCATATTGATGTAAGAAAAATATGCTTGGAGGAATGAGTAACTTGGTTTTATGGCGTCAGAATTACGTCTCCTCAAATTTGTAAATTTGGCAAAGTAATAAAAATAAGACGAACGTTTGCCAACATCTCAATAATCATTGTGCTTGCGAAGTGAGAAACTTGACAATGGTTCAAAAGAATGCCAGAAAGTCTCATCAAATTCGAACATTTGGCAACATAGCAACAATACAGCGATAAAAGATCGCAAAAATAACACGAAATTTTGGCGACCGACATACATATATCTCATTCACTGTGTAAATAAAAACAGGAATGAGAAAGTTTTGGCAATGATGGTGAAAATTACAAAACTTCTGTTTTCGAATTTCGGCATATTGCAACAATAATGCGATTATTTGGAAGCATTTCGCAATAATCATTGGGTAAAAAAAATATGCTTGCGGAATGAGAAGCATCGCAATGATGATAGAATGCCTTAACATCTCAGATGAAAATGAATGTTGGCAGCATCAAAAAACAATTATTAATTGAGAACATCTCAGTCATTGTCTAGAAAATATGCTTGCGAAATGAGAAACTTGGAAATGATCGTCGAACGAGAAACATCTCAGATGAACGGAATTTTGACTACATCGATAGAAAAACAATGCTCTGTTTCCATTCATCAGATGATCCTCCGAATAACAATTAAACCAAGCTCACTTGACCAACTAGGTGTACCTAGGTATTCTTTGTTGAGAGAACAGTTTTTTTCCACCGTTGCCAGATTGAAAGACTTTTCTTGGTTTTCAAAGCAACAATTTTGGAGTAAAGCCAAATTTCAAAATCCTCATTGTTGTTGGACACGCTTATTTTCTATAATTTGGATGTATGTTTTTGCATCGTTGCCAGATTTATGACGTACCTGTATACAAAAAAAAACTACAAATATTCAGCATTCATAACAATTTCAATTTTTTCACAATGTTGTATTTACGGAAACGAAACATCAAAAGCAAGCTTATGACTTCGTTCAAAACAACTCTAAAACCTGCGAAACAGACAATTATTCAACCATCATTTTTTATATTAAAATATCTCAAACGTCAGTCAAAAATTTTGACATTGTTGCCAAATTTCAAAGTTCAGTGATTCGAGCGTGTCGTTATTGCCAGAACTATGAAAATGAAGATAACTGAAACTTTCCCTACTTTTTCAGCTACAATGGAACCCATCAGTTGCCATTCTAGTAACCATGGACTTTTTTCTTAATACACTTAACGTAAGTATTTCTCCTGGAAACTTAATGAAAACTCAAATATTTACGATCCAATTTTGCCTATACAGGTGTATTATTGAGAAAATATTGCATTCAATTTGCCCTTATTATCTTCAATTTTTCATTTTCCAGCTCTACGCTTTGCTGTGTGTAATTTCGCAATACCAAGAGTACAAGGCTGGAAGAGGACGGGCTATTGACGACGAACGAATAAGAGTGAGTAAACAACGTAGTCAACTCGTCTGTTATATTCTTACCCCCTTATCACTCTTATTTAGGTGCCAAACATTCTCTACAGCACCACACAACCAACAGCAACCAGCTACCTGAGTTCGCACAACCGCAAACCGGTTACTTTTTTCGACAAAGCCACGCCCACCAACTCGCCAACTGGTCAGATTCCCAACCACGACCTCACGCCTACCATGACTAATCGCGGACCGAGAAAATCCGTTAAATTCGGTGACAGTTCCGAAATGGGCTTAGTGGCGCCACCTGTGTGGGCGGATACAACCAAGTTGTCTGTGCAAACAAAAGGTGGCGCTGATACAACGCCCTTGATTGACAGTGGTGGGGGGTTCAATGTATGAGGGCCGGTGTTGGAAACGGCTTTGTAGTGGGGGGTAGTGAAGTTTGCGCAGAACTGTTTAGGTGAATTAGAGCTTCATGTTATGGTTGAACGGTTTGATAACATTGTATAATCCTATTTCATAAAAACTAATGTTGCCGAAGATTTTCCGGTGTTGTCAAACCTGCCAATTACAGTGGTTTGGCAAAATGTCCCGGCTTCTTATGTTTGGCAATATTGCCCAGATAAGTTCATCCATTAAACAACCTTTTGCGAAACTGCAAAATTGATCAATATAGGAAGTTCCGCGCGAGGTGAGGGACAAAATTTCACTACGTGTTCTTTGGGTAAATTCAAGTCGAAAATGTCCTATGAACATGGGTCCGCAAATGCTTCGTTACAAAGCTACAGGGTGTTGAAGTTTTTTTTTCTTTTTTTTAATATCATCATTTGTATGAAAGTTGACCACATCACACACTACTTGAGTTTTATTCTTTTACTGGGAATATGTAGCAATCATACGAAATTTTCTATAAAACTTCTAGCAGGTTACCTCCGCCATATTTTCAAAATCGCAAGTTTATTATTTCAAATACGAAAATCTCGAGAATGCGACTTTTAATAAGTATAATTTTTTGCGTAGGAAATACAAATAAATCTGTTTTGATGCTTAAAAATAAAGTGATCTAGCTACGTCCAGAAAAGTTATAACTGTTTATAATAGGAAAAATAGGTGTAGGTGGCGCCCTCTACAAGTTAGAGCCATACTTAGATGAAATTCGAATTTCGAGAAACTCCCAGACACCAATCTTAAACTAAATATCGACTTTGGTTCAAATAATATTATTTAGAAAAAAAAAAATAAAACTTCAACACCCTGTAGCTCTGTAATAAAGCAAATGTTCATAGGACATTTTTGCATCGCATCAACCTAAAGAGCACGTAGTGAAATTTTGATCCTAACATGGCGGAACACCCTGTATTCACAAACATTCAAAAAATTAAAGTTTAGAAAAAGTTTCATTCTGATGGTTAATGACTGAACAGTGTCAAATTCAACACATTATGATCTCTACGAATATCAACTTTTGCATTGTTGCCACGCTTAATACACCAGGATATCGACGTTACACTTAAAAAGGTCCGTTCTTGCGAGAGCGCATCCCAGCGGTGACGTCACGGACTGGCAAACTAGAGATTCCAGGCTCATTCAATAAAAAATCTAGCAACGTTGCCATAATTCCTTAGTCGAGAAAATCAAATATCTCAAAATCTGTGAACAATTATCATATATTAAAAGGATTTATGCAACTTTGTCAAAGTTCATTTCAGGAAATTTCTTGAAAATCTCCTCAAAGTTAAACAGGGCGATTTGGCATCGTCGCCACTTTGATTAATATATCGGAAAAACCAATATGAACTCGTGGATGCAATATTTTCACAATGTTTCCAGATTAGTCCGCAACAGAAATAATAATCTTTGATTCTTCATTTCTAGAAATGAAGTAGTTTGCAATGTTGCCTTGCCACCTTGCCCATTATATTTCGGAAATGCAAAATTTGTACGTCCCTCAAATTCGTTTATTTTTAAAACGTTGCCAGAATGATCAACTTTTTATTCAATAAGAATTTTTATTGAAAATCTTCATCAAGAATACATTTTTATAAATCAAACTTTTTGCAACTCATATTTGGAAAATTCATTGAAAAACTTACATCATCGCAACGTTGTTAGATTCATAAAAAAAATCAATAATCAATTATAATTGAGTCTCCTTAGACACATGCTGAAATAAAATTTAAACAGCGTTGCCAAATTTCATTCAAAGAAAATTTCTGGAAAATCACCTCAAAATCAAAATGGCAAATTTGACTTAGTTGACACATGGACTGGTATTTTGGAAAAAAACAAATAAGTCGTTGAAGGAACAATCATAGATCAAAGAATTATTCCATCAGGAAGAAACAACGTTGTCTGATCGATGAAAGCAAAACGCCAAATTTCCCAACTCGCTCTGAAATATGTTTATGCAATGTTGCCAAATATTCCAATCCAACCTCATTATGTCATGCATATAGGTTCAGTCACAATGTTTCCAGCTGGAGGATACTGTGACGAAATAATGTAGATAAAAAACGAAATCCAACAATGTTAGATATTGCTGTCATCAAGACATTATTGCCGAATAGTGCAGTTGGAATTTGACCACTCCTAAACATTGCTAATAAGTTAAGGAATTTTATAAATATGATCAATAACGAATTCTTTTCACGTGTACCTACCCGGGAACAATTTTGTACTGTACAGGGTGTACTAGTTCGTATCCCTTCTAATTCACATTCTTTCTATGATTGAAACGTGCCTTTCTAATCGTTTGTTCTTCCCATCGTTGATGTTCAAATCTGAAAGTTTATGTAATAGTGGCTCAATGTACATTTCTAGTACGTAGAACTAAATCAACTCGGTCTGACTAAATCTCATATTATAGTCACACTGACAAGATTTAGTATGTTCTGTAGAACAGTAGAAATGTTATGCTTCTTGAGCCCTCCAACCCATAATGTTTCCACTGTTCGAGTAACTGTGATAATAGAAATTAAGATTGAAACGTTGTTTTCTTTGCTTAACATAAATATATTTCACATTTTCGTCAGAGGTTTTAGCCCCAAGATCCCCATACCATTCTTCAATACCTCTCGGGCAGTGTTGAACAACAGCAGCCTTTGTTGCGCCACATCTGGATCAGAACCTTTGACTTGGAGCTGTTTTAAGGCCTTGTTTAT
The DNA here is from genome assembly GCA_958502075.1 of Orchestes rusci. Lineage (NCBI taxonomy): Eukaryota > Metazoa > Arthropoda > Insecta > Coleoptera > Curculionidae > Orchestes > Orchestes rusci. The sequence goes on along the minus strand of OY293306.1, from coordinate 31,530,781 downwards.
GTGGTTGCTGCAAACACAAAGTAGAAAAACCAAGAGATGAGATGATGCTTACCATAAGTGGAACAGATAGTTGACGACGATGGAGGCCTCCAGCTGGTCGTTGGCCATGTGGAGCACGTCCTGGAACTTGGCCATTTCCTTCAAGAGAATTGTCACCTCCTCCTCCCTAAGTATTTCAGGGTCTGCACTCTTTGCGGGAATAACTCCGGAGTTTTCCTCCAAACTGTGCAGCCTACAGTGAGTGTATTGGAGTTTTATACCCGTATCTCCCTTGACCTTTGGTTTAATCAAATAATAGCTGTTTGGTGATTATAAGTCGAACCTGCAGTATTTTATCCCAGTCAAACTCATAGTCTCTCTGCCGACGTTGCTTCAAATCATTAACAATCACACAGCTCACCCCCAAAATATCCGATGTGGCCTCATCAGTGATGGGGACCCTGGTTGCTTGGGGAGAGTTAGATTAAAACTAACGGATAAAAACCTTACTAGGTGACTCTATCTGCTTCTTGACCACCAACTCCCGGCACTCGTCCAGGATGTCTTGCAGGAACACCGCTGTGCCTTTTCGAGAGCTCATTCCCCGTATTCTGCCGAACTTAACGTGAAAGATTCTCTCGGCCCAGGGCAGATCCATTTTGATTAGCATGCCCTTGAGGGCGTTAAAGTGGTCGCTCTGTCCGTTTTCCACCACGTACAACATCTTGTCAAATTTGTACTTGTCGAAGCGGTCTATAGCTGCCGCAATGTCCCTTGTCAAGTAGAGAGTAGAACCGTCACTTTTTACTAAAGATACGGTCCTGTCCCCGATCTCCGCCACCTCTCTGCCGTCCTTTTGCTTCTTCAGCAGCCCCTTCTTGCGTAAGTCTTCAATGATCCGCTGTATGTATCTGGCGCTGTACATAGACTCAGAGTTGTACTCGTCAAACACTACTCCTAGTCTAGAGTACGTCTCTGTCAGCTCTGCGCGGGTAAACTCCAGAATCTGCTGCCAATTTTGCAGCTCCACCTGCGACCCCTGTTCCAGCTTGACAAACTCTTGTTTGGCTTTTTCAAGGACTGTCCCATCTTTCTCTGCCATCTTGTTGGCATGGACGTAGCTCTGATAAAGCAGCTTGACAGGATCATTCTTGATTGTGTCCAGGTTGTAGTTCAACGCGTCCAGTCCCACTTTAATCAATCCAAACTGCGTCCCCCAGTCCCCCAAATAGTTCAACCGCGTCACTTTATTATTGACAAATTGGTTCAAATTCGACAAAAAGTTGCCAATAATAGTCGAGCGCAAGTGACCGTAGTGGAAGGGCTTCGCCACGTTGGGGCTGCTATACTCCACCACCATCGTTTTGGGTTTGAAGTTCAAGTCGGATTGAAAACAGTGTTCCATGACGTCATGGACGAAGAAGTGGCGGTTGATTTCGAATGAGATTTTTCGGTTGGCCCGGTCTCTGACTAGATGGACATTTCGGATGATTTCATCAGGCTGGATTTTGAGGATGTGGTTAACGTTGGTTATGCCGATGGCGGTTTCAAGAACGTTCAGGGGGAGATTCAGTTCGATGCGGTTTTTGTCTTCGGGGTTGCCCACATGGATGAGGTTTTGAAGTTGAATGGGGGAAAATTTGGTGGATTTGTCCAAGGACTCTATTATCTGCAAGATAATTTTGTGTATTTTTAATAATTTCTGTGGGCTGTGATATCAAATTTGCTTCGATATTTTTAATGGTTTTTGAGAAAATCAACTTGATGACTGTCAAAAAATCATCCTACATCCTGGACTTTATTAGGTTTGTCAGGATCGAGGTCAGGATTTTCTCGAACATTTTTGAAATAAAGCGGGTGAAAATTTCCATGATATTTACAGAGAATTTCATGAAGTATACAGTAGTGCCAAATCCACTTCGATATCTTGAACGGTTTTTGCGAAAATTCACTATTTGTTGAACTTTGCAAAATCTACGAGAATATCTACATCACTCTCTATCGAGCTCTCGACTTTATTCACTTATATTATAAGGTTTTTTCCAACGACCTATCGACGTAGTTGGTACAATTTATGTATGAAGGAGGAAAAAATATCCTTGACAATAATGGAGAATAAAATGGTGCCAAATTCACTTTGCTATCTTCAATAGTTCTTGAGAATATCCACTCTTCGTGGACGTTGTCAAAATACACATCATCCTGGACTTCACTGTATCAGAAATTGACGGGATAATTTTCGAGCCCCGACGGTCGAACATCAATGTAATTAAATTTGAAAAAATAATAGCCCATAGCAAAGTTTTTTGAGTGAAAAGGATTTAAAAAGTCTCATAATAGAAACTGGTATGTCAAAATAAACAATTCTAAAAATTGTTGAGAGAAAATAATAATAAATAAAGCTTACCTTACGTCCTATGTACAATTTGAGCTTTGTAGACATAATTTATTATTTTAATTTGGTTGCTTATTTTATGATTTTATAACACAATAATTTTGATTGACTATGGAAAATGATTGAGGTTATGTTAATTTAAAAGGCCGAGTGTCAAAGTTCTTTGGTCTCCACTTACAAGAAGCGCAAATCCAGCGCTGCCAAACCTCATCGTCTATTCAGCTCGCAGACTCTGATGAATAGAAAAGTAAAAGTAGAATCGCTGCGTTTCGATTCTACTCGAAACTGATAGAATCGCATTTTGGTACTCTCATCAAATGCCTTCAGAAGAAGAAACGAAGTTCGACCATTTCCGAAAATACTTGGGGATTTTTGTGTTGTAACACTCTCACTCCGCTTAAACAATTCTACCAAGTAGGTTTAATCGCTTCGTTTCTATTCTACAGCTTTATGAAGGAAAAAAGGATTACGGTAGAAAACTCCATGAGAGTGCCAATTTTCGATCGAAACGTCACTTTTCCATGCGATTATTCTTTTCTACTCATCAGAGTCCCACTGCAGTTCATCCATAGATCAAGGTTTCTTCTTGTCCATAGATAGTTCATCGAGCCACTAGCCTAGTTTACACCAACAACTTGGTCCGCGGACCAAGTACTAAATTCGAACTATATCAGAACCAAACATTTGGTTCGAATGGTGTAAACAGTTGCGAACTAAGCTGGTCCGCTCTTGGTTCGGTACTTGCCAGCAGGTGTACCCATGATACTACAACACACAAGATAAGCTCACGCGCATCTCTCCGGGTGACCGCCAATTTGAAATGCATAGGGTGTTCGGTGCCCATTGCTAGGTTATGTTTTTAACAGCTATTTTCCCATATCTTTCTTATGCAAGGTGACTCAAATGGTCACCATGCGCGAATCGGTTTCAATTTCGTCCAGCTAGTGAGCTTATCTTGTGTGTTTTAGTATCATGAGGTGTACCGAACTAAATTTGGTTCGATCTAGATCAAAATTATGAGGTTATGTTGATTGTTATTATCGTCAATTGTGATGGTTCTGAGTTTCTCAAGGCAATCTGAGCGTACTCACTTATGTTTTTTTTGATTACGAATTGTGTTGATAAATAATTTCGACTTGTTTTTGACGTTTGACGAATAGCGCGCGTACTCATTTAGTTCACGCGTTGCAAGGCGGTGTAAACGGACGACAAGCAAGCATTGGTCCTACCGTACTATCCCCACCCACTTGGTCCTATCGGACCGAACTAAACGAGCTTTCGGTGTAAACTAGGCTAATGTACTTGTTTCTAGGTTCACGTCACGGACGCAGAGATCACGGACGTCAATTTTATTTACGACGTCCGTAGTTCACGTACATTTGACTGTCAGTTGTCAGTTCATGACAATTGACAAAATGTAAATGTGGTTATGGTTATGGTAATGTTGTTGTGTCCGTAGTCCGTGAGTCCGTGTTGTTGACAACAATCAACAGTCCAAGAACGACTCAAATGAAAACTGTGAATGTTCTGGTTTTAAATCGTCTGTTTTGATAAAAAATGGAAGAAGAGTTTGATGATAGGCCGTGGGATAGTGGAGACCGCGATGATGTGAGTAACATGATCATTTAATAGAAGAGAAAATCCATGTATAAAGATGCATATTTACTTTCTCTAATTGAAAGCCAAAATTCGATTTCCTCAAAAAAATTCATGCCTCTCCATATGTGTCATAGTTTCCTACCAATATTTTCATCAGGATGACGGCCCAGAAGAAACCGAGTCTCCAGAACAAATCCTGGCAGATTGTGCGGTTAAATTCGCCACTCCCGACTACATCATGGAACCTGGAATATTCTCCCAGCTAAAACGATATTTCCAAGCCGGAGGCAATCCACTGCAAGTTATCGAAGAGTTGTCGCATAATTACACTGCTGTAGCTCAGATGGCCAATTTGATTGCTGAATGGTTGATTATTGGAGGTATTATGTTTTCTTTGTTAATACTGTTCGTTAATGATTAATACAACGGAGTAGGTTGTGGTATAATTAATTGCTACAGCTAGCAGCCAAAAATTTGATCAAATTCAGCCTTGAATAAAATTGACCCTATCAAACATCTATGGCATTAGATGGTGTTCTCAGCCGCATGGTTTTGGTGTAATTAAAGGGGCCTAAACCCATATACCATGGGGTCTACCTTAAACCCAGGTAATACTGTTCGTATATTTCTGTAGCTTTTCGTTCCCGTTCGTTTTAGATCGATTCCTACCATTTTTTCGAGCATTTTTTTATGACAACCTACGACCAAAAGTTCGTTCGTTAATTTTCGAGAGCTCACGTTTCAATTTGCTTCTACTTCGTGGTTCGTGGTTGATTGTTTCATTTCGTTTCCTTTCGGTCTTGATCGACTTCTTTCGAATTTTCCCGATAATATTTGCCTTTGCTCGTTTTTTTAAGTATCCTCTCGTTATATCGATTTCTTCCGGATAATAATTGATGATAAATCGATTCCCTCTATAGAATTTGGTCTTTGCTAGTTTCGCGCCGTATCCTTTCGTTTTTCGTCCGCTCTGTTTTAGCGGTTGTTCGTCTCTTTCCGTTATTGTGTATATAATCTTTGGTAATAGGTATTTCATTTTTGTTCATTTTAGATTGATTTTTTCTGAATTTCCACGATAATTTTTGTCGTTTCTCTCTATTCATTCATTTAGTTGGATCAATTCTTTTCGGTTTGTTATGGCCACTTTCGTGCTAGTTCCGGGGTTAGTTCTTTTTTTATGCATCCTCGCATTTCCGTTCGCATCATCTCCGCATGATCTTGTATTCGTTCGCGTTCCTTCAGTGACTTTTCATCTGTTTCCGTTCATTTTAAATCGATTCGTTCCGAATTTCCATGACAATTTTTTTGTCCCTTTCGCTCTATCCGCTCGTTTTTCTCCGTAGGCGCTCGTTTTCCTTCACTTCCCTTTGTTCTTTCCTTATCATTTTGTGTTCTTTCGTTTCAGATTGATTTCTTACGTAACAATAATTTGAATGTCGTTTGTTTCGCTTCCTATCTTTTCATTTCCATTTGTTTATTTCCGCAAGTTCTCGATGTCGTTCACTTTTGTTTATGTATCTTTTCCGGGATCTTTTCGTTCTCGTTTCCACTACATAGATCGATTCTTTTCGAATTTCCCCGACCTTCCTTTTTTCTCGTTTCTCTATGTATGGGTTTATTTTCCCTTTAAATCTATTTTTGATGGGTTCACGGATTCTTCCTTTACTTTCACGTTTTCTTTCATTTCGGTTCATTTATCTCCGTGAGCTCTCGTTTTCCTTTGCTTTCCTTTAAAGTCGTTCATTTCTTTCCGTGACCTTAAGTTTATGTGTGTTTTATATAAACTTTTTAAAGTTTCCACGGTTTCTGTAGTGTTCGTTTTTAAACGTTTTCATTTTCGTTCGTTTATCTCCGCAAGCACTTGTTATTGTTCTCTTTGCGTTCCATGTTCGCTTTAGATTGATATCTTTTGAATTTACATCATCACTCTAGCTTTTGCTCGTTTCGGACACAGGATTTTTTTCGAGAATTTTTTGTTTTTTTTTCTTCCTTCAAATACATATACGTCGGAAATAGTACTTTCACAAAAAAATATTTTATTCCCATCACAATCACGATTTTTACCGACTCTAGACACCAACACCCGACGGTTTCAGCCAATGCAAAAAAATAGAATGGAACGTTACCCGATATTGGTAAAATCAATCGTCATTGAAATAAATAAATAAATAAAAATGTTTATTTAGCACTTGGCTCGTTATTACAAAAATACACTAAATAAATCATATATGTATATGTCAAGTCCATGTCAGTTACTTGCTACATACATTTGCATCAGATATATGGAAACACAGTGAACAAACATGTCTATACTTGGCGCATTTCCGATATGTTCAGGCAAGACATTAAAAATACCCTCGAAACTATTTCAGAGAAATAGAGAACTATTTCAATTCTAGTCGTTCTTTATGTAAAATTTGAAGGAACCAGAGTCTCTAATATCATTCGTAGCCCGCCCGTTTACTTTACATTACTCTAGCATGAAAAGTGTAAACTGAAATTCGGCCTAGCGACAAGTAAACTAGCCGGTCCGTCAACACTTGGCAAGCGCTTGCCGTAAAGTAGCAAATGCACTTTCCAAGTTTACTGGCGGCAAGTACTTTTCGCCAGTAAACTTCCCGTTTTTCTCTTTCCGTTCATATTTGTTCGTTTAGATCTTTTTTTTCGGTTTTCGTCGGTTACTTTTGTGTTCGTTGCTTTACGTATTTTTCCATTTCCTTTCATTTATCTTCGCAAGCTTCCGTTCTCGTTCGCTTTCCGTTTTCGTATCATTTCATTCGATTCAAACTAGGTTAATTCTTTCCTCCACTATGTTTAACTTTAATCTCCTTCAATGATCTTTGTTAGTGATCGACCGATACCGATACCGATATATCGGTTATATCGGCTTAGCCCGATTTATCGGTATCTGCCGTATGTATCGGCTATATCGGCCATATCTGCCAAATAACGAGAATAAATGACAAAAAATCACTAGTAGCTTGCTTGAAACATTTTTATTCAAACAGAGGAATCTTTCAGGATAAGAACAGTTTAAATTGAAGAAAATTATCATTGAATCCCCACAATAATGAAAGTTACAGCGGTGCCAAGTGTTTTGACACTTATGAAAAAAAAACCGTTTTATTTTCATCCGACAAAATACGTTTTTTTTCCCACTGATAAAAAAAAAATCCTGATTTTTCCTTTATACATACAAGAACTTGAAAAAAGTCAAACTCAAATATTTTTTCAAAAACTAAATCAATTCCACAATTTTTGAAGAAAGAATCACTACAAACTAAATGGGTTGTTTAAATGGGTAACTAACAAAACAGCAAAAGACAAATTTAAAATAATTTTTTTCCAATTTGACCTGTTTTTTTTTTGTGAAAAATAGCCTTTGAAAAAATGATGTTTTGAAAACACTAGCGATGCCAAAGTTCTCTATTATCTTGAGTTGCGACACAAATAATAAGAGTTTTCAAGTTTGAAATATTTAAATTAAAGGCATAAAACTTATTTTGCTCACAATAAATATTAATAATATCAATTAGTACTATAATAATGGCCAAGAGGCCGATACGCCGATATGTATCGGTATCGGCCTAGGCACTATCGGTATCGACCGATTATCGGTATCGGCTAAAACAGTCATATCGGTCGATCACTAATCTTTGTATCCTTTCGCTTAAGATCACTCCCGGGTTTCCACGATCATTTTTGTGATCTTCCGCTTTTTTTCGATCCTTTCTCTCCAATTGTGTTGCCAAATTGCTGCTAATTTTCTTTCAACGTTCTAAACTTCCCCATTCCACGTACATTTTAATCTTCTTTTCCCACAGGAGTTCGCGTTCAAGACGTCCAAGCAATGGTAGAAAATCACCTGAAAGAACTCATCTTAAAAACCTTCGATCCTAAAAAAGCCGACATCATTTTCCAGCAAGAGGGAGAAACTCCCGCATGGTTGACCCAATTAATCGAACATCCCACTTGGCGCTCGTTGATCTACAGATTGGCCGAAGAGTTTCCCGACTGTTTGATGTTGAACTTCACCATTAAGGTACGAAACTGACGTTTCGGACAAATATCACTCCGCAGTGTAGCTCATTTCAGATGCGGGCTTTCAAGGAGAGATCACGAGCATTTCCACTGCAGCGCAACAGTTGGAAGTGTTTTCCAGGGTTTTGAAGACGTCCATCACGGGGTTTCTTACGAATCCGGACGAGTGGCAGAAGTATAGTCAGGAATGCGCGGTAATGATGTCCGTTTTAAGATCAAGATAGTAATCGAGAGTGTTTCCAGAAAATGGTATGTCATGGGCAACATACGTATGTTTATAGTCAATTGGTGATTCATATTTTGGCCCGGGAAACGAAAGGAGGGTCCAGTATGAAGAGGTTGTCGCAGGAAATTATGAAGTGTGCTCAGAAGAAGTGAGTATCGGTGCTTATGGCAGATGTAGTGGAAAATGTCATCTAGAAGATGATTCAAAAAAATGTTAGGAGTCAAGAAATCGGCGGAAAAATAAGAAGATAAAATGAAATCGGGAAAAGAAAACGTATCGATAGCAAAAGGTTGTTGATGGTTATTGTCCAGAATTAAAACAAAGTGAAGAACTTACAATTATAATAATACTGCTTTATTTATCAAAATAATAATTATGCGACTGAACAGAATAGAAAAGTTGGATGTTTTGACTTTTGACAAATACTCTGCAGAAATTAAAAGAGAATAAAATCGGGACACAGGCTGATAAAAATGGAAAATGAAGACACAAAGTAAAAAAAGACCCAAAACAAAACCTGACCAATCCAAAACCACTGAAAATTGAATTAAACAAAAAATAAAAAGGGAAGAGGTTGACAAGTTAAAAATTGATAAGAGTTTATTAAGGGTTGATAAAAATGGTCGATAAATAATTGGAAACTACCAATTTAAATGGAATAAAAGGATAAGAGAATCACAATGAATTTTCTGGAAGGAATTTCATGAGAAATCCCTACTAGTCAGGCCAGATTACAATAAAGGAAAAACCACGGTGTAAGATAAATAGGTGATGTGACGAGCCGGCAGAACGTGTCTCGAAACTACTAACGCCGGCCGTAGTAGTCAGACAGGTTAGTGGGCCGAATAATTTTTAGACGGGTATCAATCAAAATGTTCCTGTGGTCATAGTATTTGATTAAAAAGGTTTGGGTTAGTTGGTTTCAATCGAGTATATGTTTTATTAGGGAATTCTTATTAAAAATTAAGAATCAAGACCTCCAGAAAGGCTTGAGACAATCATTAAAAAATGCAAATATGGGTTATTTTGCAAATATTTGCCAACGCAGCCTAAACGGCTACTTTGACAACAAAAATTTCCGATTAAAATTTGTAGCTGAGGAAATTTTCTATAAAATTGTTCCGCTGGCAAATTTTTAGCTCATATGGTTTTCGAGTTTCATCTCCACGAAAATGCAAGTTTTTTTTCAATTTCAAGCGTCCACGCCGTTGTCGCCTGTGATTGTGTTTTACCGCCAGGCATATAATATAAAAGGATTTGTTGTTTGTCATCTCTATAAGTATGTAATTGTTGTTAACCTGTTCCTGTAAGATGGTTTTACAGCTGATTTAATGATCATGGATGATGAAAACAATTTGAAAAACAAAATGATAAAATAATAAGACACTGATCATAAATAATATGTATATCTATTTATATAAAAATGAAAAACAATATTTGATTTGAATACAGATGCCAAAGTTATGCTTATCTGTAATATGTATCAAAAAAGTAATAATCTACTACATACCTAATAGGTATGGTGTTTGAAAAAATTAGATATCGAGTTGAATATAAAAGTAATTGTGAAAATCAATCAATCAATCAAAATTAAAATTTAAACAACGTTTATTCAACATGTTTTTAAGTCTTTTGCAATCTATTATCCACCAATGCATAATAGTGAATAATTAATTTATTAGGATATTTCGGGATGCTCGTGGATTATTTGTTACAAACATTGAAAGTGTGACATTTGCATACTCACCTTGTTTCACTCGATTTCTAGAAAACGAACTATACATTCCGGTTCAAAATGTCTTTCGCAGGCACAATCCTTTTCAGTTAATTTTCTGTCTTTTCGAGGAATTGCCTGGTTATATTTTCTTAAATCGTTCTTAGGAATTGCGAATATGGAATATTTTTCTTTACATGTAGCGTACCCGCTTTTACAGTTCGGCACACAGCATTTTCTTCCCATGATTTACTTAATAACTTACACAAAAATTATTGTAATTGCGACAAATTTGCCTTTGACACGTCAAGGTGGGACAAATGTACAATCACAAATAAAATAATCAATAAATCAAGCATGAAAAACTCTTTTTTTTGAAATTTGACGCGCCTACATCGCTCGCATTAATAGCCGGAAGAAATATTTTAGGCCCACTTCAGTGCGTCCTTGTCGCACAATTTCGTCTCAGTTGCGTTAGCAAATATGAGACAAGCGGTCTGTATGTTGAGATGGCGCGTGAAACCACCTATTTATCTTACACCGTGGGAAAAACCAACAAAAACTGAAACAAAATTGTGAATACAAAAAACTCACCCTGAAGTAAAAAGAAAAGATATAAATAATTCCATCAAAACAACATAGAACAAATCAACCAATAAAAGACAAACCGAAAAAAAGTCGGGTGAAAAAGTTTTTAAAAAAAAAAAGGCCTACAGAATGAAATAAACATAGTTAAAATAAGTTGGACAACACGTTACCAAAATAAGGAAATGACAGATGATTAAAATATAAAAGGAAATAAGAAATCTTAAGGATAAAAAATGATCTGAAAAGGAACAAATCTCTTGAGAAATCCGAAAAAAAGCGGCCCAGTTTAAAAAAGCTAAAACAACCAAAAACTAAATAAAATGGTGAATCGAAAGCAAAACTAAGTGGAAAACAATAATTTTAATAGTAACAATAATAACAAATCGTCTTGATAAACAATTCGAAAAAAAAAAAATGAAGTACATTGCATTAATAATTGATACATAAAAATCACTTCCAAAGTAAAGAATTGAAGGTGGTAATAATTTTACAAGACGAACAAGATGGAACAAATTAACCGAAAAAAAAACAAACGGAGAAAAAATTTAAAGTGCGAAAAACTAGAAAAGTTTAGAAAACGTTACTTATCGTTTTCTGAAAAAGCATTGTCAAAATAAGTTACAATGATTCAAAAGTTTATCAGACTTAAAAAGTGATAGAGAAAACCAATATGATAAAATAGACAAATCTACAACTATTTAATTTCAAAGGCAAACAGTAGAAGAGAAAAAGGTAGAAATAACCAATTTGATAAAATATTCAGAATACTGTGAAGAATGAAAAAGAAGGCAAAATATCTACAAACTGAACAAAATTGTGAACGATGAAAATTAAACAAAAAATTACAACTCAAAACCAAAAAAAGTCAGAATCAACCAATACATATAATGAAATAAACAAAATTACAACAAATTTCAAAGGTAAAAATAAATAAATAACAAACAAAGCTGAAACAAACCTTTCAAGATCAAAACAACAACGAAAAACAACCAAACACAACAGAATTCACCAATAGATGATGGAAATAGTTAATAAAAACTAAAAGTCACTCTTAAAAAAAAAAGAAATATGTTTAATATAATAAAGTGAAATGTTGTAGAACCTAACGCCATCTATCGGTAGATTTTAGTCAATCTCAAGGATGGAAATTCCATCCTTGAGATTGTTCATATTGATAAAAACATTACGAAAAACAGTGGGAAACATCCATCAAAATTAAATAAAGAAGGCATAAAATGAGAGAAACGTGATAAAAATGAGTTGTTTAATACAATTGAGAAATTAAGAGAGGAAAAATTAACGAAAATAAAGAAAATCGCAACTTTAACAGCAAGAAATATTCTAGAAGGGATCGGATCCCATAAAAATCAAAAACTGAACATAATTAATAATTATGTTCACAGGAAAAGTGTGATAAACATGAACAAAAGTCGAATGAATGTCTAACAACAATTTGCAAAAAAGTAACAGAAAAATGAAAGTTCACACCTCAGAAAAAAAATTTAGTTGTATATTTTCAGTGGAAACGACATAACCCCTATAACAATGGCCCTTAACGGAGCCTCAGCTTACCCCCAAGCCGCAGGAGCCTTAACAGCAATGTTATCGAAAAACACTCTAAATCCTGCAGATATTTCTGTTCTTTATCGATACTATAACGGAACAGATCCGCCCCCTATTGACTTGATACGAACCCCTCAATTTTTAGGTAAGACTTTTACCACAAAACACAAAATCAACCAAATTTTGCAGAATTGTTAGTGGACGCCCTTTTTAAACCCGGAGTTAAGCTTAATCCCGACCACAAACCCAAATATATTTACCTTTTGGCTTATGCCGCTAGCGTGAGTGAGGTTCAAGCTAAGAAAGGACAGAAACGTTTGTGTAACAAGGACGAGCTTCAGCCTACTATAAGGGCCATAGAGACGGTACACAATATTTGCAATGGGAATAAAGGCACCAGCGAGTTGATGGCGGAGTTGGCCACAATTTATCAATCTCTTAGGTTTCCTGTAGTGTCCTTGGGGGTGATTCGCTGGGTGGAATGTACAGTGACAGAGTCAAGTTTCTTCAAATTGTCCACCGAACACACTCCGATTCATTTGGCGCTGTTGGACGAAGTGGTGACGAGTCACACGTTGCTGCACAATCAGGTGTTGGAGCTGCTGATTCGGTTGTTTGAGTCGAAGCAGGATGAGTTGGAGATTTTGGTGCAGGTAAACAAGTCACGTGTCTTGCCATATTGTACAAAAAAGCGTGTTCATATTTTATAAATCTTTGTCAACTCATCTGTCATAATTCTATCATAACCTCACTTTCAGGCAAAACGAAAAAATCGTCAAGAAATCAAGAATCTCATTCTCTCTCTTATTACAGCCATATTAACTTTATCTTTTTTGAGAGACGAAAGTGTCGTGACGCGGCGTTGAAAAATCATCATTCCAACTCATGACAGATAAACCCTGAAGAAATTGTTCAGTATGTCTCTGAAAAACGTTATTCTCCATAAAATATTCTTTTAAACCCATAAGAAAATGAACAGGGTGTTTATACTTCTCTCCATAACCTGGAAACCTTATTGCAGGAGCTGGGGAAAAAAAGTTAACACAAAAGTTGAAGGTTTTTTTGGGTATGATAGAGGGAGTTTGATGAATGACGCCCCAGTATTTAAGGGGATGAATCCTCAGGTCATATTGTGCAATACAACTTTTTTGCCTCTTAGATGTTTTTTGTATCTGGCGTCGATTTCGAAGAAAAAACTTTGAAACTTTTTTCAAAACGGTTAAACTGTCTTCAAACGAGTGAATTGATGCCAAATATGGAAAAAAATACAAGGAACAAAAAAGGCCTATTTTTGGGTGCTTCCTTGGGTGTTTCATTCCAGAAAAAAAATCAAAATCACAATAGTGACGTACATCCTATAGTAATTTACCTAACAAGTGCGGAAATCGTTACTTTTCCGCACGCAAAGTGGTACTTTTCAGCACGCGACGGCAGCCGTTAAGGGCGGAAATAGTTATTTACCTAACAAGTGCAGAAAGTGGTACTTTTCCGCACGCGACGGCAGTTGCACGAAAGACGCGGAGCGGAGTTCGGGCAAGCCGTTAAGGGCGGAAAAGACATTTTCCGCAAGAGTTAGGTACAATGTTTTTTCTACGAGTGGTTTTGTCCATCTTATTTATAAAAAAAAGATGTTTTTGATACGCAAAGATTTTCTAATAATACCTCAAAATGCCACATGAGGTAGAATATAACATAAATCACTTAATTAGTCCTGAACATGTTTATTTTTGACAATACAAAAATCGTGCGGAAAAGTAACTTTTTCTACGAGCGTGCGCAAAGTAACCACTTCGCACACTCATTTGCGTGTGCAAAGTAACCTTCTCCCGCACTAGTGCGGGAAAAATTTTTCCCGCACTCAAATGTCAACTCAAATAACTTACCTACCAATTTGTTGTTTTAAACTTCGTTTCCATACTAACCAAACTGTAGATAATGCACTTTGTAATGCACAAAATAATGTTCTTGTTACTTTTCCCTTTTCAGTCAAAATCAAAATGAAACACACAATTCTTTTTTTGCGTTAAAAACGCATTCGCCAGTAACGTAAACAAACATTGATAATGACGACTTTCAATCGGCATTTGTGAGTTGTTCTTGCTTGATTTCGGTGCAAATTACTGTGTTTATCGGAAATCTTCGAAAGATTTGAGCTGAATACTGGCATCAAAAAAACTTGATCATGTATACAAACAAACGGACAATCAAATTTATATAAGTATAAACGATTATACGATACGAAGACTGACTGACGCAGCTGTCTAGAGTGTCATGTCAAATCAAAACAGTGTTGCCAATAGCAGGGAATAAGGCGACAAAAGAGGAAATTTTATGAACAGTGATCGGACATGCCCTTGCATTTCAAATATAAAATAAATCAATTATGATTTTGATTATACCCATATTATCCAATTTCCAGCTGCCGCCACAAACTGTTCTTTCAATATAAATATATTGTTAAGCATAAATAATCATTATTCTCAAGTTCTATGTTTTTAAGTGCGTTCAAATAATATATTATCTAAAGTTTTTCGTGTCTAATCTGTGATCGCTCGTAAAAAAAATATTGTTCCTAAAACGTTCGCAAAGTGTCTTTCCCGCCCTTAAAGCATATCCGAACTCCGCTTCGCGTCGTTCGTCTAACTGCTTTTGCGTGCGGGAAAGCATCACTTTGCGAACTTGTTAGGAAAATAACTATTTCAGCACTAGTGCGGAAAAGTAACTTTTCCGCATGGCTGTAGGAAAATGTCTTTTCCTACGAGCGTTCGATTTTCCGCACCGATATCCGTGTGGAAAATCAGATTTTCCGCACGACATTTCCGTGCGGAAAAATTTTTCCGGCTGCTTCACCGAACTCCGCTACGCGTCGGTCGGTGAACGGCAGACTCGTGCGGAAAAACTCATTTTCCGCACTTGTTAGGTAAATAGCTATTTCCTACAGCCGTGCGGAAATAGTTATTTTCCTAACAAGTTCGCAAAGTGATGCTTTCCCGCACGCAAAAGCAGTTAGACGAACGACGCGAAGCGGAGTTCGGATATGCTTTAAGGGCGGGAAAGACACTTTGCGAACTTGTTAGGAACAATATTTTTTCTACGAGCGTTCACAGATTAGACACGAAAAACTTTAGATAATATATTATTTGAACGCACTTAAAAACATAGAACTTGAGAATAATGATTATTTATGCTTAACAATATATTTATATTGAAAGAACAGTTTGTGGCAGCAGCTGGAAATTGGATAATATGGGTATAAACAAAATCATAATTGATTTATTTTATATTTGAAATGCAAGGGCATGTCCGATCACTGTTCGTAAAATTTCCTCTTTTGTCGCGTTATTCCCTGCTATTGGCAACACTGTTTTGATTTGACATGACACTCTAGACAGCTGCGTCATTAAGATCAGTCAGTCTTCGTTTAATCGTTTATACTTTTTTAAAATAAATTTGATTGTCCGTTTGTTAGTATACATCACGTACGTCTTAAATATATCTGTACTGCTAAAGCGGTGATAAAAATGGTTGCACCATGGGGGCCGCCATATTGGACTCGACGTTGACCAAAAAGTGTGTCCTAGCTTGATTCAGCTGTTTTCACTTCGAAGTTGAATTGACAGATTTCCGCTTGCCATACGGGAATCATATGCAACCAACCACATTGAATTTGGCTTAAGCGAGACTTTGAACACAAATTCAATGTAGACGATAGCATCGATATCTAATTTATCAACTTTTTATACCCCGATTTATACGTACTACCATTTTGCTAGATAGACTTAAACCATTTGAAAATAGACAGGAAGGTAGGTATTAGATATTTTGTCTTGAATGAAATAAGAATAGAAATTTCATGCCGCATGGTTTTGTATAATTTTCGAGGTAGTTTGAATTCATTCATGAATACTCTTCAACATGACAAAAATACATTCAAGATTACAACATTCGCATTGGAGACTTTATGAAAATGAATGGTACAAGGGTTCGTTTGTACTTACAATGATTTTGGATATAAATATGTGAATTCACATCAATAAGTTTTATTCTCTTTAGAGGTGTTTTTTGTCACTCAATCACTCAGCCCACCGTACCTACCTATCCCTAGCAACTTTCTAGTCTGCTTTATTGCTACATTATATATTTCAGTTGATGATTATTTTACATAATACAAGCTCAAAATCACTTATTATGAGTGACTATCAATGTAATTTATAAATAAACGAAAAGTTGGGTTAAGTGTGGTGATGTCATTTTGTCGAACTGAAAGGCGAATCAAGCAAAGACATACTTTTTGGTCAACGTCGAGCCAACATGGCGGCCCCCATGCTGCAACCATTTTTAGAAGCCAAAATAATACACTTTAGCAGTACAGATATATTTAATACGTACGTGGTATACATGATCAGGTTTTTATGATGCCACTATTCAGCTCAAATCTTTCGAAGATTTCCGATAAACACAGTAATTTGCACCAAAATCAAGCAAGAACCACTCACAAATGCCGATTGAAAGTCGTCATTATCAATTCTTGTTTACGTTACTGGCGAATGCGTTTTTAACGCAAAAAAAGAATTGTGTGTTTCATTTTGATTTTGACTGAAAAGGGAAAAGTAACAAGAACATTATTTTGTGCATTACAAAGTGCATTATCTACGATTTGGTTGGTATGGAAATGAAGTTTAAAACAACAAATTGGTAGGTAGTTATTTGAGTTGACACTTGAGTGCGGGAAAAATTTTTCCCGCACTAGTGCGGGAAAAGGTTAAGAGGCTACTTTGCGCACGCTCGTAGAAAAATTCAATTTGCCGCACCGATATCCGTGTGGAAAATCAGATTTCCCGCACCAGTGCGGATTAATTTTTCCGCACGGATATTTCAAAATTAACAATATCATAAGCAAACAGCAACAAGGTTTCCAGGTAACTATGGTCGCTTAGTTACACATTTCGACATTCATTATTATTTATTTGTCATTAGTTGCATCAGAAACTTTTAAATTACGAATTATATCCTTATTTCCGCACGTCTGTGGAAAAACTATTGTACCTAACACTTGCGGAAAATGTTTTTCCGCCCTCGGCTGCTTCACCGAACTCCGCTACGCGTCGGTCGGTGAACGGCAGACTCGTGCGGAAAAACTAATTTTCCGCACTTGTTAGGTAAATAGCTATTTCCGCAAGAGTTAGGTACAATGTTTTTCCTAAAAGTGGTTTTGTTCATCTTATTTACGCAAAGATTTTCTGAAAATATCTCAAAATGCCACATAAGGTAGAATAGTAACATAAATAAAAAAAAGTTACACTTCCAAAGCTAAAATGCGTGCGGAAAAGTGGTATTTTCCGCACGCTTGTAGAAAAGATAATTTAAAAAAGTTTGACCTAACCTATGTTTATGGAAACTTTTATTCATGAAATCTCCTGAGAAATCACTCCCTTGAATATTGCCACATCTTTTTTAAACACCCTGTATTTTAGAAGTACACATCGAAAAAAATATGTGCGGAAAATGAAAAAATTATCAAGTTTATGTTTTGTTTTTAATGGTATACACCAGGTATATTGTGTTCATTATTTATTCTCCCAACATTTCTGACACCAAGAAGAATTTTTTCAACATATTTTTGGATTGAATTAACAAATTTTTAGTACTTGTATAGTTATTGGTTAGGATATTGCTTAGTGATCGTCAGTTCAATTTGACAAACTTTTTTTTTCTTATCTTTTCGTTTATTCAGTAATTTTAATAATGTATTCAGGATTGCGGGAGTTTCCTTGATCAAGTTCACGTCAACATCCGGTTTTGCAAGACTTTAGAAAAAATTTCTTGTTGAACCGTTTAGTTTGAAATAAATAAACTAGAAGGCGCTATCTGCGGAGACTATGCGTTTTTGTTATTTTTGGAAAACAGTTAAATTGAAAGGTTCTACTTTTTTGACAGGCCCTCAATCATCATAAAATCAGCTATATTTTAGTGAAAACCGCATCGCGATATCATTATTATTTACTTGATTATTATTATAACTATAATGATAAAGATATCGCAATGTGGTGAAATTTGGCTAATTCCATAATGGTTAGACTATTTTTCAAAAATTAAGAAAGTCACGAAAATAAAAAAAACGTATATTTTTTCCAAACAAATTTGTATTCCACGTTGAAATCCCACATGAAATTTTTTCTTGAGTGTTTTTGAGTAGAAGCCAATAAGACTTCTAGCAGTGATATTGGGTTAGATGAAAGACATTAACAGGGTGTCCGGAAATGATGAGCAAAAATTCAGGTGAGAATTCCAGACAAAAAATAAATGCTTCCTTCCTATAATATTTTTTCGAAAATGGATTTTTGAAGGAGTTACAGGGTGTTTAAGTGACATTTTATTTGCAGTTTTTTTTGCAATACCTTTTGCCACGCTCATATTTTGACGAAATCTCGTATTTGGGGCTTTATCGTGATGAGAAATTCAAATTTGCCCTACGTTTTTTTCGCATTTTGTAGAGGGCGCCACATACGAGCTTTTACTTTGATTTGAATGGTCTAAACTTTTTTGTGCTACACTGTATGTGACTTTTGACCAAAACGTTTTGCATGCTTTGGAATTATGCGCTATAGTTGCCGTAGAAACAAGTTTGGGAAGAATTTGTTTTGAAAGTTGGTGATTTTTCAAAAATTTGTTGTTTACGCTGATTGTGGTCAAAGACAAAAATACTGAAATAAAAAATAAATAAAAAAATTTACAAAATTACAAACTGTCAAAACTAATTCCCTCCAAACTTGTTTCTACGGCAACTCATAGCACATGACTCCAAAGTATGCTATGTTTAAGGTTGAAAATAAATTGAAAATTTTGTGTTGATCACATGCAAGTAAAGTTATTTTAGCGTTTTTCTCGAAAACGATTAGATTTATCGAAACACAAGTGGTATACCCTTTTTATGTCAAAAGGTAAGGTAATAAAAATATGCTCTCCAAAGTCGCATACAGTGTAGCACAAAAAAGTTGGGACTATTCAAATCAAAGTATAGGTTCGTATGTGACGCCCTCTACATAATACGAAGAAACGGTGGGCAAATTTGAATTTCTCATCTCGATAAAGCCCCAGATACGAAATCATGTCAAAATATTGTGGGCGTGGCAAAAGGCATTGCCAAAAAACTGCAAATAAAATATAAGTTTAACACCCTGTTAATAATCAATTTTCGAAAAATTGTTATTTGAAAAGGTGGCATTCATTTTCGGACTAGAATGCTGCCTTGATTTTTTTGCTCATCATTTCCGGACACCCTGTATAAGTTTTTGACAAGATTGATTTTAGTGTATAATTAAAACGGTTGGAGGTATCATGTTTGCATTTTTCTCAATTTGATCGACTTTTCTCTAGACTTTTTTAAGGAAAATGACTTTGAAGCATGTTTGCAAGCTATTATAGTATTAATGCTTCATTTGAGAAAGACAATAAATGCTTTAAGACATTTTCTGAGGTTATGGTTATGGTTATGGTACAGATTGTTTCGTTTTTGTTGTGTAAATTCGAAAATTGAGATATCTGAGATTTTGATAGTTTTATTGTCGTTTTTAAAGAAATCATTAATACTAGAAAGGTGAAAGTATGCTTCATAGCCATTTCCTCCAGTATAGTCTGAGAAAAAGCTGATAAAAAAGAGACTTGATTGGAAAAAAATATATCCAGAAAATGAACGGTAATAGTTTCGCGGTTTATTGTATCATACATCGGAAGGGTTAATCGTTTGAGGAGCCCTTCATCTGCTACCAGCGACCGTCTGTATTAGCCGCACCAAAACTCCGATCCTTATTTAGCCTAAGTTCCGTAACACAATTTCCGACTGTTTTTTTCTTATTAATTCCAACTGAATACCACGAGGAAGTACTCTTCGCCGGTATTGTTCCCGAAATGTTTTCAAGTTTACAGAGTGTGTAACGTTCTTTTTAACCAACAGGGGTGTGCACCATAGACTTGATATCATAAGACAAGTAACAAATCCGATATTCCTAACCCAAACATCCCTCATATGAATATTTACTGTTTTTTCAGCTATGTTATCATGTTCCCTGAATGTTCTAAAGCTTTTTGAAAAAATACCCGGAAAAATAGATTAATTCAACTGCTGATCTTCTAAATCAACAATCCCAAACAACCATAATGCCATTCATCTTCTATTTTTCGTCACAAGGTGATTTGTATCATCAAAAAACATTTTTAAAGGTGTAAATTTGTATTGAGGTTCACGTTTTGTTTTGAAACTTGGCAACATCTGTCCGCAAAGTCAAGGCCAGTTTTTCTGACGCTATTGTTTACAAATACCGTTTTGTGAGGTTAGGAAGTTGGTAGTGAGTTAATTCCTCAATTTCTCAGGAGACAACCTAGCTCTGTGAATTATTTTCTATTCTAAATTGCGCTATTTAGTGTTTTATTGGTAAAACAATGTCTAGAAAGTCTGTAGCACCGAACAAATAACAATAAGAAGGATCACTCTGCCAAGCACGCGAAACCGATCCGACAACGACCAAAGTTCCCAACACCTTGGCCCGGTTCACCCGCTGCGAGAATGTCAGTCTATTCAACGACCGATGTTATCAGTTGATTATAAAAAGCGCTGTCAACTCCTGATTTTTCAAATATCGGGCACGTATTTTCAATACTACGAAAACGATTGCTCCCGAATGGCTCGGCGTCTTTTGATGATGCTACATTACTTCACGGAACCTTCTACAATTGTTATATGTTCGGTGTGTGACCAGAAAGTAAAATCAGGTCATTTCACCGGTAAGTAAACAGAAAAAAAACTGGCCTGTTTATCATTGTCTTTGAACCAATGATCTAAATCTTGGATAAGCAAGCTTGGATGGGCGAAAAAATGAGTTTCTGCATCTGATTCACGGTCATTTTCCAGTAGAGTCTGGGAATGTTGATCATTCGTAGTAGAATTCAATCTATCGATCCGACCAGATGTTAACCCTCGCGGTGAACTGAACCAGTCCCGTACTACATCGGTTTTCATTTATTCGTGATCGACGCCATATTGCTTTATGCTTTGTTGTGTTGTGCTTATAGAACTCAATGTTTTGTAGTGTAGATTATTTTTCTTTGGACGTAGTGTTTGTGTGTGACTTTTTGACTATGTGGACTGTCTTTTGAGTGCCTTTTTTGTTTGTGATATTCAGTGACCTGACCATCATGAGTTATGTCCTGTCCACACCTCGACATTATTTTGCTGCAGTGCGCAATATACAACTTGCCGGAAAATGTTCGGGTCTATTAACGTTTTTCGGTCGTAATTTAGCCATTTCGAGTGCGGCGTTTGCTCATCCAGTTGTTTAGATCAGTGGTTTGAACCAAAACATTCAATGCTAATGGTAAAGGCGTTGTGTGTCTTGTTATTGTAAGTCTATGGTGTGCACCATACTGTTTTCCTATATCCCAGTGACTTTTCCGATGTTGGTTCTGTTTTCCGGTGGCATATTTCGTTGGGTAGAACAGTAGAATAGGAAATTAATAACTTGTCTTGTTAGAAGTTTCTCTGATCCCTTCTCCCTCATTTCCGGGCTTTATTTCAACATCGTAAAATACAGGGCTACCGAACACGTAGTAGAGAGGGATGATTTTCGTTTTTTTTTCAATACTCTTTCGATATTCTCCTTTAAAACCATGAAAAAATTCACAGGATGTTGGAAAAAACCCGCTCAAAGTGTACAAAAGTGAAAAAAATCAACATTATTTGAGAAAATCCCTATCTAGAAAATGATCTTCTCGTGGTTGTTACCATTCGATTCTTCATAAATATCTCCAAAACCATAAAAAAATGTCACAACCTTAACATAACTCCCTCTTCCAAGAAGATTTCTTTATGTAGAAAAAATCATGATCAGCATCGTTCACGTGGCAGAAGGCAGAAGTGAACCAAAGAAAAACCTGCCTCCTCCCAACATCCAAAAATCCTCACTACGTTATACAGGGTGCCTCCGATTAAGTCGTCACTATTCCTGAACATATTATAAATATTCAAAGCAGCAAACTAGAAGAATTTTTTTCTGCTGATCAATAGTCAATAGCAACCATTCAATTGTTTCTTCATTAGGAATTTTATAAAGACATTTTCTGTAAATGAACTGTGGTCATAGCTTCTTTATTTTCAGATTAAAGCCGGTTTTACAAATGAACTTTTTTACTTAGAAAATTATTTAAATATACTCAACATCTCTTTTTTTTAAACACATTTCATGAGATACATCGAAAACACGATGTTCAATTGTTTTTCTATTTTCACTATTTTTATCAGCAGAAAAAATCCTACTGGTTTGCTGATTTAAACATTATCGTAGCTGCAATAGTAACGGAGTTAGCAATAGTGCCGACTTAATCGGAGACCCCCGGTATACTGTTTTCTTTTTTTTTTGTAACAAAACCAAACATTTCACGATTAATTTTTTCCAATTTACTCACCATTGTCTTCAAATATCACAAGGCCGCAAAACCAGTTTTACCTCAAAAATTTCGTTTTAGTTGGAAATGCGCAAAATGGTACTGGACAGAATGGTCAATTTGCTTTGTTCAGGCTGTGTAGTTCCTGTAGTGAAGTACATCAAGCAATGTTGGCAGAGAGGGGACACGGATATATCACTTATCCGATATTTTGTCACTGAGGTGAGCGAGGTTTATTGGTTTGTACTAAAGTGGTTCATGCGCGTTAACTTTCCAGGTTCTAGAAACAATCGGGCCTCCATACAGTGCCGAATTCGTCGATCTATTTATGCCGATGGTGGAAAACGACGAGATCACCGGCACCATGCGAGGCGATGGCGATAACGACCCTGTTTCCGAATTTATTGGTAGGTTTTTACCATTTTACGACCCCTCTGAATTTTTGTTTTCAGTTTACTGCAAAGCCAACTTCACGCAAGACATGATTTGAAAAAGAAAACTCGGTATATTGTCAAGTTTTATACAAAACTGCAGCTTTGTAACAATAAACTGAATTGGCATAAACTATGAAAAATTAAATTGTTTTGGACTTATTCCGACTGGGATTTCTTCTTCTTTTTCTTCTTCTTCTCACTGGAGGACGGCTCTGGTTCCATGGGCTCCTCAACCTCCTCCTTAACCTTCTTCTTCTTTTTCTTCTTCTCGGATGAAGGCTCTAAATGGTAAATTGCATAGACTTAATATCACAAGACAAGTAACAAAACAAATATTCCTAACCCAAACATCCCTCATATGAACATTTTATCTTTTTTCAGCTACGTTGTCATATGCCGTAAATGTTCTAAAGGTTTATGAAAAAATACCCGGAAAAATAAATTAATTCAACTGCTTATCCTCAAAATCAACAATCCCAAACAACCATCGCGTATCATTTATCTTCAATTTTCGTCACAAAGTGATTTGTGTCATCAAAAAACATTTGTTAAGGTGTAAATTTGTATTAGGGTTTACGTTTTTTGTTTAAACTTGGCAACATCTGTCCGCAAAGTTAGGGCCAGTTTATCTGACGTTATTGTTTACAAACATCGTTTTGTGAGGTTAGGAAGCTAGTCGTGAGTTTATTTCTCAGGAGAAAACCTAGGTCAGTGGATTATTTTCTATTCTGAATTGCGCTATTTAGTGTTTTATTGATAAAACACTGAAAGTCTGTAGTGTGTGATCAGAAAGTAAAATCGGGCAGACATTTGGTCATTTCACCGGTAAGTAAACAAAACAGGGGGTCAATTCTTGAGCATTCGCAATTTAAAACGTATACGCAATTGTGCGATCAGCATTTGAAATAACATGGTGATCGCATTTTTGCGTATGCGTTTCAGATTTGCGGAGGGTCAAGAATTGACCCCCTGACCTCTTTCATCATTGTTTGGACAAAAACATCTAATGCTGAAGGTATAGGTGTTATCAATGATCTAATAACTAATGATGAAACATAGCGAAATAAACATGAGGATAACATCGCACTGTTTATTTGGGAGAACTCGGGTGCAGAGTTTCTCCCACCACGTTTGCCAAACTTACTCTATTAAAAGTATTACTACGCAGCAAAAAGATTAAAACATTGTTTGGAATCATTTTTCAAACCATTTTGTGCGAATTTAATCAAATAAGTATCTTTTTGTTTAAATTGAAACATCTCTTCAAGATTTGTTTAGGTATTTAGGATTTAGAAAAACCAGTATTTTCTTTTGAAAATTAAAAAAGCTGAAGTACGGCAAAGCACCAAAATTGGGTCCGCCTCTATCGATCGGATTTTGTCTACACGTTTCATTCATATTCCGTCTCATAGGCGTCTCTTGTTTTTTGAGTGGGGGTTGGTGTTGATTTTGTGAATGTTTATTGTTTTTATTCTGGTTTAGTTTGTAGTGCTTCATTATTCACTTATATGGTATATTGAAATGACTCCCAAGTTTCAAGCTTGCAGTAAATAAGAGTTTAAGAATTCTGTAAAATAGTTACGCCACTGGCATCTTCGCGTGTAGTAACCGAAGAACATTCCAGTGAGGTGCAAACGTATCCCCACTCAGTGCCCCGCTCAATTTCTCCACACGTCTCTTCTACAGAGAGACCCATTTGAAAGCGGGCCACCCTTATAGCTTTTTAATCTATTGATCGATTTTGACGATTATTTCTTTGAAATGTAGAGAGGGGAAAGGTGTATTTTGAGGCCAAACGTCGCCCAGGTTTTTCCAAAAACCTAGGCCTACTAGAGCATATTCAGAGGCTGAGAAATCCAGAAAACATATTAGCGATTTTTTTTAGAGAAAAACTGCCTACGCCACTGGATTTTCCATCCCCTGAAATGGTTCTGTACCAAATTTCAAGACAAAATATTCAATTCAAAAATAATATTTCTGTGTATTTTTTTTTTCTATTTTTTTTTTTTTGAAAGTCTCGTTTGTTTGTTTTCATTATATTTTAACATGAGAATATCTATTAAATGTTCATATTAATTTATTTTTTTCTGATAGATTTGCTGTCGCAAGAGTTTCGAGGAAAAATACTTCTTGGTGCATAAAAAAACCATTCGTTAATTTTTAATATTTTCTCATGAAATTTGGTACAGATCCATTTGAGGGTATGACAAATCCAGTGGCGTAGACAGATTTTTTCTGAAAAAATCGCTAATATGTTTTCTGAATTTTTCAGCCTCTAAATACTCTAGTAGCCTTGGTTTTTGGAAAAAACTGGGCGACGTATGGCCTCAAAATAAAACTTTCCACTCTCCACATTTCAAAAAATCAAAATCGCTCCATAAATAAAAATGTTATGGGGGTGGCCCGCTTTCCAATGGGTCACTCTGTATGTTCGATGTTGGCCACACAGTTTTCCAAAGTTTAGGAATGAAATGTTTCATCTATAGTTATTAGATCATTGGGCGTTATGCGTCTTGTTATTGTAAATCTCTGGTAAATTGTATAAATTAATATACCACACAAAACTCACCTTCTGCAATGGACTCGTCTGCCTCTTGCTTGACCTTCTTCTTTTTCTTCTTAGGCGTCTGCTCCTCGCCCTCAATCACCTCCGTCTCCTCAACCTCCTGCTTGATCTTCTTTTTCTTCTCTACCTTTACCTCAACCTCAACTTCCTCTTTGACTTCCTGTTTGATTTCCGAATCCAGACGCTTCCGTTTGCTGGTTGTGGGCAACGTTGAGTCAGCGGCATCAGGATACTCGTGAATCTCGCTCACGCCTTGGTATTTCTCGAACTTCGCCTTGGCTTTGCCCGTTCCGCTGATTCTCCTGACGTTGCCTTCTTCAAGAATCTTTAATCGTGCTTCCAGTTTGGCTTTGTGTTCGGCTCCCAAGTCGAAAGTAACATCTTCGCCCAAGGCATCCACTCTGGTGGCTAGAGACGCTTTTGCCGCCAACATTCTGGACATTTTTCCTTTGTTTTTGGTACTGCTCTGTCCCACCAACTGGGAGTGGTAAATCAAACCGTACTTTGGAGTGTCCTTTTTAGTTTTCAACGCGCGGAATAGAGCCTTTTCAGCGCCGAGAATCTGCACCGTTGATGCAGGATGTTTGGCCAAATTGATCAGAGAACCAGCATGTGATATAAGCCGCGCCCCCACCATATCTCCAACTAATACGGTTAAATTCGGAGCTATGGCCATCATCCTGTTCTTCAAATAGTCATACAATTGTTGTCTGTACGTGGTCATATCGACAATTTGATCGCACAGGTCGATAATATTCTGGATATCTTCGTCGGAAATTTCAGTTCCCATTGAAATTTCCGCTGCTTCTTTTACCTTTTCTTCGACTTCTTCCGGTAAAATGTCGGATAAGTCCGATTTGCCTGCGTGTTCTCTGGTGCCGATTATTTTGACGGACTTGGCAAAGGCCACGTTGTCGGTGATGATTTTGCCGAGTTCGGGGAAATGCCAGCCGTACCATTCTCGGCATCTGGAAGAGAGCAAAATGTTGTTTTCATTCGTGCGATTCTTTACCACGAGCTGAAATCTTTGAACCGTTTGAAATTTTGAACATTAGAAGTTTTTGTTGGTTCAATCTCGAAAGTGAATAAAAAGCACCAAAGGAATAAAAAAAAATTGGTCTACGGTTGAAAAAAATTAGACAATTTACACTTGAAACGACACTCCTGGATGTGAAATGAATATCTACAGAAATCATCATAATCTCGTTAAAAAAAATAGTGTTGAAAGTTGAGGAAAATTTCGATTTTTTGTCTGTAGACTCGAAACCGTTCAAGCAATTTTGTTCAAACTTCCAGGGAGAATATCCAGGGTTCTTAAGCATCTTGATAAGTTCATTTGATTAACAATAAATCGTCCATTGACGTGGATAAAGCGTCAATAATTTAAAATACATGAATGACAAAGTAAAACACATTACACTACATCTCACAATGGTTCTATAAAACGAAGGGGTAACGAAAAAAAAGCGTATTATCCCACCCTCTTCTGCAACCCCGTAAAAAAATCAAAATTGTGTTTTCATTTATGGTTTCCTTAAAAAAAAACACAAAAAGTTGCTTTCTATGGTATCATTGGAAACCATTTTTCAAGAGCTTCAAGACGATGTAACATTGGATCCCCCTAGTCAAGATTTTAGGGGTGTATTTCACCATGTCCAAGGGGTTGCAGATGAGCGTGGTACGAGGGGATAATACGTTTTTTTTATCCCTCTTAGTTGTATAGAAATTGTTTTGATACAGTTTTTCGTTCCTAATACATATTATAAAGTTTCAAATTATTCTAAAAGTCATAATGTAAGTCATAAATATTTGGGAATGGGCAATAATAATGCTAATTCCAAGATTAAATTCATGACTACTTCTTTCGCGCCGATTCGACCTACTTGGACATGGACTGTGCAGGTAGGAGATACCAGGCGCTTAAATAAATTGAATTATTTTTGTAAAGGATGTTCCAATAAGAACGCACGTTTTAATTGTGAAATAAAAGTCATAATTTATTCAAAATCAAGTGTTATTATATTTTAATTTAGAGTTGAAATACTTCAATTGAACATGAAAAATCCGGCAAATGGCCGCTCCGAATCTTATTTTTTTGAGAAATGTTCAATCACATTTTCACATAATTCTGGCCCAATTTCGCTAATAACGCGTTCAATTTCGTTCTTCAGCTGTAGAATTTTTGTTGGTTTATTAGCGTAATCATTGTGATTAGTAATTAATAATCTAATTAGTAATCTTTGAACGGTTGTGTCGCCAAGTCGAATTGTGTCGATCAAAAATGCCACGTAATTTACGAACTATTTCCGCATAACATTCTCCAAATTTTGTGTAGTGTGTTTTAATAATAATAAATTGTTTTTCGACCCTATATAATCGCAAACTATTTACATTATTCTTATGATTTGTTTTTGACCTACTGCGAATAATGTAATAATGCCACTCAATTTAAAACGTGCGCTCCTATTGGGACACCCTTTATATAATTATGTATAATGTTACAACATTTTCAACTTGCGATGCAATGTATAACAGTAGCAAATAGCTATTTACCTAACAAGTGCGGAAATAGTTATTTTCCTAACAAGTTCGCAAAGTGATGCTTTCCCGCACGCGAAAGCAGTTAGACGAACGACGCGAAGCGGAGTTCGGATATGCTTTAAGGGCGGGAAAGGCACTTTGCGAACTTGTTAGGAACAATATTTTTTCTACGAGCGTCCACAGATTAGACACGAAAAACTTTAGATAATATATTATTTGAACGCACTTAAAAACATAGAACTTGAGAATAATGATTATTTATGCTTAACAATATATTTATATTGAAAGAACAGTTTGTGGCGGCAGCTGGAAATTGGATAATATGGGTATAATCAAAATCATAATTGATTTATTTTATATTTGAAATGCAAGGGCATGTCCGATCACTGTTCATAAAATTTCCTCTTTTGTCGCCTTACTCCCTGCTATTGGCAACACTGTTTTGATTTGACAACACACTCTAGACAGCTGTGTCATTAAGATCAGTCAGTCTTCAGTCTTCGTTTAATCGTTTATACTTTTATAAATTTGTTTGTCCGTTTGTTTCACGGACCTATATAAAAACTGGACTGCTAATGCATATGGCCGACCTTGCCGAAAATCACTGAGGCATGGGCGCCGCCATGATGGGACACATTGTGTTGGCATCTTTGATTTTTCAGTGCAGACAACTGATTAATTTTGTGGTTATGTTTATGTCACAGATTAGTATCCGTGGTTATATTATATCGATTATCAATATTTTATTCATTTTTGGATTTGATTTGATTGATTTGGAGATTAATTCAAGTCAATAAGATTTTCAAGCGACTTTTTGGATTTGTGTTGTGACTTTGTGAAGTGTTTGTGACATTGATATTAAGTAGCTAGTACCAGGGCTAGTACTAATAAAAAATAAAACTATGAGGTGTTTTGTGCTAAAATGTAACAATTCTAGATACATTAGTGGAAGTGCTTGGTCGTACCACCTGTGAGTTTATTTCGTATTTTGGTAAGAGTAGAGCTCTTGGGGTCACCTGGATTTTTCAACATATGTGAACGTAGGTGCTTGAAATTTGGTGTAAACTGTTCCTGAGATCCTGAGTGATTTGGTATTTCTTTTTGAAAAAAAATCATAGTAGTCAAAGTACACATACTATAAAATAAAATATGAAACAAACGACAAAGCTGGAAATGAAATGACTGGTACAAACGTGGGTTGATACCTCGCGTAATTTTTAAAATGTCAGTTTCAAATTAATTTATTCATGTTAATGTACAAAAAAAAGTCACACAAGTCAAAAAATTAGATTAGAAACTTAGAACTCAAATGCCAGAAACTCATCTAAAGTATAAAAAGCATTTTTTATCAAAATCCCTTCAACTCTGGAACTCTGGACTCGATTCTGGATTTACACAGTTAGGTACTGATGGAAGCGTTCGGAAAGAAGGTATGTACTTTTCCGCACGCGACGGCATAGAAAAGTGAATCTCAGTATATTTAAATCACTTTTCTATGCGCGACGGCATGCAGTGGCACAAACCATGGTAGAAAGAAACAGCACAAACGACGCCGACGCGGAGCGGAGATCGGGCAAGCCGTTAATATAGTAACATAATTAAATCATTCACTTGATCACTCCCCAATATCTTGATTTTTAACAATACAAACATCGTGCCGAAATGTAACTTCTCCGCACGCTCCACAGTGCTCCGATTCCATGAGATACTGGGACAAGAATCGTAATTACCTATATGGATAGACCTCAACCCATGGATAAACTTCTGGGTAATTATGAAAACCTGGATATTTCCAGAAATTAGGAAAACTTAAGTTTGAGAATTGACAGCATTTGACAAATTTTCTAGGGCACATTCTTCACTTAAAAAGCATTTGTACCTCAATGACGTTTCTCGAAATTCTTGGAAAGTCTGTACATTGCTGTACGGTTAGAACTGGAACGGTTTTGAGCGTCAGAAACGTTTCTAGGTTCACTTTTGACAAAATTAGGCTGAGGGCTTCTCCTTTCCAGGGAAAACATTTTTTCAAATATGAGTGATTGTGCTTACCTTTTTTTGTTAGACAGACTAACCCAAACTAACCCAAATTCCAGATAAAGAAACAATTGAATGGTTGCTATTGACTCTATTAACATAGTATAATAAACAACAAGTAGCGACAGCTCCATATATCTGTGGTCAAATATCGTTCTGTCTTAATGACAGAAACTCACCTCATTTATACCCTGCTAACATTTTGTAATGTAAAACTGTTTTCTAAATCAAGACTTTGAAACTTCGCATACATCTTTAGACATACTGCATAGTGGATAATCGTATTGTATAACTTGATTGATAATTTACCTATGTATCAGTATCATTGAAGTCATGGAATCGGCTACTGTATGGTTTTATTTTACATTTCATAAGGTTAGCAGTGTATAAATGCGGCGAATTTCTGTCATTGAGACAGACGAAATTTAACCACCTTTAGGTATATGGAGCTGTCGCTACTTGTTGTTTATTATACTATGCTATTAATCAGCAGAAAAAAAACTACTAGTTGAATGATTTCAACATCATCGTAGCTGCAATATTAATGAAGGTAGCAATAGTACCGACTTAATCGGAGACACCCTCTGTATATTTATATTTATATATTTATTTATATGTCTACAAAAGTATATTTTTAACAGCTATATGCACCGTACGTGAGCTTAGCCAATCTCGATTAATTTTTAAAGTTAGATTAAGCGGTGTTTTGTATGCACCAAAGAATTCGCTGCAAGGATCGTTAATCCCTGGTGAGACTTTTGACAACGTCACAGAATAACCTAGAAAAACATATCAATAACAATTTTGGAATTTATGTTGAGTGATTTGTCTTGAGTTTTGCTATTTGCTTGCAAGTTCTAATGAAAAATGAGCAGCTATATGGATCAGTAACATCCGCAAGCCTTATATGACGTTTAGCAAACATTAGCCAAGGAGTTTTTCTTGTAAATTCAATAATATTTGGTGTAGGTATCAGCTTTTATTCTTGAATCATTCCTATATTTGCTTTTCCTCTTTTCTTGGGCTTGGATTTCATGATAGTGAGTGTTTATTATAAACAGTATACCTAGTCTAATAGGTACAGCAAGAATAACAATCCCATCAACCTGATGATAAATAAAAACATCACTTTTTACAACGCAAGATAATATATTATAGTAGAAACAAGTGGTTAATTAAATGATTTTCTAAGGAATGCCCCAAGGAATGACCATTGATAAATTGACAATATTGTATAATTCTCAAACTCATTATCTACTTTGAAATTATTACAAATATGTACAACTCGATGTACAAACTTTGGAAAACGCATCGTTTGATAACTCAAGGAAACAGAAAAAACAAATATAATTAAAATAATTTCTTATATAGTTGATAAAAAACACACAAACCTTCTTCTATTGGGATATCTGTCATAAACTGGGACTTGGAAGTCAAGAAAATTGAATGAAAAAATCTCATTTGAGAAAATAAATAAAAAGTGATGGGACCATCAGTTTCAAAGGTTTTTATTTTAGTTTATCTTGTAGAGATGATTAGTATCTAAAGCTTGAATAAAGAAGTAAATCAACAAGTCTATTTGTTTAAAGGAGTCTGGGTTCACCCATAAACTTAAAATTTTGAATTGAATTAGAATAAGACAAAACTTTGAGATAGGTAGATACCTCTACAGGATAAAGATAGGTAGTTACTTACTTTCAACATCAATCCAAATTAAGTCGATCGATTGAACGATAAAAAATCATATGCGGTAAATATCCGAGTGTGATAGGTAGACTGTTTTTTTTTTGTACCTACCCACAAAAATAGGTACCTATTCAATTCAATATTCTATTGAGCAATTCGCATTATTAAGAGTGTATTGTGGAGCAATAAATATTGCTTGATATTGAGATCTATTTGGATAGTACTCATTGACTACCTATTGGAATTGGAAAAGAATCCTACTCCAGTCGATGATTTTTTAAAAATCTAAATAATCCTCCGTTGATATTTCACTCTCATAGTTTTGTCTTTAGTCGCAAAACCTCAAAATCTGTAGGAAAAACATAAACAAATGAAAGACTAGGTTAGAATTCGTTGAAATTCTTCGATTAAGCCTAGAAAATGGGGCGATCAGAGTTAAGCGACCGATTCAGGCTTAAGCGCTGCGGTGCATACAAAAATTGGAATAAAATCGCGATAAAGACTTCATCCGGATTAGATTTCTACGGTGCATATAGGTGTAAGTTATTAAGATCATCATACGCATGTTCCCTTTTAAAAATGTGGTTCAAAGATGCAAGAGAATATGTTCAACATTTAGATAACCATGGTAGGTGCCACTGCTTGGCTAAAGAAAATTTTCAACTTTTGGCCTTGTTAACTGTAATCTTCTGAAGCAATTAGTCAATGAATACGCTAGAAAGTTAACATTTATTTTTCGTTAATTCAATCAAAATAAGTCCAAGAAGGTATAAAATTGAGATCTTGTTTAGAAATCTTTTGAGCATGAGGATAGCTTCCGAACATTTCTTGGGAAATTTAGTTTTTCAAATCAGATTGTAAATTACTGAAGCAAAGTTTACTAAATAAATATTTCGATACCCAAAAGCGCAAAGGTGCTATGTCCACATTTCTCACCACTGGATTCCTTATTACAAACCAAATGTAATTTACATTAGTTCCGAGTCCAATTTGTCAATATAAAGCATGAAAATGGTAGTGAATCTAGAATGTCCCTGCAATTTTGTTTATCTGGTGCGTTTAGGTGCCATGTCCACATTTCCTTGTTGATTCTTATCTGATAAACAAGTGTTTTTGGAGTTTCGATGGTTTTTGGATTATTTTTCAGATTACTGAGTGCTTTCTTTGGTAATTAAAATTATTCTTTTTCTTTCTTGACATTACATTCCTAAAATGTCTCTCCTAAACATTAAAGTATGATTTGAGCCACAAAAACAAAACAAAAATTCTTGTCTTTTAGTTATTCGAGTTACAAAACTAATTTTGCGAATCCCTCCTAACTTTGACACAAGAAGTGAGTCAGATGATTCAAATTACCTACTTGCCCCCAGCCCCCAACAGACCATACAAAGTGAATTATTACTGTTTTTTTTTCCAAAAATATGTCTTTTATTTACTTACTTATCTATTTTATGTTCGTTTTTTATTAGTATTTGAAAGCTTTTTATATTTCATTCAATTTACCAAGGTTTCAATAACCCCCTCTTGTCAATAAACCAATATTTTTATCGAAAATGAAAATATCCGATATTTTGATATTCTCAGTAAATATCCTGATATTTACGAACCCTGATAGAATTACATAAGTGAAAATTCTATCGTAATTCCACATGAGTTGAAGAAATTACTGTGTGCTAACGGTTTCTAGTAAGTAGCAGGGTTGCGTTGATGTAAATCGCGATTTTAATCATATGTTTTTTTTAAATAGTTGATTTAAATCACATGTTTTTTAAAAAATATTTCTTCTTCTCTGAACCTATTTTTTAAAAGTAAAATTAAATTGAGGGACTGTTTATCAATTGGGTTAAGCCCTGGGTTAACGCAATAACCTCAGGATAACCCTCGGGATAACCTTAAAATGTTTGACATTTGTCCATTTGGCACACGGACTTAGTATTGGCAGGGGCTAAGTTGACTCAGGGCCAGCTTGCCCATGGGTTCAATCCCAATTGATAGCCAGCCCCTCAGTCATCAAAATACAGTTAGATTGTCTTGCCGATGCTTTAATTGTTGGTTCAGTTTTTTTTTTCAAAATGATGAAATGTTGGTTGAGTTAGTATTAGGTATATTTAGGTAGTTATGTTTCACAAATTTTGTTTTTTCCATATGAATAATCTCCTACCTCCTAATGGTGAGTCAGCCAGAAGATAGGGAAAGAGTTCTTTGATGGAACTAGTCCTGAAGAAACAAAATCATGTCAAAAATTTTGTTAAATATGACCCAAGTTAAGTGTGACAGAAGTACAAGTTAGTTAGTTAAGTTCTGTGTTGAAACTTGAAATAAAATATTATGTTCAGAATAAATCCATCATAAATATAAGGTATTATTTAAACATAATAATATGAAAAAAAAATATTTTATTAAAACATCCGACTAAATCGATCTTTGTTTTTTTCCAAAAAAATCAGCAAGACTGGTAAGTAACACCCGGGTAAGTATAGGTACTGAATAAGTATCAAGCCATCAAGCTCTCATTGACTTCCAAATAGCAGTTGGATCAAGATTCAGGTTCAGGTATTGACCTACGAATTCTCCAGGACATACAGAGAGGTCATCAAAGTTTATTAAATATTAAATCACAGATTACAATCTGTAATAGGTACCTACTTACCATGATTGATGATTGTATTATTAATACAAAGTAGATTATTGCCGGAGAAAAGTGAATATAATACCTACCTATTTTCCATTTTGATAGCTACGTAAGATATAGAATATTTACAAGTTCAATAAACGTATTAATCAGTGCTTTATTTTATTGGTATGGTTATTTATTTTAATTCATATGGATCAAAATAATAAATAATTTAACCTCAAAATGTCAAAATCAAGCATTAACTTGACAGATTTCTCCATTTTTTAACGATGGCACCACTGAAATTCAGAATGACCAACTTAAATTGTCCCATCATGGCAGCGCCCATGCTTCAGTGATTTTCTTGTCATTGCATTAGCAGTCCATTTTTATTTACTAAGTCCGTGGTTTGTTTGTATACATGATCAGGTTTTATTTTTTTTTATTATTTTATAAAGTATTTGAATACTTTAAATGTATTTGAATACTTCAAAAGTATTTCAAATACTTCTCGAAAGTATTTAAATAATAAATACTTCGAAAAGTATTTATAATTACAAATACAAATACTTCTCCGAAAAAGTATTTAAATAAAAAGTATTTAAATACTTTTTTGTATTTAAATACTGAAAAGTATTTAAACATACAAATACTGCCCGGCTCTGGTCGTCCGCATATTATATTGAATAAAATCGTCTCTTCTGATCAGAATAATATGAAATCCCAAAATTATTAAAGAGGAGAACCTCCTCTTCAAAATGAGACCAAGATCGCGTCAATCGGTTGAGTCATTTTAAAGTTATGAGCATTCTTGCGTTGTAAGGTTTGACAGCTGATACCTGTCTTATTTGACATGCTAGAAAAAAAAACAGAAAAACAAATTAGAAGAAAATCTCTCAAGGAATCCATAGCGGTACTCATTTATATTTGTTTCTATCCAAAAATCACGGAAAAACAGCAATTTTGTGTTTTGATAGCACCGTTACGCCATCTTGGGAACTTCTTATATATTTCCAGCATTTTCTGTATTCCATATTACCCAGTAATTTTTTTCCCGCAAGTCTCTGGGATGCCTAGTTTCTGAGATCTGGCACCTTGCCATTCTTAAATAGACACCCTGTACAATAACATAAATAATGATTTGGGTCAGGTTTCATCTGGTTCTAACGCGGATGGTCAGTAGCGGGTATAGGACAAAAAATCAAACTTCGGTTTTTCCTATAAATTGCCAACGTTTCGACCGTATAATTTCGGTCCTTCTTAAGGCTACAAATGAAGGGGGCGAAGGTATCACAAATTAACTAAATGAAAGCAGTGAACTACAGTTCATAGTTTTATGCAACCGGCCATAAAACACAGCTCACTAGCTGGACGAAATTGAAACCGTTTCGCGCATGGTGACCATTTGGGTCACCAATGTCATCATGCATAGGAAAGATATGGAAAAATAAGTGTTAACAACATAACCTAGCAATGGGCAACGAAACCCCTAAGCATTTTAAATGGGTGGTCACCAGTCACCAGGAAAGATGAGCGTGAGCTTATCTTCTTTGTCGTAGTATCATGTGTTTAGATGATGATTAATCCTCGAAAAAAAAAGGATATTTGAAAGTTCCGATAAATTGACATAATCGTGGTTTTCTGTATAGAAAAACGAAAAAAAAAAACATACCTACACTATTAATAAATTGATTGCATCATTTGATTTTCAAGTTGATATAGTGATTTCAACACTGTACAAAATAAGAAAATTTTTCAAATAAAATGATGTCCAAAAATGCTTCGTTTGCGAAATACAGGTTGCCAAAGATCCAGAAAAAAATCGTTTTTCATCATAACTTTCCTACCTGCATTCTATACAGTGTCAAAAGAAATTTATCAACTTGAAAATCACCCTGTATCAAAATGTAACTTGTATAAGATTATAAGAAGCATAAATCGGTTCAAAACTGAAAAACTCACCTCATGGTATAGTTGTTCAATTCCTTATCCAAATCATCCAAAAGCGACACAGCCTGAATAATCATCGTATCCACCTTATCCGGGGAAAACTTCAACTTGTACCGAGACAAAGAATGAGCCAAACCCAAAGCCATAGCCGTCATTTCCTTCCTTTGAGGCCCAGAGATCAAACTGTCCAGTTGCGATCTGATGCACCGCATCAGCTCCTGCACGGCTGTATTAGTCAAACATTGCAGGCTGAACTTCTCCTTGATTGCTGAGCCCAGTTTGGCATCGGCGACGAGCAGTTGTTCCTGCAGATCTTTAGCTACATGATTTTTCAGCACTTTTTTCAGGCTTTTCGAGATTTTTCCTTCGACTGCGGCTGTGGTTGCTACGAGGGCTTCAGTGATGTCGGCGAATTTTTCAAAGTGTTTTAGTTTGACTCTGGAATATGTTTTTTCATGGGGTTCTAGTGAGAAAATGTGTGATACTACTTACACTTGGCTTGCAGCATCGGGGGTTTCAAAGGAGCTGTACAAACTGTCCACTTTTTCAAGTTTTCTTTCGTCGAGCAACTGAAACGTGGTTTTTTTAGGTTATATGGAGCAATTGTTTTAGGTACTGAGAAACTGAGATGTTACCTTGAATAATGCATAGCCCGCCGCCGTTTCGAATAAAATCAACATTTTTACCGGGGTTTCTCACCAGAAATCGCCAGTTTTCGAAATTTTTAAGAAATTTTAAAACACGTGAAGAAAACACGACTTCTGTTAAAAATAGAAGATCTAATTTAGCTTGGTTCTTGGTTCCTGTCCTAGTCCTGACCCTGACATTTCTGACATTGGTTGATGACAAGTGTCACTAGATCAACAGTGAACTGAGGGCCACGTTGCCACTGCGGCAAAAAACATCTAATCTGAAAATTATAAGGACGTTTTTCAAGAATAATATAATTATTATTTTTACACTGACGAACAAAAATTTAGGTCAATTGTCACGAAAAATTTAGGAAATTGGAGAGAAAAATTAGAAACGATAAAAATTTAATGTAAATTAACGAAATAATGGCTATGTTTTTTTTTTCAGGTGACCTAAGTTTTTTGCTCGCCTCGCCAGTGTATAAAAATGGCTTGTTGTTGTTGCGAATGTTTCTCGGATTTTGATGAAATATCTAAGAGTTATAAAATAATTCCAGAATGTGCCTTCAGCTTCCACACTACACACTGTCACCGAATAGACAAGAGACATAACTTTGAAGACAAGAGACATAAACTGGTTGGACAACAATAGCATGGCGGTCAATGTAAATAAATGCAAATTTGTTGTGCTTGGAATGCCTAGCACAATAAGAAAATTGGACAATCAAGTCATTAACATATCTCTGAATGGACAGCAAATCGCCAGAACAAGATCAATGAAGTATTTAGGAATAATGTTGGACGAAAATTTAAACTTCAATAACCATGTCGATTACATATTATGTGCAAAAATGTCAAGGAAAAGGTATTCTTTTGTCAACGACTGGGAAAACATTTATCAATTTTTGTCAAGCTCTTTCTCTTAAAGTCCTTAATAGAACCTCATCTCCAGTATTGTTCCACAGTTTTTCACGGCATAACTCAGGAAAAGTTTAAACCACTCCAGAAGATTCAGAACCGAGCGCTTCGTAATATTCTGTTGTGCAATAGGTACACGCCCACAAAGCTAATGCTGAATACACTACAGGTGATGAATGTGGAACAAACAATTTTTTATCGGACATTCATTCTCATCTTTAAAATAAAAATTGGCTTGGCACCGGAATATCTCTGTAGAGAACTTAAATATGCCAATGAAGTTCACAATTATGAAACACGCAATGTCCCAAATTTTTATGTTGCCACTAGTCGCCTGAACAAAACGTTTAGCAGCGTATTTTACAAAGGACTAGCACAATTTAATCATCTTCCACCTGATGTAAAAAATGCGCAAAGAATGGACATCTTCAAGAAGAAACTTCTTGAATATATTTTAACAATTATTGATTGACGGACCGTGATATTTCCCTTTTCATTTTATATAACTGATGTACCTGATTTTTGTTATCAATTTTTGTGCCTGTGATATCAATATGTATGTACTTAGTTCTACTTCAACAAATTTATAACCGTTTTTTATGCAACATATTTCCTCTGTTTATTATACATATTATCCGGTTTTCGACCTGATTTTGTTTACGATTTTAAGAATTTTGGCCAATCGCTTTAGAGACACGATTTTCGAAGATGCCGACAGGGAGTGAACCAACTGTATATTATATAAACTGTGACACTGTGGGCAAAATTAAGTTGAAACATGATGAGTCTGTCCCCAAAATTTAGTTTTTTATTAAAAATGGAAGTATCATGGACCCCTATGAAGTTTTTTAAAAATAGTCAAATATTTTTGAAAGCCGAAAGAAAATACTTTGTCAACAACTACATATTATCAAAAACTACGTCACGTCTACCTTCGGCAAAAATTATGTGAATCTCCTTTCTGGAAACCGTCCTCGATATTTGCGGAGAATAAATAAACTTTCCTGATAATTAATGGCAATGCTCTATACTGTCGAACATCTGTCGAACTCAAAACACATGCACACTTTAATATTGTTTTGACGTCTAACGTCACAATAATAGAATAGAAGTACGTTCCGTCTTTCTAGCAAGTATCTGACGTCACAGTGCGTTTTGTTCGCTAAACCAAAGCACTCATTTTCAACGGCTGTTGTATTCAGGATGGATTTTTTTGCAAGCACACTTCGAATATAGTTATTATCATATCGAAATCTTTATTTTAAAATACTTTTAATGTATATTAATTTTTTTGAGGACAGATCTATTTGACTCTTTATAACTTTTTCGTTTGTTTCTGAATTTTGATGTTTTTTGGATATGATATTAGCCAATATGTTCTGGATACTACCCGATTACCCCAAAATTGAGGTTTCGAATTTTCGCCATGACCGGACCTGCGACGTTTTTATGAAATTGGTGCCTTATCAAGCTCTTTGCAAGAACGAACTGCGATCTGGACTGCGATACTCACGGACCAACTGATATATTTTTTAAGAAGGGTATTTGTAGGAGAAGTTATTCTGAAAATATGACTATTTTAGAAACATAACCTAAGAAACGATGGACTTTTTTGTATGATGGTAAAACCATTTCATTTCACTTTGATCAAGGTTTCTTGAAATTCAAATGCAACTTTGTTTGTTTATTAAATATTTGTCGAATATTTGACGCTTTTGGAATTTTTCAAATGGAAAAAAAATCAAATCAGTTAATTTTTTTTTCATTGAAGTTCATCCAATTAAATTTCACTCGAAGATTTATAGAGGCGCAACACATATTCTATTCCATTATTCGTTTAATCGAGATTTTATCTTCCAAAGATAGAAAAACCATTTTTACTCATTTAAAATCAAACAGAAAAACTCTAAACCAAGTTGCTTTGGAATTTCAAGAAACCTTGATCAAAGTGAAGTGAAATACATAGTTTTAATGCTAACTCTGTATGATAGTTACAGATAAAAAATGTATTTCTCGAGTTAGTCGGGTTATGGTTCTAATAATTGATATTTTCAGGATACCTTTTCCCACTCATGCCTCAAAAAATATATCAGTTGGTCTATAAGTTCGTTTTGGCAACGAGCTTGAATGTGCCAATTTCATAAAAACGTCTTAAGTCCGGTCCTGGGCAAATTTCGAAAGCTTTGTTCAGAAGAAACATCCAAAACATAATATTGACGAATATCATATCCAAAAATCATCAAAATCCAAAAACAAACAAAAAAGTTAATAAGTATCAAATCATGTTCTATCTTAATTTGGCGAATTTGGCCCACAGTGTACACAAGGCGTTTTCTCAAATGTGATAAAAAGATCCCCAAGAAATAAAAAAATGGAGTTGTTTTGCTTGAATATTATGATATCTAGGTACGCTTCTGATGAAAATTATAAAATACTGAGCTCAATCTAATTGGGCGTAATAAGTCTATGCAGTGTACCAAAGCACCAATAAATCTTAATAGAGAGATTTTAAGCCAGTTACCTTATCCCTTAAACGTTATTCTGAGCATGCCCAGTTTCTAGTGCATAAGGGAAGTCAGTTTGAGCAAAATGAGTTTTTGAAGCGTATAAATTTGACACCTACGTTGACGCTAAACCTAATTTTAATCATGCGCAGTGTTATTAAAAAGTGAAGTGTTTAAAGTTGCCGCCAAAAAGTAATCTCAGATTTTCTGTTTACGTACTAGGTATATGTTTATGTTTTATATCGCCTTCGTATTTTGTTTTTTGTACATCATGGAAGATCCTATTATTCAAAATATTATAAGACGTCGAGATCTTCAAGGACGTATAGACCATGACTTGTTAAGAGCAGTCATTCTGCATGATATTTTTGATCCCATCGAGTTAGTACCACCTCTTTTTCTAAACACTTCCATTATAATAACCTTATTTCGTGTGGCAGTCTAGGAAAGGTCTATAAGTTGAAAACACAACAAAACATATAACTGACAAATGTCAATTGACAGCGCATGACCACTAAAATTACGTTCAACTTGCAGCGACGTTGCCAAATGAAGAATATTTTAGCTTTTGAAAACAAATTAGTACATTAAAAATGCTTTAACTCGTTTTTACAAATATGTTAAACCAAACATGTGTATGTTTAAAAGTCATTACTATGCAAAAATATATTTTTCATATCGTATGCAACTTAACGTGAATACAATTTGGCACTAATGCTAAAACCTTAACTTTCCCTTATTTCTTCTCTAATAAGGGGACCCCTTATCGCTTATTAACGTTATACCTTATTTTTGCACCACTGCGCATGCTTAGTATAACGGATAAGGGATAACGTCAACCAAATAAGTGGCTTAAAATCTCTCTATTTCAGAAAAAATGGTCTAGAAAATATTGAGAAAAACCAGAACCTCATGCAGTCTTATCGATGTAGAAAATTGTGATTTTCTCTCGAAATTATATAAGTACTAGTTCTATCGACATCAACTACAACTACCTTTTTTACATGAAAAATTGTCAGGTATATTGTAAAATCAGAATGAGAATGAATAAATACTGTAAAAAAAAATGGGATTGTTTTTCCCCTTAACCTTTCCGGTGTGCTACGCCGCTGGCACTGATTAGATTCTCAAATTCTGATCCAGCGATGCACCCAATTTCATGATTTTTGTATGAAAGTGTTGAGGAATAACAGTCTCTTAAGAATTTTTGAAACGAAGCTTTCGATATAAGACGATATTCAAAGAGTGCTTGACTAAAACTAATGCGAAATAAAACAGCGGCTGTTGATATTGTAGATTCAGCGTTAAAACGCGCTGTGGCGTCACATATGCGTGCTGCTAGGGTCATACATACGTTTATATAGACGGCTCTGGTCATACTCAATAGCCTAGTTTACACCGACAACATGGTCCGCGGACCAAGTACTAAATTCGAACTATATCGGAACCCGATATTTGGTTCGAATGGTGTAAACAGTTGCTGACTAAGCTGGTCCGCTCTTGGTTCGGTACTTGGCAGCAGGTGTACCGAACTAAGTTTGGTTCGATCTGGATCAAAATTATGAGGTTATGTTGATTGTTATTATTGTGAATTGCGTTGGTTCTGAGTTTCTCAAGGCAATCTAAGCGTACTTACTTATGTTTTGTTTTATCACGAATTGTGTTGATGAATAATTTCGACTTGTTTTTGACGTTTGACGAATTGCGCGCGTTCTCATTTAGTTCACGCGTTGCAAGGCGGTGTAAACGGACGAGAAGCAAGCATTGTTCCTACCGTACTATCCCCACCCACTTGGTCCTATCGAACCGAACTAAACGAGTTATCGGTGTGAACTAGGCTAATGTCTGAAAGTGAACGTAGTATCAAAGTATAAGTGTGTTTATACTTTGGTAGTATAGCGTCTAGTTTTTTTAGCCTCTATGCGTTCAGTGAACTACTATCATGAATAACGCAGAAACTATATGACTATTTTTTCTGAAACTTTATAGGGTTTCATAATACCCATATATCTACCGTTTTCAATAAAAATCTTAATTTTGTGGGCATAATTCCTGAGTCATCTAAAGCTGGCAACAGTGCATATACTTCAGGATCATAACAAACTTGATGGTCCGTATTTTAGAAAATCCAATTTTGTTAATTTTTTTTTCCAAAAAACCAAAACCGTATCAAAGATTTCTAGGATCTACGACCCTTACCTACTTCAACCCCATAAAACTCATTAATGTGAAGGTTTGCATTGTGTGTTGCCGAGTAAAACTATAAACTATAAAACAATGAAGATTAAAGTGGAATTTGGGTAAATTAAATAGGTATTTTAATGAAATTAATAAATTGCGGACTTTGTTTACAGGGGCGGTGCCGAGTTGTTGTTCGATAATAAAAAGGAGCATGAAGTTGTTCTGCCTGAGAAGGAAAAACCATGTAAGTATTTCATTGATGTTTATATATATAAAAAAAAATTAGGAAGTGACTAGCGCACTGTCTAGACAGATTCCCAATTGCTGCACTGTCCAACATGCGCAGTGCCTAAATTCGAAATTCGAAATTCCAGCTTCGGTTTGTTCACAATCTCGTATCTCCTATAATGTTATTCATGTTGTGTAAAGCGAAATAAACTCCAAAATATGGAGATTATCGCGATTTACCGCTAAATAAGTTCCTATAGACATTAAAGTGGGCAATACATTTCGTGATTTGGAACACTTTGAAGAAAAATTTGTAAAAGTTATGCGCTCCAAAATTTATTCAATTATTCAGAAAGGATGCAAGTACCATTCAATCAGCAATAAATAAAAAAAATCGTAGATATATCAGTATTTCTTTTAGTTGGTTTTGTTTGAGTTTTTTTGAGTAGAAAATGATGCTGTGATACAGGTTTATTTTAGTTTTCTTAGAATATATCTTTTATCAGGACATTTGTTAACATTTGGAAAATATGCCATTCAATGAATTTGATGTTGAGGTGATTTAATACATATATGTGAGCAAAAGTAAAAAATAATCCTTATATGAGAACTGCTCTTTCCCAAAACACGACAAGACTTGTGTAATTTTTTTTCGCTGAAGCAAATATAGTTGTTGGAAAATACATTTTCCATTGGAAAAAGTAATACCACTAAACTTAAAATAGACAGTTTATACCTAAATGAAAGAATATTAATTTAGACAATTTTTTTTTCAAGATAAAGCGGTTTTCTTTTAAATTCTTGATAACTTTCTCTTTTGTTCGGTGGTTTTGTCATGGTAAATCTATTCTGATTGAACTTGTCACATATTGTCCGTTTTTGCACGCACCACGC
Source organism: Orchestes rusci (assembly GCA_958502075.1). Taxonomy (NCBI): domain Eukaryota; kingdom Metazoa; phylum Arthropoda; class Insecta; order Coleoptera; family Curculionidae; genus Orchestes; species Orchestes rusci. Next base: position 31,487,057 of record OY293306.1, on the reverse strand, counting down.
ACCGAATAAGTTTTCGAGGACGAAAGTCAAGTGAGAGTTTAAAAAGTGAATTTTGAATTACACCATAGAATTCATTCACTGGTAGTATTGCTGCAGTCCAGTAATAGTCTTCATAATTTTCGGCTATTCTGTTTTTAAAAAAAATATATTTTCCAACTATCATATCAAGAAGAAAATAAAACACTCTTAATTGTCATTGCATGAAACTCAAACTTGAAATTAAACGGTTAAATGTTTATGTTGTTATCACGAACAAAATTGACGAGCTGGAAATATTTGGTAATTGAGTATATGTATTTATTAATTAGCAATTGCTCAATAAAACAAAAAAATATATCCATTTAACTTCTCTCAACTCTTGAGGGAATTAAAAAAATAATATCAAATTACAATAAGTAACCTGTTCCAAAAGACTGCCATTATTAGACTATTAGACAAGTATTTAATTATTTTTTAACAAAAATAGAAATTAAACATTCAGATTCAAACACATTGATCTACGAAACGACGCTTTTTCGGACCCATGTTGATGGAAAATGTTTGTCTTATTTTTATTGCGCCTATTTCTTCTTTTAGAAATATGTGGATAATCACTGTCTCCTCAAGATAGACAGCGCAGCAATATTATCTTCCCTCTTCCCGCACTGTCTGTATCTTGCCGCTTGCGGCTCCGTCTAGCTCGACAACGCACTGCGCATGTTGGACAGTGCAGCAATTTTTATTGGGAATCTGTCTAGACAGTGCACTAGTCACTTCCAAAAAATTAACGTGAATATTTTCTGGGGTTATGTTATGTGACTCCGGCATTGAACTCAATACCATATCGAGTTCAATGGACTCGGCTTCGTTGGATTGTCAAAAATGTCAAATAGAGTATAGAAATAGAACGGGTGCTAAGGTTAACACGAAGTGATTTTACTTGTTCCAAAACTATGTTGAATTCAGCAAAGTTCACAGTTTTCAACTTACTTATACAAAAACATTGGAACAAAACGACGCACGTTTTAGTAAATTGGTTAATCCGGTAAAAAAATGATCAATTCAAATTTATTATTTTCTACAGGGTTGCGTCGATCTAATTCAATGGATTAGATCGCGATTTTAATAACATGATATTTTTAAAAAAAATTGTTTTTCGATAATTTTGATTATTTAAAAAAAAAACACAAAAAAATCAGTTACACTGATTTTGATTTTTTATATTAAATTTATATTTAAGAACACAATATCGATACAAGAGACTTTATGCACCTCTTAAATTTTCATTCCGTTGTGGTTATCGTTATTCTGAGCATGCGCAGTGGCAAAATCACAATCCTTTATCGTTATTAACTTATTAACCATAACGGATTCCTTTAATTACGGAGAAATAAGGAAGAACTAACTAATAATCGTTTTTTCTTAGGTTTTTGATCAAAATGTGAGGCGAATAACAACTTTATATGACAATAAACGATCGCGGAAACCTAAATAGAATGTTTTATGAACAAAAACTAAACCTTGTACACTACTGTTCTCTTTTATTCCATACTTTTGCGGATTGATCTACTTGAAAATCTGACACACCTTGTCAGGAAGTCTCTATTATGACATGGTAATTTCGCTCTAGCTGAAGTTAAATGAACGATCATCATGATTATTATTTTAAAAAATTTGGGTGAAGGGAAAGAAAAATCTAATATTCTTGATCATTATAATATGTCAAAATTCGTTCATGTGCAGCATATTGTAGACGTGGCAGAAGTGAAACTTCTTCCCTCACTATTTTAATTTTTAATCAAATTCCAAATAGAACCTACATATCTAATTCGAACAAAATCCGTTGGAAAATAACTGAACTATGCGAACGTCATCTCACTATAACATTTTTTTTTAAATCCCAAATAGAACATGCATACCTAATTTGAACAAAATCCTTTGGAAAATGAAAAAAACTATGGGGTCTGGTAAAGTTGACGACTCACGGAATTTCGCAATTTTTTTTTCTTCAGTAAAAGCTCTATTGGTATAGAACAGTTCAAGAGAAAAAAAACTGCGGATGAAGAACTTTTGTAATAAAAAAAAACTTTTAAAAGTTTAATGAAATCAAGCGTTTACGGAACGCAGTAATGGAGGATGCTCTATAACCTGACTGGCCTGACCCTTTACTTGCAGTGTTGCCAGCCTTCATTTTTACTGACATTATTATTATGTTCACACATGTTTGAAAATTGTCAAAACAGTAGTAGAAAAAGCACACAAAAAAACGTTTGACATGATTCAATAAAGTGGAATAGTATTAAAGTCAATGGTGGAAAGCGTACGGATATTAGAAAACCGCGCGGTAAGAGACACATCGACTACACCAAACTATAATCTAACAGAAGAGTGCAATGTATCATATAGAGAGATGCGACATCAAATTTTTTGCCAAACACAAACTAACCAAAACTTTCCCAAAATAACCCAATCTAACCAAGAGTGAAATGTACCATAGAGTGATGATGTCAAATTTTTGCCTATCACAAGAACAAACCAACATATCAGTATAATAATAATAATTATCCCTAGACTGCATACAGTTCATTTTTTATTTAAGGTTACATGACAGTGACAGATCTAATTTGGAGGTTAAAGGTTGCCAAAAAAAAATAAATGCCATAAAGTGCTCGCTAATTGAAATGAAAAAAAACAATATTTGATTATAGACTATATATTTTCTCGATTAAAGAAAGGTTTTGCTCATCAATTCCAAAATTACCATAACCGTCTATTCTCGAACGTTTTTTTTTCTATCAAATCAAACACATTTTGAACTTATAAAACGAATCACCGTAATTTGTGACTATCGTGATAAAACATGTTTGCCAACCTTCAACCTACAATTTTGATCTGTCACTGTAACTCTAAATAAATGAACCTTACAAGAACTAGTACTCTAGTACAAAACACCAGTTGCAGAGCCGTCTTTATTGTAACACAAGCCATGAAGTGATGACAAGTAATGACGTGCAACGTCGCAATTTGGACCACCGTTGACGTTAATCGGTGGTCGAAATTTTGCATTGATTGAAGGTGTCTTCTTTAGGTGAGTTCGAGTTTCGCTCCGAGCGCGAAATTGTCCATTTAAGCGCGTACAATTTTTGACGCTCCGAGTATTCAGAGCGAATACTCGAACTCACCTTTTGAAAATTAAGGTATATTACGATTACGAGTTACGGAAAATGTTCAATAAAACAGTAACTTGAAAGAATAACTTATATTATCGCAACAGGTATGATGTTTATCAAAAATTATAACATAAGAATCAACATAATACATATCCTAACCTTAACAACAGTTTCATGATTTTTTGGGAAAAAATATTGATTCTAAACAATAAATCACCAAAACCTCAGTTTTTGGAGGACAGGAGTTGATAATTACTATTATTAAAACAGAGAAACCAGAAAGCACCATCTCCGTCATGCACCAAAATGTTTCTCCAAAGTCCTAAACGAAACAGCACTCGTTTTCTATGATTTTTCCACATAGCATAGAAGCTGTTGCATATGTATGAGGAATTCAGGATGAGGCATTAATTCATCAATTTTCCCTATTTAAATATGTATTTCTTTTTCTCCAGTACCCACCCACTTAAATTTTTAGAACGCTGAAACCACATTTTTTCATTGAGCTTCTTTCTCATTCTCACATTCTCAAAATACAATTTCAAGTTGAATGAGGAGAATGTTTTGTGGTTGAATGAAAGCACTGAAAACTGAAAGCAGTTTTGAAACGTTGAATGCCTGGGGAGCCTAGGCTACATTCAATTTCATTTCGAAGTGGAACTGTCAACTGTCTTGGCAAACGGAAATCATATGCTACCATCTACATATGATTCCCGTAGCATATGATTCCGTTCATAACTCACCTAAAGAAAACACCTTCTATGTATGCAAAATTTCGACCACTGTTTAACGTCAACGGTGGTCCAAAATTGCGACGTTGCAATTGTTGACTTCATGGCTTGTATTACAATATAGACGGCTCTGCCGTTGCCATCATGCCGTGTTCCGTAGTAGTAGTCTTCAAAACTTCACATTTATTGGCGATTCAAAGAGTCAGCGGAGCGGCCTCTGGCGTCTTGTGCTCGAACTTTCGAGAGCGTGACTCAGCGTGATAGACATCAGCTGTCTCCATGCTGTTTCTATTGGGATCGTGATAACTTGAAGATATATTCCCGATTTTGTTATTATTTATGAAAAGATTTTGATAAACCACGTTATTGAATGATTATAGTGTGCTAATTGAATGATATTTTTCGGGTTTGTTGTTATTGTTGGAATCATAAACTTATCGGCATCAGTCTCTGAAGGGTGTCGATATCAAAAAGCCTCAAGTGTAGTGGCTTTAAGCCAACAAAATAGACGATTATAGTGCATAGATCAAAGGTATCTAATTTTATTGAATGTATATATTTCATTGATTGAAAGATCCCACCGATATTGGTGATAAAAATCATCATTAACAATGGAAGATCATACGAAGGCTCGCCGATATCCGAAGAAAGTTCGTAATAGGCATAATTGTCGCGTACCTCACTGCAATGAGAAGACAATCATCTACATAATTTTCCAAAGGACCCACGTCGTAAAAAACTTGATCGAATCCCGATACACAATAAATTTTCCACAACTAATCTTCCTTCACGAAGAGGCCGGTCAAATCCATTCAGAGCGTCGACTAAATGTTCCAGTTCATTAAAGGCACCATTTCTCAATTGACAACACTCTGCCGGTACGAAACACTCGACTGATACGAACAACAAATATAAATTCAGGCGCGAAAACCTTATACGGGCTATGAGTAAAATGCAGTTGTCACGCTCTCGAAAGTTCTCGCGCGTTCCGCTGTGGCGCTGCTTGAGCTGTTTGAATCGCCAATTGGCGATTCAAAGAGTCAGCGAAGCGGCCTCTGGCGTTTTGTGCTCGAACTTTCGAGAGCGTGATAGACATCAGCTGTCTCCATGCTGTTTCTATTGGGATCTTGATAACTTGAAGATATATTCCCGATTTTGTTATTATTTATGCAAAGATTTTGATAAACCACCTTGGTAAATGATTATAGTGTGCTAATTGAATGGTATTTTTCGGAAAAACTTCGTAATAGGCATAGTTGTCGCGTACCTCACTGCAATGAGAAGACAATCATCTGCATAATTTTTTAAAGGACCCGCCACGTCGTAAAAAAACTTGATCGAATCCCGACACACACTAAATTTTCCACAGCTAATCTTCCTTCACGAAGAGGCCGCTGCTTGAGCTGTTTGAATCGCCAATAGTAAATAGCAAAACAAATTGGCAACGCAACGATTACACTTATAATCGTTGGGTTTGTCGGTTTAGTTTATGAAAGAATGCGTTCGTGTTAGACCGATTTATTTTGCTAGCTTGAAATATTCATTTATTTATTTTGCAAAAATTACTGTTTGTGGTTACTCAAGGTACCTTGAATACCTTGATACGATTGTATGGTGTGTCTGTTTCAAGTGAAATCATGTATAATTATCAGGGGATAATGGCATTTTTTGTTTATAAATTGCCGGAAACAGTTCAACATGTTTCAGGTTTATTTTGGGATTAAAGAAGAAAAACTAAATGATCCACCGATTTTCATGTTCCTTTCGCCTCTATTTGATGTGAGCTTTGGTATAAAGTTAAGAAAAACTGTGAAATTTTGTGGGTCGTCAAGTTTACCAGAACATAACGATACTATGTATTTTTTTTTTAATTTCTTGATCAAATCCCAAATAGAACCTACATATCTAATTTGAACAAAATCCTTTGGAAAATAATCACAGCACACGTATACAGCTTTGACAAGAAAAATTACCTTGGCAATATGTTGCACAGGCTACACCACGCCACGCACCTCCACCTACCAAGTCCCATCAACGTCAACAATCATCAACAGTAGATAATATCCTCTGTAGTTTTGTGGCGCATCCATGATTTACCAGATTTTTTGGGTATTTCGCCACACCCTATCAAAAAACAATCAAACTAGTGTTAATATACCGGATCTTCTATACTACCTAAAAAAAAATCTATCAGTTAACAATAAAACCTAACAATATTGTAACGAGTTTCGCTATAGAAAACACTTCTAAGTCCAGTTTTAATTAATTTATTTAAAGTCACTGACACACTCACACAACCACAAATATTAATGTTCACAATCGCAGCGTATATTTATGTTGTAACGATTTATAATTCGCGGCTTATCGATATCTAACTCTCCTGTCCGAATTGCGGAGCTTCTTATAAAGAGCCTCTTCAATGCCTCGATAGATGGCGAAAGTTCTCCAATATTCTAGGTGTATGCAACCGAATAAAAACAGTGGTTTGGGCTTGTGACAAACGGGACAAAAGCCGAGTTATTCGATGGCGAGATGCAATGGTTGTAACGTCGTGTCCGCTGTCGACCGCCTTGGAAGTTCGTTCCACTGGGCATGTTTCGTCACAATATCAAACGTTTCAGAAGCGAATCTGCTTCCGTCGTCGGTGGAACCTAAAAAAGAAACAATTAATTCAAATTCAAAAAATATTCTTCGTCTTTTTTTGTGATTTCGCAGTAAAAATTGGGTTTTTTGTGTAAAAAATGAAATATACTGAACGTATATAAAATTAAACAATCAACACAAAACACTTCAATGTCAGTAAAAGTGACATTTTGTGCCAAAACACAAAAAAACCCAATACTGCGAAATCACAAAAAAAGACGAAGAATATTTTTTGAATTTGAATTAATTATTGTTTTAGGTTCCACTGACGACGGAAGCAGATTCGCTTCTGAAACGTTTGATATTGTTAGGTTTTATTTATTGTGTGGCGAAATACCCAAAAAATCTGGTAAATCATCATCAGTCTTTCATTAACCACTCGTTTGCTTAATTAAAAAGTATTGATGACTTCTTAGCTCTTTTTCAATTGAAATTATTGTATTGTCATCGTTTCTTGACAAGTGTGCAAAGATACAAATCAATCTGGGGCATTTGAAGCAATGATCTAATAACTAATTTGAAGTATAAGTGAAAGTCGAGTTCCAAGTTCCAAGATTCCGTTCAGGATATAGCTCTCCTTGTCATTCTCACCACGTTATATCTTTTTTCTCTCTCTCGTGTAAGGAAATCCAAACAAAATGCGCTCTCGGAAACCCTGATCCGATTAACCCGATCATTCGCTGTGTGTTTTGTCTCTTTTTATCAACGTGGGAAAGAGACAAAACAGCTGATGATCGGGTTAATGAGGTCAGTGTTTCTGAAAAGCCCAACATTTTCGTCGGATTTTTTCCAATTCAACCCTCATTGTCGAAAAATTATCACAACGCCGGAAAAGAAGTTTCACTTCAAAAATCACACAAATTATTTGTGAAAGTAGATACCCTTCAATATAACGCAAGATTCATCAAAAACGGACAACCCAGTGAACAGATATACCGTTTTGTACCGATGAAAGCAATTAAAACTCACAAAATGTAACAAAGAAAGTTGATCAGAATCCCTACAAAATTACGCAAGATTCTTCAAACTCGGTCAATGCAGTAAAAAGCATGATACTAAAACAAAGAAGATATGATGACGCGCAGGTCTCGCTGACGTCATTGCGTGTCCAAACCTCAAAATTTATAGGTTATACCTAGGTAACTGGGTTACCATGATACTAAAAAGAAACAAGATAAACTCACGACATAATACAATAATGGCCGATTGCACCAACCTATTTTGAGGATACTTAACGCTAAGGGGCCCTTAACTTGACAATTTTGCATGCAAAACTGTCAAGTCAAGGGTTGTCATCACGTGACCTACTTCAAACCTATACAATCAATGTCACGTGGGGACGTCATGCGTGAGCCAGTTCAAATTTCAATCAGCAATATGGTTGCTAGGTTACGGTCACTTTGGGCTCGCAGTGACGACATGCGCGGCTTGGTTCTAATTTCGTCCAGCAATCGATCATATCTTGTTTGTTTTAGTATCATGAGTAAAAAGTTATATTACTGGAAAATTAGAAATGTTGAAAAGTCGAATATTCAGGATTTAGTCCGAATTTGTAGAGACAAAAATAACAAGTATTCATGATTTTTTTTTTTGATCCCCTTTAAAATAACGCAAAAACAAATCAAATCGGTCAAGTCAGTATAAAGTTACACCGTTTTGAATAATTTGAGAAAATTGAAAATGCTGAAAAATTGAATACATATTTGATGAAAAATCAAAGAAATTCATGAAAAAAGTATAGAACAAATTCGACTGACCAATTTCCCGAAGACTGAAAAATCGAAGGAAACGAAGAAAAGATGTCTGAAAGGAAGGCAAAACCTTAAATGAATCATAATTAATAAGAAAAAAACTAAAAAGAGTACAAAGTGCCAAAATAATTCAATGGGGTATAGTAGATAATCTTTGTACAGGGCTTCTAGGTGACCTCCTATTTTGGCTAAAAGACAATCTCCTACAGGAACGTCCAGAGCTATTTTTGCAGGACAAGTCCGTGTAAGTTTTCTTCAAATGCTTGAACTTTGTCTTGAATTTTATGTTCACAGGAGGCCCGGAATACTGGTGTTAGTGAATGATACAGACTGGGAGCTCATGGTATGTTTTATAAAAAAAAAAACTTATTTTTTTTATAAAATTGGAATTTACAGGATACTGTGAACTATGAGATACAGCCAAAGGACAGTATACTTTTCATTTCCACTTTGCATGGTGGTTGATGCTGCCATTCTATTATTATTAATTTTACAATTTATAATTCGAAATATTCATATTTAATAGATTTGTTTAGGTAAATGAGTTTTTTAGTCGAAGCAGTGAATAATGGATCTTTGACGAGTTCACGATCGGAACGTCACATGTAGATCTGCGCTGATTGGACCTCACAAAATGTTTCCCAATGTTTAGGAAACACCCTCTATATCTGTGGTCGTATGCTTGAGTTTCAGGAAGTAGAAATTAATTGTGAGAGAAAGTGTCAAAAAGTGGACGTTACCTAGGAAAGCGTTATTCTTGAAATCATTTCTATTGGAAACCGGTCGAATTGAATTTACTTTAGGTGAAAACGATTTCTATTGGTTGACTGCCTACCGTATGAAGTTTCAGGAAGTAGAAATTGTCGGAGGAAAATTCAAAAAGGAGACGTGGCATAGAAAAGCTTTATTCTGGAAATTAATTCTATTGGAAAACGGTTGAATTATTGAAATCATTTTAGGAGAAAACGATTTTTTTTTTGTATTGACCGAGAAAAATAAGAAAAATCAACGGAAGTGGGGATGATCCTATAGAAAATCAATCATTTTTCGTTTTTGTTCTGCCGTGATGTGCTTTTTGCTTATTTTCCAAAATAGTCGATGAGTTGCCTATTTTTTTGTTGTTAACAAATTGAAATTGAGGTTTGAGGTTTTTTTTTTTCAAATAAACAATAATTTCAGTTTGGTTAGGTTTTTAGGTGAAGATCACTGTTGTTCTGTTATTCAGTTTGATTGGTTCAAAAGTTCTACTGGAGCTTCTGGATTTCATTTCTTCTTTCTATCCAAGCTAGTTCGATAATACCGCAATTTTAAATCGATAGAAAATCGGGAGTATGAATTTCTATCAAAATGAGGATTTTTTCCTTATTATAACCTATAAAGTCAGTTCAGGTTCATTTTTTGTTCACAAGGCTTTATTTTGGTATTGTCTTTTCTATTATATGAATAATTTAAATCAGTTAATTCACTGGAACGATATTTCAAACAGGGATTGAAGGAGGCTATAGACGAGAGGCAGATCGGCAGGAATTTCCTGAGACAGACTGATCCATACAGTATTTTGGACCGTAGATGTGTACAGGGTGTTTCCGTATATTTCGTCTGCAGAGTAACTCGCTTATTATGCAAGATAGATAGGGACTTTAAATACAAAGTTGGTAGGTATTAACATGAACCGCCAGAAAAGAATATTTTTTTGTATACCGGGTGCACGAGAAAATTGTGACAGACACAACTTGCATTTTTTTAAATTGAACACCCTATATATTATTTTATAATCAAACACACATTATTTTTATGATCTCGAAAATATATACCATGTATGTAGGCATTCCTTCCATCCGTTTTCAAAATATTTGAGTTTCAAAGTTGGTTTTATATGGTATTGCCAAATTTAGTATCTATGACTACAATAATTGTTTGAACATTATTTATTAATTTGTATCCATCCAATAATCCAAAACAACAAATTAATCAAGTGAATACATTATATTAATAATAAATTGATATCATAAAATTCAATTATTGAATATGCCCGCCATTATTCACAACACATTTTCTTGAATGCATTTTATGATATCAATTTATTAATAATATGATGTATTCACTTGTTATATTCGTTGTTTCAGATTATTGGAAGGATAAAAATTAATAAATAATGTTAAAACAATTATTGTAGTCATAGATATTACAATTTTGCAATACCAAAAAACCAACTTTAAAGCTCAAATATTTTGAAGACGGATGGAAGGAATACTTACATGTTGTATATTTTTCAGATCAGAAAAATAATGTCTATTTGCTTATAAAATAATATAAAGGATGTTCCATTTAAAAAAATGCAAGTTGTGTCTGCCAAACTTTTCTCGCGCACCCGGTATACAAAAAAATATTTTTTTCTGGCGGTTCATGTTAATACCTACCAACTTTGTGTTAAAGTCCCTATCTATCTTGCATAATAAGCGAGCTAGTCTGCAGACGAAATATACGGAAACACCCTGTACAAATATTTAGATTAAATAAAGACTTGTGCATGAATTGGTGGATTTGATGACGCCTTTCATGGCTTACCAAAATCACCACACCAATATTAGAAACTTGCTGAAAACTTGAAACGCTTCCTTCCAGCATGAATGATAAGAAGGATTTTTGAATTGTACAGTATGTAGTATGTACTGTTTCTTCATGGCTTTCCTGCGGTTACGTCATACTTTTTCGTCTCTCTCTTACACATTGAAAAAAAAAACACGTACCTCTGGACGAGGGTCTTCTGGATCAATTTGACAAATGTCACATGTGGAGCGATCAATCTACGACATACTGCCAAACGTCAAATACTGTGACGTGACCGCAGAACATTGAAATGCAAAAGCCGATTTCAAGCGAATGACCAAAATGAATTGGTATTCACCGCAGTTATTTTTTGGTTATCTTACAGATTTAACACTTTTATCGATTCATCCTTCAAAAATCCTATTTCCTTATCCCTGTAGGCCTGACAACGCAAACAATCATGTTTGTTTATGCTCTTGTCAAAGCAAATCAAATGTCTTCTAGTTTGTAATGTTTTTCGAACGCTTAAGGCTACTAAGCTCTAATAAACCAGCCATATCCCATTCCAGTACTGGAAATATTGGAATCTTCCAAAACAATAATCCAGACTTGGTGATAACCGAAAATGTACACAAATCATTACAAAATTCTCCAGTTGGGAATTTAGAAGGATCAATATTGTCTAATATCATCACTTAGTCAAATAATAATCCCTGCAAGCCATTTCAGATGAATAATTAGGCTAATAGCATAATTTTACAAACATTTTTATGTGGAAATTTGCGCGACTGGTGTGAATTGTGGTGTGAAAAGCTCTTTTGACAAAAACTAGCAAACTATCCACATTTTTTGACGTTTTGAAATGACAATTTGTTTGTCAAAGTCAGCTTTTCTGGATATGATCATAAAGCGTTTTCATGGAGTATGGTATCATGAAACCATTCCAGTTTGGTCTGTCATTATCGTCACTTGCAGCTCGCCGATTGGCTGAAAGTGACGTTAATGACAGACCAAACTGGAATGGTCTCATGATACCACACTCCATGAAAACGCTTATAGTGTTCCCCAAGGCTGTATCATGGGCCTACATTGATGACGTCACACGGCCAGGACTTTGCCCTTGTCTTCTAGGAGGTATTGGTCAAGGCCCACAAAAAATTAAACCCACAGGGCCTTTGGTCGTATTCATTTCAATGCCGCAGAAAAGCATTGAACAAGCTGTAGTTTGTTTGGTTGCTAGGTTCCGAAGTGACTGTCAAAATTTCCTTCATTTTGATTTGTCTACTCTTTCTCCTTCATATCAAGTCCGTTCAAGAATACCGTTATTTCGAGGGAGTAATCAAAAATAATAAATGCTGCCGGTGTGAATTGAGAATGAGTAGAGAAATGGAGGACGGAATGTTTTTTTGCCATTGAAAAAAAACGTTCAAAAAATATTAAAATAATAGAGAAACATGGATACAAAAATAAAAATAGAATGTTCAATGTTTCATGGAAAAAACAAAAGAAGTGAAAGCACGAAACAAAGTAGTATGAATGAAAGGCAAAAACAAGGTAGGTATGTGAAAAAAATACGGTATCTCAAGTTAAAAATAAAAAGTATCGACTTTTTTGTCCATGTGAGCGTTTGCGGATTTTTTAACACCCCGTATGTAGCACAACCTGCTCGCAGACTCTGATGAATAGAAAAGTTAAAGTAGAATCGCTGCGTTCCGATTCTACTCGAAACTGATAGAATCGCATTTTGGTACTCTCATAAAATGCCTTCAGAGAAGAAGAAACGAAGTTCGACCATTTACGGAAATACTTGGGGATTTTTGTGTTGTAACACTCTCACTCCGCTTAAACAATTCTACCAAGTAGGTTTAATCGCTTCGTTTCTATTTTACAGCGTTATGAAGAAAAAAATGATTACGGTAGAAAACTCCATGAGAGTGCCAATTTTCGATCGAAACGTCACTTTTCCATGCGATTATTCTTTTCTACTCATCAGAGTCCCACTGCTGCACAACTCAACCGACTGGTTTCATATACGTATTTATGACTGGTTTAGTGGTTTAGGTCCAGAGTGTCACGTGCTCTCGGACTACTCAGCCGCAATCAGCTGATCATGACAACTCAACGACAACGTGGACTTGACAAAAATGAGTTGTACGTGAAAATAGGTGGAAATAGAAAGTGAAGCATAAATTTAAATTGAATTGATTTTACCTAAAACTTGAATTAAAATTCAGTGGGTTATTGGTGTAAATTAACAAGTGAAACGTAGATATATAGAGAATATGGCTGTAAGTTTTTTTGTGTATTTTCGAAAATGTTAAGTAAATGGATTTTTCAAAGCCCCCTCAGAAGGGCAAACAGGGCACCAAAGGGGCCAAACAAATCGTGGAGGAGAATCAGGCAACTTTGAATTTTTACAGGAATATGGCTATGATCGCAAATGCAGCCTCTTTGGCAATTTTGGTGTTCTATAGCTCCTCTTTAAATATTGTAAGTGGAAACATATTTTTAGTGAAATTAATATGAAAATAAGAAAAAAGAAAGATTTGAACTGTTCTTTATGTTATTTTGAGTTTGTTTGAATTAGTTTTAGTTTTTTTTGTGCTAACTTCAGTTTGTTTGCTAAATTACAAGCTAAATTAATTATATTTTTTCAAAGTTATACCTAGTCGACGTTATACTAGTTTAGTTTGGGTTAGCAATAACTAATATTGCGTTCATGTAAACATTAGGCATCCACGTATTTTTTACTTTTCGAACGCGAATTTGGACAATTATCCTTCGTTTAACTATTCTAAAGAGCAACAGAAGTTAGAGTTATTCTAAAGAGCAACAAAAAAGAGTTACAAAACGGACGTAAGGAAAAAAAAAATATAGAAAACTTAATAAATTCATAAAAACATAGGAATTTACGGCGACACGCCAAACCCACCCGAACAAAGTATACCAATCCCCTGAATACTACGACGACAACTAAATGGAGATCCCCTGATTTTACAGCAAATAACATTACCCATGCAGGATGCAGGCTCTAATAATTCTTTGTGTTGCTGGGACGTTTGCCCTAAGCATCAATCTGAACAAGCCCCGGAAAATATCATTTCTTTGGAATGATCTGGGTGTATCCTCCGCATTCTAGCCTATCAGGGGCCGGATTTTTGAAAACCGGGGAGTAGAACAGCCGAGAGAAGCCTGCTAGTATTCTCTTGGCTGTTCTACTCCCCGGTTTTCAAAAATCCGGCCCCTGATACAGACGGTAAGTCCACCAAAACAGCCCAGAACCCAGAACATCCACAGCAATTCCGGAAAATTAGATCGAACATATTAACCACTCACTTCGATTTGTTTAATGTTTGATACTTACACACGGCTTACTCGGGAGAATTTCGGAAAAGACAAACTGTAAACTATAACTATCCATACCTCGTGAGATTTACTTGAAAAATTGAGACGGTAAAGATCGCTAGAGCTAAAATAACGGACGCACAACATTATGGGCTCACGGGTACCCAGGTTCTGCTGCTCCACAAAACAATATTGGGATTAATTTTTTATGTGCTGCTCCTGCTCCATGCCGCTCGTTCCTCGTGACCGCGGTCTGAAATGCATTATTTTGAGTCCAAAAGTGGGAAAAAGATGTGCTGGGAACTAAGAAACGTGCCGTGAGTTTTGCATGTACACTCACCGACAATAAATTCGGGACAAGAATTATTTGAGTCAAATTGATATCCTTATAACTTTTTTATTTGTTGTCCGATTTTAGTGAAATTTGTACCAAAGTGTAGCCCTATGTCTTGAGGTATTACTCTTGATTTTGGTGTTGGAAAAATACCGATGGCTTGGTCATTATACAGGGAGGAACAGAAGCTACTTTTTAACCCTCAAGTTTTCAACACCCTGTGGAAAAATTGAGGGCAAAATCTAGCTCCATCATTTTTTGTTTTGAAGTGCGATCGTTTCTCAACAAAATGTTTCTTTGGTCATGACAATATCTGCTTTTTTAGAGAAGATACAGATGTTTAAAGAAAATGCTGCAGTTTGTCGGTATTTTTACCAACAACGAATGAAAGCATTTTCATAGATTTGCATGAACAAAATGTTTTCAAATTAATAGCGCGTATTGTCACATCGTATCCCTATGACTTCTGCCATGCGAATGGCATGCTTTTGATGCCTCTTGAGAAATATTTGTTATTTTTCAAGAAGTGCTTCTCGCAAATCAGACAAGGTTTTCTGACGTCTATTGCGAACATGTCTACCTAGCAATCCTAGCATACCTATCCCATGTGCTTGATTTCCCATTTTCAATTAATACAAGATCTGTACGGCCATGTAGTGATACCCCAGTCCACACCATGATACTACCGCCTCCAAAGAGTGTTCGGGATGAACAATTTGCTCAATATGGAACATTGGGTAAATTGGGACAATATGGAATCTTAGAACATTTGTTCATGCAAGTCTATAGGAATGTTTTCATTCATTGTTTAAAAAATATCGGAAGACTGTAGCATTTTCTTCAAACATCTGTGTAACGGCTTGATATAACCGTTTTGAATCGGGGGGGCTGCGTTAGATTCAGCTTAGTTTCGTCTTCACAACAAAACTCACTTTTTTAATCATTTTCTTCTATTTTTAACTGAATCACGACACAATGTGATATAAAATTTACAATAAAGTAATGGGGATGGAGAATTATAGATTTGAGGGGGATCTTATTCCCTTTTTGACTATTGATGTCACTATGAAGTATACAAAAACAAAACATGTCGTTATAGCTACCAATGATACAAAATCCTTTGACATGAAAACCTAACAAAATCAAATTATTTTTCTACCAACCTAAGAACAAAAAATATATGTTGCAAACTGACTCCCATATTATGCACCGTAGAAATCTAATCCGGATGAAGTCTTTATCGCGATTATCTTCCATACCACCTAATGGAAAATAATCGCGATGAAGTCTTCATCCGGATTAGATTTCTACGGTGCATATGGAGGTGAAACATACAAACTGCAACAATCTGTATCTTCTCTAAAAAAAGCAGATATTGACATGACAAAAAAAACATTTGGTTGAGAAAAGATCGCACTTCACGACACAATATATTGAAGCTAAATTTTGCCGCTCAATTTTTACACAGGGTGTTGAAAACTTAAGAGTAAAAAAGTAGCTTCTGTTTCTCCTTGTATAATGACCAAGTCATCAGTATTTTTCGAAAACAGAAATCAAGGGTAATATCTCAAGACATAGGGCTGAACTTCATGCAAGTCTATAAGAATGATTTGGTTCATTGTTTATAAAATATCGGAAAACTGCAGCATTTTCTTGAAACATCTGTATCTTCTCTAAAAAAGCAGCTCTAAATATGCAGATATTGACATGACCAAAATCAAGAGTAGTTTCTCAAGACATAGGGCTACACTTTGGTACAAATTTCACTAAAAGCGGTCAACAAATAAAAAAGTTATGAGGATATCAATTCGAAAATATTCTTGTCCCGAATTTATTGTCGGTGAGTGTAGATAATTTAATTGATTGATTTCACGGCGTTGATATTTTTGACACATGTTTTGGCCAGATAGCTAATTGAAGATTCGGACATACAATAGTAAGAATAATTAAATAGATCAGGAATGGGATTCATTGATTGATTAATTACTGAGTTATGGAAAAACGGGAATTACGAGATAAAAACCGGAAAATAAATTCAAACATTCTTAACATGTTTTTAGCGGATTTCCAATGAAATATGTATATTCACTTTTCGAAAAAGTGAGCTTCACTCAGGGATACCTACGTATATATTTCTTTTATCATATTTTGTAGTTAGGGTTAACGATGAATAGCTGACGTATCAGCTAAACTTCGCCCGTTAAGAATGATTAATGTTAATTATTATTGCAATGTACTTCATCTTCTTTTTTCCTTCAATTCCTAACAAAGACGATTTATTAGTAATTCGCCAGTTTTAGTAATTCTGCGTTAGTTGTAAATTTTTTGCACGAATAACATTTTGAGTTTGATAGGATTTTAAAAAATGTAGTAGTTTTTTTACTCAGTTCGAGATTTTTTGCGTTAGGTTGAGCTTTTTTTGTATTGTTCAAGTTTTTTTGCGTTTCAAATGACTTGAAGTTTTATATACGTAATTAGACAATATTAGAAAGTCATCTGCGAATTTTTTTTTCCAAAAAAAACAAAAATATACCAAATACCCAATTAAAAAAAAAAAACGCAAATTTTGATCGGAAACGGGGCGGAGCCAAATTCCTCTTCCGAGAGAGAGAGAGTCATCTCAGTCAATACGCCAGGCGGAGTTGGATAATGTATTCTGTGACGTAGTGGATGTTGATTGGCGCTCTTTAATCGGTGATTACTACATTAATAGAGGTCTTAGGTTAATTTTTTTAAACATCAATGGCATCAGTACTTACTAATCCTTATATTTTTCATATTTCCAAAAAATGTGCAAATTGTCCATTGGGGATTTATTGCGTCAGTTTTGTTTTTTTGCGTTAGTTCCAGTTTTTTTGTATAAGTTGAAGTTTGTTTGTTCTAGGTTTTGTCTATTCGCGTTAAATTGGGTTTTTTTGTATTTATTAGTGCTTAATTGCCCCAGTATCGATTTTTTTTGCATTAGCAAATTGAATTCTTTGCGTTATTTTTTGTGTTTGCTTATTTCCGTTACTTAATTTCTTTTTTGTACAACCTACACGTAAAGTCCACTTTTCAATGCATGCAAAGCAGGCGGAAACTCGCTAATTTTGGCAGCCGGGCCTAAAAGTACTTTCGCGCCCGCGGGCGCAAAAGTAGGTCGCTTAGCAACTGTTCCTTGGATCCCAACGCCTCTGAATCTAATAACCACGTGACAGCCCAGCATACTAAAAGGAACTTATCACGTGACAATCTCGGTGACAATGAATCTGCACCACAAAAGAATACGGGAACACACCTATTGTAACCATGACTTGACAGTTGTTATTAAACTTGTCAGTTGTCTGACTTGTCAGCAGTGTAGTGCAGTGTATCGATTATTTATTTTTGATTTTCATAATTATTATTCTTTTTCAAATTATTACAAACTGGTTGTACAAAAAGAACTGTTTGCACCACGGACGAAAGATGATTTTGACTCGGCTAATATCTGCCTTGCTTCGCTCGTGCTGCTACTTATACCCTCGTCAAAATCATCCACTTTCCGCCCTTGATACAAAATGTACTATTTTTATCGTTAGTTTAGGGTTGATTGGTTTAGTTTGGATTGATTTGTGCGTTCTATGTTTTTTTGTGTTACTTCGAATTTTTTGGTTTTGTGTCAAGATTTTTTTTTGGGCTAGTTTGGACTTTTTGCGGTGATTTCAGTTTTTTTTGCGTTAGTCTCATCAGTTTGGGTCTCTTCGTGTTATTTTGCTTTTGTCTTCGTTAACTTGCGTCAAATTTATTTCTTCGCTTTAGTTTTTTTAGAAACTTGTGTTAATTTGAGTTCAATTGCGTCAGTTACCGTTTTTTCATTGTATTAGATTCCATTACCTTCATACCTTGCGTGAGTTACGTTTTTTAAGTTAGCTCGGGATTGATTGGTTTGGATATTTTTGTGTAAGAGATTTTTTCCGGTAGTATTTTCAGTCATTAGTTTGGGTCCGTGTGCTCAAGTTTGAGTTAGACTCTCTATAATGGACCACATAATGGACCAGCTCTTTCTTCACTTTTGCGCAACATTCCTCAACAAACATAATCATTTTCAGTTTTTCTACCTCTTTTCAATAGCAGTATACATAGGAGCCTACCAATTCATGGCCTACATGGCCAAACCCAAATATACTGATGCTGGCCAGCTTCTGGATAGCGGCACTGACTTAAACATGGAAGGGGGTATAGCTGAGTAAGTTTTATGAATCCACGACCTATAATAATTCGCCTTTTCAGGAACGTTAAAGACGTAATAATCCTGACAGCTGCCTGCCAATTAATGGCAGCCTACATAAGCAACTATTTCTGGTTATTATGGTTGCTGGCTCCAGCCAGACTGGGCTGGATTTTATGGAAGAATATTTTGTCGCCGTATTTCTTCCAGCAGACGCCGGAGAATCCGCAGATGGACGAGAAGAAACAGAAGAAGATGGAGCGGAAGCAGAAGAGGATGGCTAATATAAGATAGTGTGTGTGTAAATAAATGTGTTTTTTGTTTGTTACTGTCTGTTTTATTAATTATTGCCTAGTTCCGGGCATTGATTTATTTTTTCTAGCATAACCACTTATCCCGTCAAATTTTTTCAAGGGAGGAAAAAACTCTCCCACACACTGCGTTATTGGATAAAAACATCTTGTTTATCAGATGTCAATTTGCATACAAAATCAATAACGTCATATGCAGCTATATCTTTTGATTTTCTATGGAATTGACTTTCTGATAATTCCGACATTTTTGTCTACTAACGCAGTGTATAGGAAACCTTTTTTTTATCTTGAAAAAAATTGCTGTGATAAGTGGCTATGCTAGATAAAAATGATCTGTGTGCCTGATTGAAAATATTTTTTTTCTGACACCACTTATCCCAGCAAAATTTCTCAAGAGAGAAAAAAACTCCCCAATACATTGAACATGAACTATACATTAGATAAAAGCATCTGAATTATCAAAAAGTCAATAGGGAACTTGCCCATTTTTTCTTTATCGTATTTATTCATTTTTAAGTGTGCGTTGATGTCTAAAAACACCGTATACCAAATATCAGCCCTTAAATCGCACTAGTTATTTTACAATAAATAATCAAAGTTGACATCACCCCGAGAAAATTCAAACGAAGGTAAAAAGCGCGGGAAAGTTTCGACGTCATAACGCGTATCTTTGGCAACCATTTGGATGTTTGAAGTCTGATGTGACATTGAGTTGGTTTATTTCGTAGTTTTTGAAAGCATGGAGCAAAATATTGGGTAAATATATTTGTACTAGTTTGTTCTATTGTTCACGTAATTGTTCTCGTAATGTATACTATTATTATGTTTTGTATTGTTTTTATACTCTAGAATTTTGCATTTGTATTTGCTTTGTCCATAAAATTTATTTAAATTTTTCTGTGGCAATAAAGCAGATTTGATTTGATTTGATTTGATTTGATTTGATTTGATTTGATCTGATTTGATTCGATTTGATTTGATTTGATTTGATTTGATTTGATTCGATTTGATGGACAAAATTTGAGGTTTTATAATAAATTTTCTCACAAATTTACTAATGATTGGTGAAGAATTTGAAAATATTTTAGAAGCATTACCTTCACTTATTCCAAAATCATCAGCTAGGCATATGAATGAGTTTCCAGTTCGAATTTTTTTCAAAGTTAAAAATATATACTTAGAATCTATTTTGCAGTATTTTTCTAATAAATGGAAGACGTAATATGCATGATCGGGTAATCCCATATAATCTAGGTCTATTTTGCTACTTCATAACTGTAGAGTTCAGACACATATTTTTAAATTGATTTTTGTTTTCATCAGAAAGTTCTCCACTCACTTCACTGGTTGTTGTCGAATAATTACTGTCAATAGCATTTTCACTTGAGGGACTGTCACATATTATACTGAGAAGATTAGTTTGTGGTTTTCGTGTGATTTCTTCATGTTCTGAAAATTCAATTGGGGACAAGCCAACGGAAACTCCCAATTTTAGTTTGAATTGGACAGCTTTACTTCTAACCTTTACAGGGTAAGCTTGTACGGATACATCCTTTTTTGAAAACATTTTTTTTGTGGTGGTGGCAAGGTATCACCTGAAGTATCACCTGTTTCCACGATCATGTTAGAGGGTGGTTCAGGGCTGCTTTCAAGATTGCCACAAGCAGAACCAGTGGTTACTTTTTTTGTAGATGTAGAAGCTATTGCGTTATCTGCCCTTGGAGGTAGGACTGAGGACAATCTTTTTCTGTTCGGCTGGCAATCAAAAATGTGAGGAACTATATCCGATTTCATTCTCTTTCTACCGCCCATGAGTTTAAATCTTATATAATTCTCCATATCTTCCTCAATCTGAATGCAAAAATTTGTATTTTTATAAAGAATTACTTTTTCTCGAAAAATGAAAACTGATGGTCTATTATATTTGTCATTTTGTATACCTCATCGCCGAACATACTGTATAGGTACTATAGTGAAATAAAATAGCAAGGTTTTTTTTTAATCTGTTATATCGTCCTATTACTGCACAAAGTCCCTAACTAATAACATTTTTGACTTTTGGCTTTTGTAGGGATTTCTGAGATCTATATTAATTCAATGCATTGATACTCAAAACCATAACATTCTTCTTGGTATAGACAATAAAATACGCTAGGTTTGTGTGACGTCATGACGTCAGCTGTCAGACGGAAATATCCAAAAAAACTATTTTTTATTACATCAAAAGCTGAATTTGCACTCTGCTAATCAAATACGCACTAACGGGACACACGATATATGTAATACACCCAAAAATATAGTCCGAAGAAGTCCAAATTAAACACAAACACTAATAATTTCAAACTCACACAATACAAAACCAAATGTCACAAAAGCTTGTCTGGATACCAAATTCGGCCACGACCAATCATATGGTGCTTGTGACGTTTTCAAAAACGTTGCGTATTATCAGAGCAGTCTATATTAGCCTAGTTTACACCGAAAGCTCGTTTAGTTCGGTCCGATAGGACCAAGTGGGTGGGGATAGTACGGTAGGACCAATGCTTGCTTCTCGTCCGTTTACACCGCCTTGCAACGCGTGAACTAAATGAGTACGCGCGCTATTCGTCAAACGTCAAAAACAAGTCGAAATTATTTATCAACACAATTCGTAATCAAAAAAAACATAAGTGAGTACGCTCAGATTGCCTTGAGAAACTCAGAACCATCACAATTGACGATCATAACCTCATAATTTTGATCTAGATCGAACCAAATTTAGTTCGGTACACCTTCTGGTAAGTACCGAACCAAGAGCGGACCAGCTTAGTTCGCAACTGTTTACACCGTTCGAACCAACTGTTTGGTTCTGACTTGTATTTATAAGTATATGCATGGGTTCTGATATAGTTCGAATTTAGTACTTGGTCCGCGGACCAAGTTGTTGGTGTAAACTAGGCTATTGATAGACGGCTCTGGTATTATCAATCGGACTACTGATTCGTCCTCTGTCTTTCATGTGTTGACGCATTTTTCTCGGATGTAACTGAACTGAATGTGAGTTTAGTGACTTTTGGCCGTAATAGAACGATGTAGGTACCTGATAAATAAAATCTCTTTAAATCTAACAAGTCAATTATTGGTATTTTGGTCATTATACTTACATTAAAATGATCTTCACATACATAAATAGCACTGCTTTTAATATTTCCCACATCATTTCTTCTGCATGCTCTTAGCCATTCTAGTCGCCGATTTTCCTCATCAGGCACGCGAATAAAAATTTTCTTTGGAAAATTCAAAGTCGTACTTATACACAACGGTACGACGCAACATTTATAATAACTTTTCTCCATTTTTATCAAAACTACGAAATAAACTAACCCAATGTCAAAACAGACTTCAAACATTCAAATGGTTGCCAAAGATACGCGTTATGACGTCGAAACTTTCCCGCGCTTTTTACCTTCGTTTGAATTTTCTCAGCGTTGATGTCAACTTTGATTATTTATTGTAAAATAACTAGTGCGATTCAAGGGCTGATATTGGGTATACGGTGTTTTTGGACATGAACGCACACTTTAATACAATAAAAAAAAATGGGCAAGTTCCCTATTCCAAAAAAAAAATCAAAAGAAATAACTACATGTGACGTCACTTTATAACACTTAACACTCCTGGTTAATTAAAACCGGTCGCTATAGAAACAAAAAACGCAATTTGATGCAATTGATGGTCCAAGACTAGTGGCCGATTGCACCTACCTATTTTGAGGATACTTAACGCTAAGGGACCCTTTACTTGACAGTTTTGCATATAAAGTTGTCAAGTTAAGGGTCCCTTAGCGTTAAGTATCCTCAAAATAGATTGGTGCAATCGGCCATAGGTATAGTCGATATTTTATAAGAACGGACGATTCGACCGTTATTTTCACCAAAGCGATGAAAATAACCCACACAGCACAGTATAGTTTCGGAAATATTTCAGAAATACTACTTTGTAAGATAACAATATTTCCTTTATATTTTGGAACATATTTGTAATATTGCTGAAACATATATATATGTGAAAATGTCGCATTTTGAAATGTTTCACAGACATTTCTGTGTGATGTTTCATGGACATTTCTGTGTAATGTTTCAGTAGGATTTTCTGGTAATATTTTATCCATATTGCTAATACCAATTATAGGTCGGATTCTTATGGTTCTGTTATCCTTTGAAAACAGTTTGAATTGATTGAAATTCCAAGTAAATTTCGACCAATGAATGATTTCCGGATAATGAAACTCCGTAATACATATTATGAGTAATTTATTAATAAATAATATAAATATAAACAGCATTGAATAAAAATAAACCGGGTGTTTGGTGGAGGGGCAGACTCCCACCAAGTTGGGCGTATTGAAAAGCCCAATTAGGGCACAGGTCCATTAATAAAATATCTATCTATACCGAGATCTATTTATACGGTCATCAAGTTTGGCTAACCCTTCGCCAAACACCCAATACCTTTAATATAGATAAACCTCGAGATAAACCGAGAGATAAACATTTCAAGTCATGAAAAAACTCAGTATTCTGAATAAAATACAGAATAAATCATCACTTATGGAAAACGTAAAAAAACATCTCTACTGAACAATAAATCATGTATATAATATAAAATAATAGAAATTTCCTTCATAAAAACGTTTTGGATACATACTAAAAAATGTCATGTCTCCATCGTTTTCTGGAAATCAAAATACCTATAATAGCTAAATTGGTTGTCCTGACATTTTAAACAATAACTTACTGTTCTCGTTCTCTTGAGCTCCAAGGGTGCACTGACACTGACCCAAACCTTTTATAACCTCATTTTCCCTTTCAAAAGCGGATAAACTGTTAGCACACAAATGATAGATAATAGGGGATTTTAACTCATGCTATAGAAAAGGCTCACCTCTTTATTGTCCATCATGGTATCGCTTTCTACAGTATATATTTGATTTTGAGGCACAATCACAGGGCAATGGCGTCCTTTCTCACTAAAGTCAAACAGCAAGCAAAATATTTTTGTGGTTATAGTAGAGGCTTCGATCGATTTACCTGATCCCTTCAGAAAGTATAAAATCACGTGATACGGATCCACGTTGTTTATATATGTATCACGTGATATTTGTTATATTTGCTGAAGTCTGCTTGGAATCAAAGGATTGACTCTTTTCACACTTGAGAGTTAGAGAGTCTTGAGACTTGATGCAAGGGCAGCCATAATGCTTTATTTGGAATTGAAATAGGAATAGGAAATAGCATGGAACCTCGATCTGCCCGATACTCGACACCATGGAGTTCTTGAGTTATGTCGTTGTTTGAGTATAGTAACCTTTACTCATACAACGGTTATGTCAGTTATGTGTACTCTTGAAGTTCAAAAAAATTGAAGAACGTATTGATTTGCTTGCATTTTGTATAATAATATTCATTGTACATAAAAAAAATCCAACGTTTCAGAAAGAGTTCTGAAATATTACGCATCAACCTATTTGAAATATAACTTTAGTAATGTTACTGAAATATCGTTTTTAAAATATTGCAGATGATATGTAAGGGAAATGTTTCAGACATCTACCTTTTGTAGTGTAACTCATATGAAAGGTTTGACATATTTCATAAATATTTCTGAACGATCTTGTGTTGTGTGGGAAATTCCCTAAATCACCTTCATTTGTTAACATGTCAAGCGTTTGATATCAAATTTTAACCTCGATTTACAATATTAGAACAGAATCGAATTTCCGATTTTTTCTGAGTGATACTATTTTGTTGAGTTTTTGTCTTTTGATGTTTATTTAGTTGTTATTGTTCATATTATTTCTCAGATACCGTCATACTTTATTCGAACTTTAAAGAAACTTTTTAATCTGTTTATTATTGGTTCACAGGTAAGTGAAGCGGTATAAATAATTTATTTTATGTTTGTAAAAATTTAAAATATTAATTCTAGTTTTGGCAATAATGGATAGCATGCCTGTTGAGCCTCGAGCTAGTTCCAGCATTGCTCAGGAATCAGGTTTTGAAGATTACACTGTATGATTAAAAACTTAGCGTCCTTTGTAGATTAACAAAAAAGTAGTGGTTATTGGGAATGAGGACAGTAGAAATGAGAATCGCTTATTCGAAAATTATTCCCGACGTTTCGGCCTTTAATTCAGGCCTTTTTCAAGGGTCAATTTCAGTGTGACGATAGTCAACGTCAAAGGTCCTTTGACGTTGAAAATTTGACATGTTATGTCGTTGAATGATAACTTTATTGATTTTAATTATTGTTTTAATGATAAATGTGAGCTCCATGGTTGGTTTTAGTGTTTCGTTGTCGCCTTTTATAGTGTATTTGACCGGTTTCATCTTAAATTATGTGTAATCAGTGTCAGTGCCACTTTTGAAAAAGGCCTGAATTGAAGGCCGAAACGTCGGGAATAATTTTCGAATAAGTGATTCTCATTTTTACTGTTCTCATTCCCAATAACCACCACTTTTTTATTACACTCTATGTAAACTAATGAAAGCATAAATTGTATAATTATAAATTATACATGTGTGTTGTTAAACACAGCGTAACCACAGAATATTCTGTGGCTGAACAGTTCGAAAACACTCGAATGCGCCAAGGCAGGCTGGCAACCGAATAAAATAGTTACTAATGACTGCTTGTCATTTTCCGTTCTTATAAAAAATAGACTTTACCAAAAATTATCAAAATCGGTTTGCACGTTTTTATTTTTGGTCAAGGAATCTGTGGTTAAGCTTTTTACAGTAATTTCAGGAACACCCTGTATACATTGCATGATTACAGTCAATGGAATCGGCTCTGAAAATTGGCATCGCATAAGTAGGCAAAGATCTCGAAAATTTGATGTGCTGAATTCTTCGTACACCCCCATTTATCAAGGTCCAAGGTAAGCTTCATCCGTAACAAATTCAACTTATTATAAAATGGTATTTGTCATGGACGACCTCAGTAAATGGGCGTGTACGAAAACTCTAGATAAAAATGCATCCACTGCGCATGCTCCTCGATCACCGCGGAGTTAACGTTTTTTCGTAAATTCGTGTGAAGTGTGACGGCTATAATTATCCGGGCAGTTTTTTCAGGGTTTATCGGGCAATATCTATTCAAAATTTAGATTCTGCTAATTGAAATGAACAGTTTTTATTCTTCGAAAAATATTTGAAAGTTGAGTTATTTAACAAGTTCTTAAAAATTGACATAATCATCAAACGCTGTTTTAAATATCGCACTAGTAAGAAAGCAGTATTATACTTTGGTAACAGCGAGCTTGCGCAGAAATACAAATACCATCAATCGTCTCGTTGGCCATGCGCGGTTGCTGAAAACACCAATCTTTGACCACTAAACATGCACAGAAATACAGTTGGCATAAATTTCCCTCAAAAACGTCGTTGTTTTTCCCATGCGCCTCAATGCGAAAATACAGGCGGGTGTCCCTTAACTTATCCGCCATAGAGCAGCATGTGAGAATATAAATGTGGTGGAATATGCTAGTCGTTAAAAAGATACAGGGTGTTGAAAGTGAAACTTTATTTTCGAAAAATTTCAACTATTCTCAAACGGATAAAGATGTATTGTAAAGTGAATATCAAAATGTTTCTAGATGGTTTGAATAAATTGAGTTCTCGTTTTGATAACCGGAATGTTTATTTTTTTTCCGGTATTTTTACTTTCAAAGTCGAATATCTCGCAAACGACTTGAGATATCGATATTCATCACGAATACATTTTCTACGTAGAAACTCTTGACTGATCCAATTACTCTTTCCAATTACGAAGTCAAACAGGTCTTACGTTCACAGATTTAAAAAAATATGAAAACATTATTAATTCATCATTAAGTACGTAGAAAGCGCCCTCTAGGAATCAAACTTCAAACCAATACCGAATTGTGATTTCTCACCTTCGAAAACGCCAGTACACAAATTTTGAATTTGTTATCTTCATCCGTTTAAAAATTATTGACATTTCTCGAAAATAAAGTTTCACTTTAAACACCAATTTTGAACGATATTCTGACACGTGCACAGTTAGTGGTGAGAAAATACTGATATTTGGTGATGGAGCATGCGCAGAAATAAAATTAACATCAATCTTCTCTTCTAACGTTGCGATCTAATCATGCGCAGTGATGAGAAAATGCTATATGCTTTGATTACGGAACTGCAATCATCATCAATTTTCTCATTAAACTCTGGTTTGAACATGCGCCGTTAGAGAGAAATTACTAATCTTTGGTAACTGAACATGCGCAAGACCATCAATTTTCTTATCCACCATTTTTTTGGCCATGTGTAGTTTAATGGAGAAAGTACTTATATCTTTTTGGCAAATGAATATGCGCCAAAGCACATTCTTCTGATCATGCGCAGTCGAAGTAAAATGTCAAAGTTTGGTGTCTCTATAACATGCGTAGAATTACAATACTAACATTGATTTTCTCATGCACAGTCGATCCAATCAACGACAGTAGTGAGAAACAACTGACACAGCTCAAGCTCAAATAATACAATTTAGCTGTGCAACTGATCTTTTAACTAAACGCATGCGCAGAAATACAATTAGCTCGTCAAAAGTAGCGAGAAAACCATAGAATCTTATCATTAAATTTCTGATGAAACGTTGGACTGATTATGCTGAGGACTATGCGCATCATCAGTAGATCATAAGGTAATAAGGTAGTTAATAAGGCGATAGATATTTTCCTAAGACAACCTTATTTATAATCTAATAAGATATTTTCCATCTTTTTAAATCTAGTGAAAATTCAAGACTAGAGGTACCACAAAGAATCTTCCATCGAATTATTTTTTCAAACTCTTAAGTAGTTTGCAAACAAACACATCAGCAGCATACCAATCAATACCAAAAATAGACCAAAAAGCGGTAAAATCCCATAAATCCTCTTGAAAGTGGGGATTTCTAACTAATCTAAAACGATCGTCTGCCGTTGATGATGGTTATTATCGCGAAAGCATCAACCGCAACCAAATCAAAAACCGGTTTCTTTTGTTATTAGAAATAATTTGCGATAATTGTTTATTGAGTCATGTCTGGTAATATGTTAATGGTGTTTGTTTTGGGTGTTGTTGGGGTTTCTATGGCTTATGGTAAGAAATTATTTATTTGGCTTACATCATCGAGTAGACAGAAAACCTGTTGATTTTTTATTTGGAAAATACATTTGTTTGTGAATATTTTGTCAATATTGTTTGTTTCTGGTTTTGTGCAATTCTCTAGAACTAGACAAATCATGAGACACATTTTTAGTTTTCATCAAGTTTCTCAAAAAATTGAATAAAAATTCACTCACGTCTCTAATTTTATAATTTATGTGTGAGGTGAGGGAGGAATTTTCCTCAAATAACTTGAGCAATGTTGATTTACCGAAAAAATACATGAAAACAAAGTTGAAGCTCAAATTCCCTACATAAAAGCACCATAAACTTTTCCGAAATGTTTGGCAGTTTTCAAGATACAAGGTTGTAAATAAGAACATTTTTTAGGTCCTGGGTCGTACATCCCAAAATCCTACTACCTCATCGACCACTACGGCCACCAATCAGCCCCCGTTTTCTTCAGAACTAAAAGAGAAATTATGAACCACCCCCTCTTCAGGGTGAAAAGAGGCGGTGGCTATGCTAGTTCCAGTAGCCAAGCCAGTTCTAGTGCGAGCAGTGGTAGTGGAGGTGAGTCATAAAAAATCGTCGGAACGCAAAAAGCCAATTTAAATGAGGTACTGTTACAAGGAATACAATCTGGCGCAGTACGAACGTGATGAGTTTTTTCGAAATTAACTTATTTGCGATG
Organism: Orchestes rusci; assembly: GCA_958502075.1. Lineage (NCBI taxonomy): Eukaryota > Metazoa > Arthropoda > Insecta > Coleoptera > Curculionidae > Orchestes > Orchestes rusci. Next base: position 31,458,208 of record OY293306.1, on the reverse strand, counting down.
TAATTGTTACAGTTAACGGGGAAATGGTAATTAGATGAGAGAATTGCATGGGTTGCATGGAGAATAAGTTATTTAGCCATGTGGTTTTTATTATATATATATTTTTTCTTTTAGAGTTTTTGTTTTAAATGCTTTTCACATTTACGGTTCAATGCTGATTTTTTTATATGATTATTCTATTTTCTTTTTCTCTCTTGGCTATTTATTTCTCTTTTCTATTGTCTAATCCACTTTCAGTTATTTTTATAACATATTTTTTCTATGACTATTCAATAATACATGTATATTATACATCCACTTTCTATTATTGCTTAATGTAACTCGTTACTCATTCCATTCACTTTTTTTTCATCACTCAATTGTTTTTAACCAATGAAATGATCTAATGTCATTACTCCACTATTTTAGAGCCAATCAGAACATTCGACAACATGTCAACCTTCAAATCCAGCCCATTTGTGCGTCCATACTTGTTTTATAGTCATTGTCACAATGTGTTAACAACCTATCCTCACTTTAAGTATAAAGTAGTCAAAAAGTGCCGTCCAAATGACATCAATTATTGCAATGTTCGCTTCAATTATTGAATAATCTTGGAAAAAGTATAGTATTCTACTCGCAGGAAATGACTATCACGCATGCACTCAGATGATTACGCTACTCGCCTACGGCTCATGGCGCAAACTTTATCCTCGTGAGTAGTATCCACCATTTCCCGCTCGTTGAATAATATACTATTTTCTTTTCAATTTCGCACAATAATTATTTCATTCCATGAACCTTTATGCTTATATTTCTAGAATATTTCGCTTGTTCTTTTTTGCTGTTTCAGTTTCATTTATTTGAACTTATTTTTTTTACCTATACTTTTTTTACACTTTGTATAGTGTTCTTTCATATTGGATTTTTTATTTATCTTGACCTGTTCCTCATTTTCAAAAATGTCGTGTGTTATTTCTCAATTCATTTAATTCTTTGACGAGATTTTTGCTATTTATTGTTATTGTTACCTATATATTTTTTATTTTTCCTATTTTTCAAGTTTTGGTTTGTAGTTTCATGGTTTGCTACTTAAATCAGAGTAAATGCAAATTTGAAAAGAAGCCGTTGAAAATCATCGGCAGATGCAAAAAAAAATGAAAAACTTGAGAAACAAAAAATGGTTAGAATGTTGAGCAGTAAAGGAAACATAACAAAATTAGAAAAAGTTATTTTGTATTTCCGTTTTTTTTTTAGATTTGTTGGTCCGAATTATTTTTTTATGTTTCAATGTTATGTTCTCCATTGAGTTTATTCAAGGTAGTTTTGCGCTTTATTGTGATTTCTTCTATATATTTTTCGCTAGGCGTGACCAATAAATCACAAAAAAAAAACTTCACAAGAATTTGTGAAAATGAAGAAAAATAAGAAATCATGGAACAAAATATGCAGAGTGTTTCAGAGTTGGACTGGGAATGGCAAAAATCAAAAGAAAATACTGTTCCGCAAATACATCAACTCTTCAACTCTGAAACACCCTGTTCAAAACTTGCTAGAAACAAAGTAATAAAATATTTTTCACCAAAATAAAGCAAACCCCATTCCGGACTACATTCAAAACTTCGCCCACGATCCCTCAGAAATTCTTGGTCAAGTCCAGAACCTTTTAAATAGCATTCCTGGTGAGTCAAAGAACATCCTCCAACCCTCCTTCTTCCCTTAAACTCATCCATCATCTCAAGCTTGCATATTTTCAAGGTGCAGCAGGAGGAACCCACTCTTTTGCCAGCTCAAGCTCCAGTTCCAATTCCGGAAACGCAGCCTCTTCGGGACAGGGTTACAGTGGCTTAGGTTCCGGACAGGATTCCACTTATCAAGGGTAAGTCAATGACAAATTTATATGCTAAGTAGCCCATTGTTCTGTCATTTAATGGTTCAAGTTTTCTTAATTAATGGCCAGCAGGATGTTTACTTGTTTTTTGTTTTGGTTGTGATTGCAGGCCAATACTATTCTCCCGATTTGGAGAAGCTGAAGGAACAGGGATTCATGTTTCTGGACAAGCCCAAGGGGAGAAGGGGGCCTTCTCCTCCAGCTCATCCAGCATTGATAATAACGGAAAAATCAATTATTCCGTCCAATCAGGAAAATACTGAATTTAATTAATTATTCTTACAGATGTGATACTAGTTTCAGGTTGTATTAACAATTATTATAGAAATAAAAACTGATACAAAAAGCTTTATTACACTTTATACAATATGAGGTAACATAACATACATTTGTGCTTATAATTCATTAAAAAAAAAACAACCATAGCATGGTCCCTATCACATTGAAGTAAACATTTTTTTCGTTATCAATCAAATCACAGTTTTGGGAAAAGGCAAACTTTTTGCAAACAGGGTGAAGCCAAAAAGGTACTGGATGGTATAAAGTGCACACCCTGTATCCAAATACATACAGTGCAATACATGGAAAATGTGTGTGTCAAAAACATTACAATATTTGGGACGTGAATGTGTTGGTTGTGCCCTCTACAACGTTTCAAATGATAATATTATGTTGTAGAGGATGCTGGATGCTGATGATTCTTAAGTCTCTCGAACTTTGTTTCGGGTGATGGCGATGGCGCCCAGACAACAAACCAAGTAAGATATATGTATTGAGGGTTGCGGGTTGATACTTCATACTCTCCACTTTTACAGTCGTAAATAGAGCAGATGAATATAATAATAAAGGTTCATCGCCAATGTTGAAGATGGTGCTGATGATATTTTGGACACACTACTTATTTTCCAAAAATCATTAGTCATAAGCAAAAACATTGTCTGCCTAGACTACCTTATATCTGATTTTATTGTAATACACATAACACAGATACATTGATAACATTTATATATAAATATAACACCGACACATTAAATAGACATTTATATTCTGAGTACCAAGGATCATATTATATTACAGTATAAATAATTAAATTTTGGAGTGAAGTATGTTGATATCTTAAGTTAAGTATATAATACAGGGTGCTCCCTGTATTGCTCGATAACTTTCAGTAAGAAACTTGGCATTTCTAGCTAGTGAAATAGGTCTGTTCGTAGAACAATCACAAATCGATCAGCGCTTCATCGATTGGTCAAAATAATCAGAAATAGTTTGCAAACTGCAAATGCTGGATGCTGATTGGCTCTGACTGGTTTGTGATTGTTCTACGAACAGACCTAATGAAATTGACGTCAACGGAGGCCACTTGAGATGTCATCAATACCTAATTTTTGCTGTATTGCCAAGTTTAATGTATTAAGATCTTGATAAAATTAATATTGTCTTTATTTCCGTTCATACAAGCAGAGCAGGAAATTTTCTCAAGGACGGAAAGCAGTGCGTTAAAAAAATATTGCTGCTTTAAAAATTGAAGGAACTTACGAAGGACCTTAATGCTTGTGCAAAAAGACTAGTCGTAAGATAGTCAGTCTTTAATAAATTTGATATTGTTGTTTTAATACATTTTTAAAGCTCGTATAAAGGCGTGTAAATAATGTATCATCAACCAAGACCGATTGAAGCATAGTATGATTATTATTATAAAAAAAAACAATCAGTCTTAGTTGTTGATAAATTCACATTTATCTTGCCTTGACCCCTCGGAAAAGTACATATCTTATGTGCTTGCCAAAATTAATTACCCTTGGAAGGAATGTTCCAAGTTTAAAACTGAATAGCCATTACAATAAAGCAAAATTGCTAAAAAAACAGTCTTAACATTTTTATTATTGATAATACGTGTATGATTAATTAAAGCTTTCACCATTGATTAGAAAAAACGTATTAGGTTTAGGTATAGTGCATTGCAGGGTGCATTTGATTGTTAAACCAAGTCTTCGTTCCAAAACTCAGTCACGAACAGTCAGAAATGGTCCAGACTAATCACAACAATGGTTCTACTTTTCAGTCAAAAGAAGTGACAATTTTTAGCCAAATCACCCCACATATTTTCTTTACCCTAAAATGCACTATAAATTCTCCAGGATTTTTTCAACCATCATCATCTAAATCCACACTCCTTCTGCCACAACCTGTCCATGGACACTGGTTGCTCCAACCATGGTTGCCATTTGACTTCCTCATCATAACTCGTATACTTCTCTACCATTTGCTCGGCCTGTTGTAGTCCTTAAACAAAGAGTAATTCATCCTTTCACCAGCCAATCAGCCTTACGCCACCCATTTATTGAGTGTTCACAACTAATATAGAGAACCCGAGGATAGGATGTTGTAGAGGGCGCTGAAGCTTGACACTTCAATCTAAATACAAAGCGGAGAACCCAGGTGCCGCCCTCTTCAACGTCCCTATAGTGATAGGATGTTGTAGCTAGAGTGCTGATATTCCAGACTATTAGTAAATAGAGCGAGTGAAGGCTGGTGACGCCCTCTTTAACGTTTCCAATGGTAATAGAGATTTATAAAAGCTGACTACCTTTTACTTCTCCCCTCATTGCCTCTTTGAGGACTGCAGTACATATTATACCCAGGTATAATATGCACTCGTACATCTCCAGAGGGTCGTACCCCCTCCGGCCTTTGCCTTCGTGAAAACGATACTGTGGTTTTGCAGCAGCAGTACTGAAAACAACGAAATAAACAAACAAATTTGAATAAACTAAAAAATACCTGAAACAAATTCACATAAGCGCTTCTAAAGTGCCGATTCAAAATCCCATACAAAATACTGTTAATACAACTTTTGCTCATCGCCAGCCAAGCTAAGTTGTAGAAAACTTTGGAGGAAACCGTGTTGACTTTATCCACAGCCAAAATAATGCCGAAGGGCACCCAAAAGCAGAGAAATGTGAAAAAACTGCACATGTTGGTCTGAGACAGTTGCACGTCCCAGTTGAACGTTATAGGCGCCTTGTGGTTTGGTCTTCTGCGGAATCTGCAAATCGAGTCAGAAATTTGAAGATAAATAAATGCACTCACTTTATCACTTGGAACATGGTTCTGATGTAGCAGAACACCGCTACTGATATGGGGAAGAAAACGAAAATCGCACAGATGGTAGCTTGATATGGTATCAGGCCCAGATCGTTCCTGGTACAGTAGTCGAAAGACACGTGGGCAAAGAATTGCATGCCTGATATGCAGCCACATATGGTCCAAATGCTTAGCAGGAGGATCGTGATTTTTCTGTTGAAAATAAGCTGATCTTGATGGTCATGGTACGGGAAAACTCACTTCTTGGTCAGCTTATGATAGACATCAATCGAATAGCACAGCCTGAAATAGTTCTCCCAAGCTACAGCGGCCAGCGACAGCACAGTAACTAAAAAACTCCAAGCAGCTACAAACCATTGGAATTTGCACACTGCCAAGTTGTTAGTTTGTCCGGCCAGAATCACCACTGCTGAAGCTGGAATCACCAAGCCGGTGATGAGCAGGTCGGCGAAACCTACGTTCACCAAAAACGTATTGCCTGCAAATTTTTTTTTCCGGAGAATGAATGATGATAAAGAAATGGAGATTCTAGATTTTAGAACATGCCAGTTGTAAATACGTTCTAGAACTACGCTATGATACTCGATTATTCTAGATTCTAGAATGTAACACACTAGCTTCTAGAAGAGCAAAATTTCGAACTAGAAATCCAATTTGAAAAAGAATTTACTGTTTTTCTGCTTGATGGGCTTTGGCTCCGATTGGCTGAAAGAGAACATAGCAATGTACTGTTTTTGACCATAAACAAATTATATATGATACCGATGGACTTAGAACTACTGTATTCCCTTCTAAATCTGAAATTCTCCATAAGTATCATGGAAAATTGCACCCCTTCATAGAGAGTGTCGCAGATAAGATTCACCCCTTTATTTTCCCTTTTTGAAGAAGTCGTGATTCGAAATTTTGTACAGTGATACTTATGGCTCATCGGTCGACGACAACGAGGTTTTTGTTCAATTTTCTTCGGACGACATCGTTCACGCAACTGAATACTTTGAACCGCGACTTGCGAAACTAATTTTTCTCAAAAGTCACTCTCTAGTCTCGAGCGACCATACTCCTCCGACTTGCATCTGAAAACATCATTCATGAAGGAGAGATGCGACTTGCCTTGTTATGAGGCATTGACTATAATTGTCAATGCTATGAGGATAAGTGTTTTCTGGGGCTGACAACTGCCCGCAGGCCCGTGTTTTCTGCCCTCTACTGATGATGATGGTTTCCCATTTTGTGATGAGGAAGCCATTACATAATCCTGTAAATAGGTCAGGGAATTTGTACTTACGAAGGTTTGGATACAGCATCTCCATCTATTGGTGGTAATGAGAAACCTACTATCAAGAACTAAGATACGTAGTATTCACATGATGTAGAAAACTTGAAAAGGCATTTGCCACAATTTCAAGAATAAACGTTTCTATCCCACACAATAGCAACAATGCAGTTGAGTAGTGCCAACGTTTTTTATAACCAAAATCCCGGAGGCTAGGGGTTGCGAAAGACATGCATTTCTCTCCCACAGATTCATCCACAGACGCGTTTCGCTGTATCACAGATCACAGCTCATCAGTGCGGCTAGGATCTGCAGGAGAGAAATGCACCGCTTCGCAGGGACGTACCAAAAGGTAAATGAAATACGAAGGTTTGGAGACAGCAGATCCTAGCCGCACTGATGAGCTGTGATACAGCGAAACGCGTCTGTGGATGGATCTGTGGGAGAGAAATGCATGTCTTTCGCAACTCCTAGCCTTTGGGCTTTTGGTTATCAAAAATGTTGGCAGTACTCAACTGCATTGTTGCTATTGTGTGGGATAGAAACGTTTATTCTTGAAATCGTGGCAAATGCATTTTCAAGTTTTCTACATCATGTGAATTATTTCTTGATAGTAGGTTTCTCATCACCACCAATAGATGGAGATGCTGTCTCCAAACCTTCGTATTTCATTTACCTTTTGGTACGTCCCTGCGCAGCGGTGCATTAGCATTTCTCTAATCACAAGGATGTTACTGGTGCACTCTTTATTGATATAGAGAGGGCATTTGACAAACTTTGGCACGATGGATTGATTGTCAAAATGGTCAAGATGGGCTTCCATATCAAAACCATCAAACTAATAAGAAGCTATTTGAAAGGAAGAAGTTGTCATATTCGCATCAAGGACATTAACTCCACCACAAAGAAGATAATGTCAGGTGTACCACAGGGTTCAGTTCTCGGACCAACTCTGTACTCAATATTCATCAGCGATATTCCCGAAACTACACTTGTTAAGACAGCCCTCTTCGCTGACGATACAGCGATTTTGTCTCAAAGCCGTGACGTTAACCTAGTGACAAGAAGAATACAAAACCATGCTGGAGAATTGGAAACTTGGTGTATTGACAATAAAATTCGCATTAATTCAAATAAATCACAAGCCATACTCTTTCAGAGGAGGAAATTGATCCCTAAAGAAGTTATTACTTTAAAAAATAACAGACTTGAATGGCAAAAAGACATCAAATACCTTGGACTACAAATGGACACAAAACTAACATGGAGAAAACACATCCAGTTATTCGTGAAAAAGGCCAATAAAACTTCACAATTACTCTACCCAATACTGGGCCATAGAAGTAAAGCCACAATAAAGTCAAAAAAACTATTGATCAAGTCAGTCATCAGACCCCAACTGACATTTGGATCCAGCGCCTGGGGAAACACGAAGCAAAGTAATCTAAAAAAGATTGTCTCATGCGAAAACAGAATACTAAGAAAAGCGTCTAAGGCCCAATGGTTTATTAGGACTGTAGATATCCATAGGGACTTGAACTGGATAAACATCAAGGATTTTCTGAAAAACAAGGCGGACAAGTTCTACCGGAAACTGGAGTTTCATGAAGACAAAGAAATCAAGGACTTAAGCAACTATGATAGGAACACCTTACTGAAACACTCGAGGCCTAAAAACCTATTCTTAATCCACCATGACTAAAAAAAAAGAAGAAAAAAAAAAAAAATAAAATAAAGAAAAACAAAAAAGAAACATACAGGTAGTGAATCGTTCCTAAACTGTCTTTGCGGGTAGCACGTAGCAGTAGCTGTGTTCATCTCTTGGAAGATGCCACTCATCCAGAAGATGATCTTCATCAGTGTACATCATAAACTATTTGAAACGACAGCACAAAGTAGCAACAACATGAGCCAAGAAAGGCGCTGCCAAATAGGCAAATCAAGGGGTCAGTGAGTAAAGATAAAGGTTAAATAGGCTGTAAAAGCCCGTAACCTTTCCGCGGACATAAGGACTTGGTTCCGTAGAATGGTGGGGTTTTAGTGGGTATGGCCAATCCTCCGTATAGGGTTGTGAGTCCCACACATCCGTTGTGCGTAAAAAGCATTTCCCCACCTTACCAAAAAAAAAAAAAAAAAAGCATTTCTCTTCTGCAGATCCTAGCCGCAGCCGCACTGATGAAACGCATCTGTGGATGGATCTGTGGGAGAGAAATGCATGTCTTTCGCAACCCCTAGCCTTTGAGCTTTTGGTTAATTTGTACTTAGTTCTAAGTTGCAGACCACTCCCCAGCCTGTTGGGAAAGAAAACTGTGCACTCATTATAAAGCATGAAATGAATAAACACCGTCAAAGAATCTGTATGAGTAGAAAATTTCGAACCCCGACTTCTTCAAATAAGGAAAATACAGGTGTGCATACATGTTTATCTGCGATGTATAAAAAAAATTCGAGAAAAAACCTGTAAAAGTGAAGGAAGTCCTGGATGATGTGGATTTTCAGTTCGTGGTTGAACTCATATTGAGATGTTAAGTTTTGTCAACTTTGGTCTATTTCCATCCAACCTCACACAGGCTGATACAAACAAAGTGATTAAACTCAGTATACTCACCCTTACCGAAACGTTAAAAAGTGAGTGCTACACGATGTTTTCTAATTTGCTCAAACACACGCGATCACCACATTTCGCGGTTCAGCAAATTAGAGCGCCTTGTCTTTATAGCCTCTATATTTGAATATAATTTGATCATAAATCTTGTGGTTTATTGGGGAGTGATAAATGCTAATCGATAAAAACTTAGTATAATGTTGTCCTAGTGAGCAAAACCGGAATAGTTATGATGTTATGAATGGAGTTTGACCTAAAAAATCCAGACAATATCATAAGGAAAATCCATAAGCCGGCGCCCACTTTATGTCTGTCATTTTCACGCTCGATTTGTGTCCCTTTTATCGGAAGATATGCTTAAAAGGACAATAACGACACTTTCATCAGCAGCTTTGATATTTTATCACTGCCTGACTAAAAAGTGTAAAAATCGTTAACATAGGGATGACTTTCATGGTACTAATTAAAATTCCCTTTTCCCAACAATTTCTCAACTACCGGATAGATTAAACCAGTCTAGAGTCGATTAATTTAACCGACGCAGGAATAATCAAATTTCTCTGATTAAAATTTGCGCCTCAACATCACCCGATTTATAGGCAAATTGTCCGTTTTGCATTTATTCATAATTTGCCTTCTGCTGGATTGATGATTGGGAATATTGAAATGAGGTTGAAAAATAACTCCAACTTTTCATGATTTTCTTATACAATTCTGCGGTCACAGATTGTTTGGAGAGGACAAACATTTGTTGCGACAGCCAATCCGCGGCGTATATCTTATACCTCAGGACCAATCAACACAACATGATTATGATGATGTGATTGTCCAAGTTCATCAAATTTACTCACATGTGATCAACTAATGCCGTCTAAAAAGCACCAGAACAGTCAGAGGTAAACAATCAACGTCGCATCAAACCACCGTGATTGGAACGTCCAAAAATCAAGGCCATCAAACGTTTAATTTATGCCGCAACGCCATCATCGCATCTATCAACGCCGTCAACGTAGCTTTAAACAATTATTATTGTGACCAAGTTCCAGATTTTCCCGATTTTCTTCTGCCGTTTTACCAATCAACAGTTCAGGATAAAACTACCGACTATTTTTCTGATCCCAGGTTATTCCTAAGATTGGTCCTCGTGATAGTAGTTGAACGGCTCTATGAAAAAAAAGGCTGATTTTCGGGGATAATCTTCCTTTTTCTTCACCAGCATTTCCGGATTATTCCTGAGATTGGTCCTGGTCACGGAAGTTGAACGATGCTGTGAAAAAAGGACTGATTTTTGGGTATGTTTCCTAAAATCCTTTCTTCCATTACCAGGGCTTGTGCTAAATTTCATTACCGTAAATTCAGACAAACAATCTCTGGGAGGGATGATTTTCCATTTTTTTTTCAAATCCGCGTTCCATCACAGTTTTCAATCACCGTACTGGTAGTTCTGAAATTTTATTCAAAAAACTCTTCTGCATTGACTTTTGTAAAATCCGTCTTCTATCTATGATCGTCGACTAAGGCGTTTCACAACTCTGCTCGACATTTTCACTGTTTTCCTGATATTAAATCTTCACGCACACACCTTCCTTCCACCTTAAACCGTTCAATGTATTTTTTGGGATTCATAGTTTCTTTATTTGTGGCCGGTTTTCGTTAACTATTTAGTAGAGAGATCAACTAACGACCACTAACAAGAAACAGATTGTCTCTGCCCGATCGCCAGTGTGTGTTTAATTATTGGTGGTTGTCGAATACTTACATCATTTTGTATCATGTATGTACACCTTTATTACTTACATCAGTTTGTATCGTGTATGTATACCTTTATCTTTAACCGTCACATTTTGACTTGAGTCGTTGAAGTCTGTCATAAAAATAAAAAAAAAAAAGTTGTTGTCTGCGCGACGGTTTTGAAAAGTGTGGCCGAATTTCTCTGTTTTATACTATAATCACATAATTTAATTTCGATATTCGTAATATTTATGTTCGGGGTTTTGTTGTGAGTCAATATAGCAAGTGAGACTCAAGATCCAAGTGTTTCTGTTCGAACCAGTCGAAAATCTCGGTATTCGGGTAGTTGCCGGGGTCCGACATCTTTTTTGGCGCCCAACGTGGGGCATTTTCTCTTGGACACTTGGAACGACTCCGGATTTCGGCGAGTATCGATATCGATCAGCTACAATATCGACTCGATAGTAACGGCAGTGCTGGTGGTGCAACTAGAATTTATACGGACAAGGACAAACTATTCACTCGGTTTTCAATTATTTCGGATCGGAAAATCTGGGAGTGTTTCGACGAGTTTGTCTGTTCCTGACGCAGTTTATTTCATGGTGAGTTTCTTTGAATAAATATTCTCAGTTTTGACTCGACAGATTTTGACAGATAGGTAGTCTGATTAGTCTGATTGTTCTTGCTTTCATAAAATTCTGATTTTATACTCGATATGGAGCAGATCAAGAAAAATAGGTCAGTTTGTCGTACTTTGTTTTCAAAGAACTGCACTGAGTTAGAGAGGTTACTGAACGAAAATGCCACCAGTTCTGATATTAAAGTCTCTTATAAATTGCTGTGTGATAAATTTGATAGGCTCAAACAATTGGACGAGGAGTTATATCTTTTGTTTTTGGAAACTCTCTCAGAACAGGAGCTGGTAATTGAATTGGAGACTTGTGAAGGTTATAGGAAGAAGTTTTACGACCTTGGAGTGAAACATGATGGTCTTTTTTTGGATCAAGGATCTGGGATTCCATCAGAAGCAGGAATTAACGAACAAGGACCTGAATCTACAGCAACTAATAGGGCAAGCAGTAGTCGGAGTAGTGTCAAGGTTAAAAGGAAGTTCAAGTTGCCACCAATAGAATTCAAAACCTTCGATGGCAATATTAAAAATTGGATGCCATTTTGGTCACAGTTCCAAAAAATACACGACGATGAAGACATTGATGACAACGATAAGGTTGAATATTTGTATCAAGCAACGGAACCAGGCAGCAAGGCTAGGCAATTGTTGGAGAGTTTTCCACTCATTGGGAAAAATTACAAGGAAATAATTGACTGTCTGACTTCAAGATTTGGCCGGGAGGATCTTCAAGTTGAAGTGAACATTCGAGAACTTTTGAAGCTTGTGATTACCAATGCCACCTCGGGGAATAAAGTGGATCTGTCAATTGTTTACGACAGAATTGAATCCCAGCTGAGAGCCTTAGAGGTTCTAGGGATAACTTCATCGAAGTACGCTGCAGTCCTTTTTCCGCTTATCGAATCCTGCCTTCCGGAGGATCTTTTGAGGGTGTGGCAGCGGTCCTCATTGACGCAGAATTTGTCGGTTTTGGACTTGCACAAGGAAGAGTCTTATCTCGAACAACGGCTAAAGAACCTAATGACTTTTTTGAGACACGAAGTAGACAACGAACAGAGAATTTCTTTGGCATCGGAAAGTTTTGGTTTGGATGGATTTTCTCAAGGACGTAAGCAGGATATCAATTCATTTGGAGGGAGATTGAAGAAAGAAAAGCCAATTTCGACTGCAACAGGGCTCATTAATCATGGAAAAAATTCGGATGGGTCAAAATGTGTTTTTTGCGATAATGGAAGCGGCCATGATAGTTCGAGCTGTTTCAAGGCGCAGAAGATGACTTTAGAGAAGCGGAAGTCAATTTTGACGACAAAAGGAGCGTGTTACAAATGTTTGAAGATTGGACATTTATCTCGACAGTGCAGACAGCATTTGAAATGTATCGGCTGTGGCAGGTCACATTTGATTATAATGTGTTCAGAACTGAAATCCAACGATTCCCCTGCAAAAACACCGACAAAGGAAGGCGATATTTCAACGTCAAGCAATATGCTTAGTTGTACCAACGGATCCAGTTCACATGTCTTTTTGCAAACTTTGAGGGTAACTATACAGGGACCAAATGGGATAAAACATGTCAGGGCTTTACTCGACACGGGATCACAGAACACCTACATTTTGGAGACTTTAGCTAAGAAGATGGGTTATCAATCTAAACGACAAAACCGAATAACACATAATCTATTTGGAGGCGGTTCTATGAAAGTGAAACATGAGCTATACGAAATTCATCTAAGTCATGACTCATTCAGGTGCAATTTGGAAGCTTTATCCCAGCCAGTGATTTGTGGAGAAGTTTTGCCAATTTTCGATGGACAATGGATGAACGAATTGAGGAAGCTAAACGTGAATCTGTCAGATTATGGGGGTGACGGACCAATTGAAATACTTCTTGGGTCTGATGTGGTTGGCAGATTATACACAGGGCAGAGGCATGTATTGCAATGTGGCCTTGTAGCTGTGGGGACTTCGTTGGGCTGGACACTCATGGGGCGGATCCCCTTGAAGAATTCTCCAAGCTACGCATTGACAGCCACTTCTTTGTTTTTCAACGATGCTTCCCTTAGTCAGCTATGGCAGTTGGATTCTCTAGGAATTACAGATCCAGGTGAAAAGAAGTCACAGGCAGAATTGGCTATGGCAGCCAAAGATTTTTTCCTGGAAACAGTGAGAGTGAATGATGAAGGTAGATACGAAGTGAGGCTTCCCTGGGTAGAAGGACACCCACCTCTTTCATCAAACTATGAGTGCGCCCAGAAGCGTTTGAAGAGTACTGTGAAGAAATTGAAGAGTGACGGCCTTGTGGATTCATACAACCAAGTTTTCGAGGAATGGATCGACGAAGGAATAATTGAAGAGGTGCCATGTGAAGGCATTCATGCCGATTCACACTATCTACCACATAGAGCAGTGGTTAAGGAAGGGAGCACTACCAAGATCAGACCGGTATTCGACGCATCTGCTAAAACGCCTGGCGGCCCTTCATTAAGCAGTAGTATTTTTGAGATGTGTGTTTGAAGGACAAGTTTATGTACATTTATTGGCAGCTAAGAGTAGAATAGCGCCATTGAAGAAGCTGACTATACCTCGACTTGAATTGTTAGCGGCTCTTATTGGATGTAGACTTTGTCGCTCGGTGAGAGAGAATTTGGAAATTAACCCGGAGACTTACTTCTGGACTGACTCTTCAACTGTGTTTTATTGGATAAGGCAAGGAGAAGATTGGGCTACTTTCGTGAATAACCGTGTTTCTGAAATTCGGCGGTTATCTGCACAATCTACTTGGAGACATGTACCAGGATCCTTGAACCCGGCCGATTTACCATCACGTGGCTGTACACCAAAACGTTTGAAAGAATCGAGATGGTGGGAGGGACCTGAGTGGCTATATACAGATCCCAACGCATGGCCTCAAGAACACGTCACTTATAATAAGGAAGAAATCAACACGGAGAAGAAGAAGAAACTTGTAACCTCTCTTATTAATATTTCATTATCAGACTTAATGAATTCAGACGATTGGCATTTAACTTATTTTTCAAAGTTTATTAAAACCGTACGCATGATTTCTTGGTGTTTCCGATTCATACATAATGTTAGATGTTTGAATGAAAGGCGAACTGGTGAACTATCTGTCGAGGAAATAGGTCAGGCTGAGATATTTATTCTGAAACTTGTACAACGCGAATCTTTCGATGGAGATCGCGATCCTCGGTTAAAGTCTCTCAATCCTTTTATGGATAAAACCGGAGTGATCCGCCTTAAAACGCGTGTGTGCCGTAAAAATGACTCTGACTTGTTTCGTTACCCGATTGTTTTGCCGGCGAGGCACCCAATCGTGAATAGACTGATTTTCGCGAATCACATTCGATTATGCCATACAGGAACCCAGGGACTTATGAGCGCCCTTCGTGAAAAATATTGGATCCTGGGTGGTCGTCGTTCGATAAAATCAGCACTGTCCGGTTGTGTCGTGTGTAAAAGATTCAATAGTAAACCATTTTGTGTTGAGGGAACTCCACTGCCGGTAGATAGAGTGAACGACGCGAGTGCTTTCGAAGTATCGGGAGTAGACTTTGCCGGCCCACTATATCCAAAATCAGGAGAAAAGGTCTGGGTTTGCCTTTTCACATGCGCAGTCTATCGAGCAGTACATCTAGAGCTTTGTTCTTCGTTGTCTGTTGTCAGTTTTCTCCAGGCCCTACGGAGATTTATTGCCAGACGTGGGCGGCCATCCATTATTTATTGTGACAACGGGACGAATTTCGTCGGTGCTGCTAATGCCCTGGAGAAGGTGGATTGGAGCCAGATTCAACGAGACACCTGCGCTGAAAAAATCACTTGGAGATTCAGTCCTCCCTCTGCACCATGGTGGGGAGGCTTCTGGGAGCGTATGGTGGGAGTGCTGAAGCAACTTTTGCGTAAGACCTTGGGTCGAGCGTACCTCAACTATGAGGAGTTGCTTACGGTTATGTGTGACTGTGAGGCGGTTATCAATGCAAGACCGCTTACCTATATGTCAACCGAACCAAATGATTTGATGCCATTAACACCTGTCATGTTCCTTCGTGAACTACCGCATGGCGATGTTGCAGATTTAGAAATCGTGTACCAACAGTCTTTGTGTCGACGTGTGCTTCATCAAAGGAAGGTGCGCGACAATTTAAGACGTCGTTTCAGAAATGAATATTTGGGACAATTGAAATGGTTGAAGGAGAAGAGGGCAACAAAACCTATAACATTAGGAGACATTGTCCTTATTGAAAGTGAGAACGAAAAACGACTGGACTGGCCTCTGGGACGAGTGGTTGAGTTGTTACCAGGTAAAGATGGACAGACAAGAGTTGTCAGGCTACTTACCGGACATGGACAGCTGGTAAGACCGGCTCATCGATTATATCATCTTGAGGGGGCCAGCTGTGAGGAGTTCGAACATGTGGCTGAGTTGCGGCGAGCCACCAACATCAATGAGGATTCAGCCGACAGTATGGAAGATTGTGAAAGTTCGGGAAGTGCGGGAGTTAAGAGCAGAGTACCCGAATCGAACGTTGTGACTCGACTTGGTCGAGAGATTAGGAAACCCAAACGGTTTCTCTAATCGTATGAGTAGGGACTCATTAGGTTAAGATCTTTTGTCTGAGAATTTTTTATATTTTTGTGTGTGAATCTCTTTGAAGATCTGTGATAGAGATTCAGGTGGGAGTGTGTCGAATACTTACATCATTTTGTATCATGTATGTACACCTTTATTACTTACATCAGTTTGTATCGTGTATGTATACCTTTATCTTTAACCGTCACATTTTGACTTGAGTCGTTGAAGTCTGTCATAAAAATAAAAAAAAAAAAAGTTGTTGTCTGCGCGACGGTTTTGAAAAGTGTGGCCGAATTTCTCTGTTTTATACTTTAATCACATAATTTAATTTCGATATTCGTAATATTTATGTTCGGGGTTTTGTTGTGAGTCAATATAGCAAGTGAGACTCAAGATCCAAGTGTTTCTGTTCGAACCAGTCGAAAATCTCGGTATTCGGGTAGTTGCCGGGGTCCGACAGTGGTAATGCTAAAGTTTCACTAGTCCTTTTCATAGCGCAAATTATTACCGTCACTGAACTCTTGGATTATTTTCTCTACTGGCAAATAGACGCGTGAGCCCTCTACAACTTAAATTCTGGGTGTGGCACCAGAGTTTTACAACCACCGTTGATAATCACCGAAAAATCCGATTCGCGTAAGACAATCAACAATCGACGCCGTCAATAAACCACCGTGATTGGAAAGGTTAAAAGCAACACCTTCACCGCAATGATCATAGATGTCGACGCCGTCCTGGAAACGTTAAAAAGTCAACACCGTTAACGCAACGATTAACGCCACTAACGCAGTCAATTCGAAGCTAAACAATCAACATTAAACAACGTAAATGAGCAATATTGAGACTTCCGAAAACCGAAGCCATCTTCACAATGATTAACAACGTTAACGCAATCGACGCCGTCAACGCGGCGTTAAATGATAAAAAATAACCGTCGTGAAAAAGACACCGCATTGAAATGTCAAAAAATCGACGCCGTTATCGCGGCGTCAAACAATATCAACAATAAACGCCAATCAAGCCATCAAGGCAACGCGACCAACCCGTGCGTCAAATAATGGACAATTTGCATAGATTTTCAAATGATTTGAAATTTTATATACGTATTCTAGACAATATTAGAAAGTCATCAGCGACAAAATACCCAAAAATTTCACTCTATGATCGAAAACGGGGTGGAGCCTAATTACCCTCCCGAGAGAGAGAGGATCACTCTCTCTCTCTCATTCAGTACGCCGGACGTAGATAGATATAATGTATTCTGTGACGTAGTGGATGTTGATTGGCGCTCTTTAATCGCGGTGATTACTACATTAAAAAGTTCGTAGGTGGATTTTTTAAATATCAATGGCATCCAGTGCTTACTAATCCTTATATTTTTCATATTTCCAAAAAATGTGCAAATTGAAAAATGAACACTCACGACGTTTATAAAAACTACCGTAACGCGGCCCTAAACAATGGACCACAAAACATTGGGTTCAATTTTATGTGCAATCAACGCCGTCAGCAATGGAACGTTCAATAATCAATACCATCAATGAAACGCGCGAAAATCAACGCCATCAACAAAATGCTTGGTAATTAACGCCGACAAATAAACACGAAACAATCACCGGAGCCAACAAAATAACAAAATGTACACAAAACCTCGCCGTCATTGAAACGCGCAGCAACGCCGCAAATCCATTCAACGCCGGCTTGCTTAGTCAACAAACAACGGCATTACAGTTGGCTGACGCATACATATCGTATTTATTTATGGTGTGTTTGTCATACTTTTCTATGAACAAGTTATTTTTTATTCGATGCCTGAATTTGTGTTGACGAACGATTGTAAAAAATGCAAATTCATACTTGTATAAAACTATCCAGGTAAATATCATTAAACCACCGCATCCATTTCCAATCAGAAAAGCTAGTCAACGCCTCTTAATATTGTCAAATCAAATTCCATCATAGCTGAATGTCCAAAATCGATTAAACTCGCCAATCTGATGGATGTTTGGATGGCAAACAATTACTTGTATCTCAAAATACCTACCAATATAATATGTTTCGATTAATTTAATCGGCAAATCGAGCCAAATATTTGTGGCCTAATTGAAATTGAGGGTGATGGACTGGATTATAACGTTTCATTATTGATAGTTTGAGGGGGACGAAATTTGTCAAAAATAGTCAATTTTATCTCGCCGTTATCGAGATTTATTTTGGAACTATGTAGTTTTATATTAAGACTGAGCACTAAGTCGTTGATGGTGATCCCATGAAAAATGGTTATAAACTTTTTCGACTATCGGAAAATGACATTAACATTACTACAGATTCACCTAACCCTTAGAGCCGATATTTGAATGTCACCTTATTGTAGAGAGTCTCAAGGGTATCTACCTTAGCTATTAACGTTAAGGCGGACCTTGAAATTGTCTCCCGAAAATGCCGTACTTCAAGATTGCGCTACTCCAATCACTTGAGTAGTTAAGGATCCAATATGAGTGGCGCAATTATTGAAATACGATACTTACGGCAGACAATTTTAAAATCCTTCTTAAACATCAAGGGTATAGGTACCTTGAGTTGTTCTATAACCTTGGGTGATCAGCCCTTATAAGTCTTTTGCTCAAGATTTTTAATGAAGTTCATTGACACTTTCCCGTCAACAACAGGTTCCAGAATTAACACCCACAACGACACGCCCAATAACAATTGATTTTGCTCACCATAATACGCCCTACAATTGATGCCTTTAACGACACGCCCATCCATTAACACTCCCAATATAATCTCCATCAATCAACGTCCTCAACGACACTACTATTAATCACACCATATAATCATTACCCGTCCAACGTCACCTCCACGAATCATCGCCGTCAATGACACGCCCAATAGGCAACCAATCAACGACCTTATCGACCCGCCCACCAATCAACGTCATCAATGACACGCCCAATAATTATCAAATCCGTCAACGAAAATCGCCTAAGAGGAACCGCCCACGGTGCGACTGTTTCAAGACCAAGGTTGCAAATCAGTTGATATTGCAACCAGTTTACAATTAACTCCTACAAGAAACTCCTGCACGCACACGGATCGACTACCTATGGAACAGTTTCAATTAGTTGCAGTTGGTAGAGCAGTGCACAGTGCATTGGAGATTATAACAATGTCAAATTTTGATTCAGATGAGGAAGACATGATTGATTATCATCGATACCGCAGTCAACGAAGGACCCGACGTCTTCTCTTGAGTACCCAGGAAGTTTATAATTGTATAATTCTTCGTGCTTCTCAACCTCTCCGACAAATTTCAAATCCATGTCTTGATTCTTGATCTGCCATTTTTTAAGCAGGCCCGGTACATACGTGAAACCTGGACAACTTAAAACTGCAACGCAAATTCGACCGCGGAAATTGGTCGCGTGCAATCCAATCGAGACTGATTGCAAACTAGTTTCATTTGGATCGACTCGTGTGCGGCTCCACACTACTACATGGTGCCGAGGTTACAAAACAGTTACAGGATCAACTGATTTGCAACCTCCGTTTCAAAACAGTTGCACCGTGGGCGGCTCCTCCCACGTATGTAACCGGCCTAACTCAAGCAAAGACGTCGGGTCCTTTGTTGTCTACGGTATCGATAATAATCAATCAGTTCTTCCTCATCCGAATCAAAATTTGACATTGTTATAATCTCCAAGGCACTGTGCACTGCTCTACCAACTGCAACTTATTGAAACTGTTCCATAGGTAGTCGATACGTGTGCGTGCAGGAGTTTATAATTAGTTGTAAACTGGTTGCAAAATCAACTGATTTGCAACCTTGGTCTTGAAACAGTCGCACCGTGGGCGGTTCCTCTAAAAGAAGTTGAGATAAAAATACATGAAAACTGAGAAAAAGTGATAGAAGCTTGTCATGAAATATCGAAGAGAACACAAAAGTGTGTTTTAGTGTTTTTTGTATAAAACACTAAAATAAGAAAACAAATCATTAGAATCATTCAGAAAAAAAAAGAGTCTTATTTTGATAAAAGTTCTCATTCATTAACTCAAACCTCTCCACCTCCAACCAATCAACCACACATTGGCATCATTACTCTGCACCAACAGGAAATGCGTGTACTAAATTAATATATTACGTGCCTCGAGTGGTAATTGCTGTTGTAAAAATGTAAATGGACTCACCTCTTTTCCTCAAGTAATCCTCAATCATGACGGCACTCATCATAAAAACATTTCCAGCACTGCCAATTGTTGACATTGAGGCGAAGAGGATTAGTCTGGCCAGTCTGGACCAATGGTCGTTCAGAGTGACTGGAGAAACCTCCTCATGAGCCATGCCATGGCTTATGTTGAGGACCATCCCAATTTAACCTAATCATTTACAAAAAAACAACTTTACGCTATATTGTTTATGGCTTCATCAAGGTAAACAGCAAGCTTAATGCGGATTTTCCACTCCAAACTTAATGCATAATTTTAGTTTATTGTGGTTTGAGCAAAATCGTCAAAATTCAGATAAAAATAGCACATGTATGAGCGAATAAAATAGAAAAAAAAATCATAGCTTCAAACACTCATGAAATGCGTCTGGCTAATTTTAAAACTCAATTAAATTTGGTACATGGTTTTGTTGGAAAGTAGAATACGGTTTGTTTCTGGATAAACAAAACTAACCCAACACCAGTTTTGTGCAATCATCAATACGTCCCAGAACGCTCCATATATTGACAGCAGAGCTGCTGCAGCTATTCCAACATTTTTTAATCTGGTTCCAGAGCCATTTGTCGTAAGTTCCCAAATTGTTTCAGTGGTGTTCAATATTCCAGAGATTCCTGACAAGTTTCAGAGCTGCTCATGCTGCTCTAAGCTTGTACAGAGCTGTATTAGAGCTCATTGGATATGCTCCAGAGCTGTTCAAATAGCAACAGGTCGATTTTAAACTGATTCAACCAGTTCCAGGGCTATTTATAGTCTGTCACGGAGATCTTCTGGCTCCTTTCTCGGAGGTTACTGCAAGCCACTGCAACCTCTTCCAGAGCTGTTTTGGCCTCCAGGTCGGTTCAAGGGCTCAAGGCAGGTTCCATAGCTGTTGAACGTTTTGGACAAATCCGGAAGTTGTTCATCCAGTTTCATGGTTATTTTGAACAGTTCCAGACCTATTCTTCCATTTCCATAAGATGACAGGTTTGCCAACCAAAACTCCACACACATCTCAATCGAAACCTATGCAAACGGACGTAAGTCATTCCTGAACTATTTCGGCCAGTTTCCTAAGCCATTTTACGTCTTCTAGAACTGTTTTGGATAGAAGCAGATCTGTTTGAGCCAGTTCTAAAGATGTTTCGGACAATTACAGAGCCATCATAGCCGGTCTCAGAGCTGTTCAATCTCCTTTATAGAGCTATCTCGAGCAGTTCCAGAGCTGCTCAACCTATTCCGACTTATTTTGGATGTGTTTATCATGATCCAGAGATGTACAACATGTTCCAAGAGCGTGTTGAATCTTTTCACGGTAGTCTAACCCATTCCAGAACTATCTCGACAAGTTTCCATGTGCTTTCTGTAACTTTGAAAATCTCATAACCAACCAAGCATAAAACAATTTAATTTTTTTTGAACGCCAACCAAAACTTGACATGGGAAGCAAGTTTCACAGAAACTGACAAATTCGTGAATATCTTTAGTGCCACAACCAATGATCTAATAACTAGTTACAACCATTCAAAAATATAGGACAAATTAAAAAAATTACAATTTTGAGTTTACAAGCATCTATATAGAAACGGACATAACCTCAATTGTTTGAGTGATTTTTGTCATGGTATGGTTCGAGAGGTCATTTCGTCGTCTTTCAGAATAAATCAAAAAGTTAGTCTCGACTGAATTGGGTTCATACAAAATTGTAATTTAACTGATTTAAATCAAAATTAATATTGAAACATCTTTGATGGTGTATATCTCGGAACTGAGGAGGAGTTGAGAAAATGTTCACGTAATAAAAGTTGTTCATTTCAATTAGTATAATCTAAAATTTTAAATATTGCCGGATAAAACTGGGTCAGTGAGTGGTGTTTGATCTATACCATAATGACCAGTTCCCAAACTACTTATTTTGATTAAAGACAAACCCAGAGCTGTTCCATCCCTTCCAGAACTGTTTCTACCCATTCCAGAGCTACCTAATCTTGGTTCTGAGACAATTATAGAGCTGATCAACTTTCTCCAGAGCTATTTTGAACAGTTTCCGGACGGTTTAATCTATCTTTGAGCTACTTGTGCTCGCTCCCAGAGCTGTTCAAAAACATTCTATTTTTATGACCAAAATCTAAATATAGAATCGAAGAAAATCCTCGGACGCAAACACTCTATTTAAACCCTCTGGCAATTTCCATGCACATTCCAAAACCAGCCCCCAAGCTCTATGATCCTGTGGGAGTAACGTGGGAGTAGGCAGGTAGGTGTTGAATAGAGCAAAACTTGTCCATTTAGCAATATATTTCACTGGCTCAACTATTTAATACCCCGCTCTATTCATAGACTGGCTCTAAAAACAGCTCAATTATTCAATAGTACGTTTGGAGTGAATGAACGAAGTCGTTGAACGGAAACATCGATTCGCGTGTGTTGCCGAGGCGACCGGTGTGTGTCGGAAATATCCCCCCGAAGGGGGTCGTTTTCTTATTCCTTCTGGGATAATTCAATTGATCTGAGTGTGAAAAAAGGGGAAAATTTAATATTGTTGGCAGTTTAGGGGGATTTTTTGTCTGGTTGGCGTTGAGCTTGATCTTGGGGGATTGAGGGTGATGATTGAGGTCTGTTTTTATTTTGTCAATTGTTATTTTGTTGAATATATACAGGGGGTTGTGTGTGTTTGGTAAAAATCAGGGTCAATCTGTATATTGCAGACAAGGAAGAATCAAGTCAAAATCCAGATATTATCCTTGTGATTCTTGCACCAGTGAATTCAGCATGAAATTGTCTACGAATAAAATTGAAAATATGTACAGTGGACAGTGGGTAATGGAAATGAGATTTTTGCAAAAGAGAATTGAGAATACAATTCTCTCTAAATCAAAGTGAAAATATGTAGGTGGAAGGGTGTTATGGGAAAGTTTGAAGAAAATGTGGGTCAAAGTTGAATATTGCTTGAGAATCAAGAACAATCATTGTTACAGAAAAAAAATCATAAGTCAAAATCTATTAAAGATATCGTTGTGATTGATGAATGATGAATTTTTCCACAAAACAAAGTCAAAATATATACAGAGTGTAATGGAAATGTTTGGATGAAATCAGGTTCAAAGTTGAATATTGTTTAAATTCAAGAAAAATCATTGTCTAAAGAAAATCGTGGCTCAAAATCCATCAAAGATATATCGTTTTGATTTTCACACACGTGGATTCAGCATGAAATTATTTACAAACGAAAGTGAAAACTATCAAATAGTTTTCAAATTAAATTTCCAATATCCCCCTGTAGAAATCCATTTGCAAATTAACGTAAACACACCGCAAGTTAAACAAACACTTCAATCACAAAGTGATCTATAAATCGGCGTTTTGCTTTACGATCTCGTTGAATAAACAAATTTTATCAAAGGTGTTTGAAGTTAAAGATCTCAATAACCTTAATAGAATAATATTTGTATGGGTGATTGATGTAGATGTTAACGCCATCTGTGGGCGCGGACTAAGTTGAGGCGCCGTCTGTAGTTAAATTAAATAAGTTTTAGCAACAAATAACCGGCGACACCTGTTAGTGATAACTCGAACGAGTTGAAACTCAGCACTAAAAGTTGCCGCTACTTTCTGAATGCAATAACCTACTTACGTATTGTGTCTTTTGTCGAACGATCTATACCATCAAACACAGCAATTTAACTGTCATGCTCCTCAGAAAAAAATCCACAATACGATCAATGAAAAATCCTGTGGGATCAGCAACAGGATTCGCGAGCCGACTGATCTGACGACTGGTTTGCCTGGACGGCGACGTCGATCCAGGCTGGATGCGCGCCTTCAAAGGGGCGGTTTTTGGGGTGGCATTTTCACAGTAGTACAGTGAGGTTTGAGGTTGGATGGAAATTATTCAACATCTAGTCATTTGTAGAAAATGTAGAAAAAAGGAGAGAGGTTTCATTGAATGGTCCACAAGACCGAAAGATTTTTTGCTATTGGACTTTTTCTTATGGGATAGGCTCGGGGATAGGTAAAAATTTTGATAACACTTTAAAAATAAAATATCAATAAAAAAAATCAAAAAAAGGAGGAAGATATAAAAAAAAACAATAAAATTTCTAAAACTATATTCGAAGAAGCAAGCAAAAGAAAGAGTTTTAGTGGGTCTTCATTGGCAAAATGGGGGTCCCGCACTACTCAGGATCTCATGAGGAACTGGGTATTCGTAGTCACCGAAAAACATAAATAATCGAAGGAATAGATATAGATAGGAAGAATATTATGAGGATAAGAAACCTATGAGAAAAGTGAAGAATACAATACAAGTCAAATCGAAAAAAAAATAGAAGAGAATTTGAGAAATCCTTCATGTAAGAGAATATCAATAAAAAAAAAGTTATAGAAAAAATCTATAAAACAAATATGAAAACGGTAGATATATTGCACGGATTCTGGTCATGATGTCGGGATCTCGGTATTTCTTGACTCACAAATCAGAACCTACCACTTTCATAACAGAGATACCCCACCACTTTCTCAAGAGAAATCCTCGCCGTCCACTAACCTCAAAAAAGATCCTCTCACCACTATTCCGATGAAACGATATTTTATCAACTGCGCATGCGAATAAGTTCCGATGACGTTGGGGGTTCATGTAGTGAGAGAATCATATATATTTTTTTATCTATGGGAGAATCTCTTTTGGAAATAGTGGTGGGGGGATTGCTTTTGGAAATAGTGTGTGGGAGGATCTCTTTTGTGGTCTAGAAACACCGAGATCCCGACCCTATACTACTTATTTTGAGAAAATACATATAAGATACAAAAATAACAAACAAACGAAAAAGTTGAAAAACATTCAAACTCAAAAAAAGACGTAGTAGTCTGAAAAACTCTCAAAGTTGAAGATAATGATTGGTGAAAAGAATGAAAAACATTAAAAAAAAAGAACTAAAATCCAAAAATTTAGAAAGTTATTAGGATCAATTAGAAACTGGGGGTAAATGAAAATGGCTTAAACTGTACAATTCAAATATCCAGCTTCTTAATCTGGAGTATATCAATTGGTTATAGTGACAACTTTGATCATGAAATTTTGTATGGGACATGGCCGTTAACGCATTAACGTGAAGATAAGTTGATCCAAACAACAGAAACTGACTCTTATTCTATGTTTTCATTTGCCCCACACCAGGGCTCAACTCATATAGCCTGTGAAAATCAAGTTGTTTCCATTTATCTCAGAACAATGGGTAAATGGAAACATTTATGGGGCAAAAGGAAACATAGTAAAAAGTTGCAAAAACGTGCAATCGATATCGGTTAGGAAACGTAGCACATTGTACAGCTGTACGGAAATGAAACCATTCCCTAACTGTTGCCATGAAAACGAGTGCAAACTGAATGGAAATGAAATGATCTGGCACCTCCGCCAAAAACCAAAAGTAAAAATCGATATTAATTAAACAATAGTGATAATAATTAAGAGCCGTAGAAAAAGTAAAGTGTACAACTCGCATGGAATGGGTATCATTCCATGCTTGTTGCAGAATATGCTATTCTACATTCCTCTTGATTATTGAATTTACATGTTTCTCTGTGTATATTCTGACAGGTCAAACTGAGAAAGAACCGCTATACATAGGAAAACTTAATAATTTTCATTCATTCTTTTTCCAGATAATTTTGAAATTTAATATAGTCTTCAAAAATCGTTTCCATTTTCCCCGATTGACCCTACTACAGGACTTAAGAAAGACGGAGAAGTTGAAACAAGAAAATCAAAAGAAAATACATATTGGACACTTAAAAACTCTTGAGCTTTGAAAATATTGGAAAAACTACAAAAACGGTCAAAAATCAAGAATGTTATAAAACAAAAGAAAATGCCAGAATTTAAAAATGTGGAAGCATATTTCAAAAATAAAAATACGGAAAAGAATTGAGAAGCAGTAAAACCTGAAAAATACTTGAAATTTGGAAAACATTAGGAGAATAAAAATACGTCAAGACCTCAAAAAGTACCTAGTAGAATCTGAAAAGTTCTTTTATATGGGAGAGTATAAATCTCCGCAAACAGTTTTAAACTAAAATCTAGGACAAAGAGCTCTGAAATTGAAAAAAAAAATCTAAAAATATCTCCAAAAATCTAAAAAAAAATAAATTTGAAACTCTTTAAATGTGGGAAGAAAATTGGAATTCCGAACAAAAAATGTTTCAACTCCTATCTTGATATAAAAAAAAAAAACAATTCCTTGGCTTCAGTATCTAAAACTAAAAAAAAAAGCAAAAAATTCAAAAATTCACAGAACTTGGTGAATAATTTGCTACATTATTATAAAATACGACAGGCAACAAAGCACAATAAAATACTGATAAAAGATTCTTCGCACTTTTCCGTTTCTTCATTTTTGGATTCTTACGAAAATATTTCTCATAAGGTTTTGGGAATAATAATTGAAATAGTTTCAAGTTGATATCCCCTTCCATGCAAGGTGACACAAATCATCTTAAAATTTGCCAACATAAGATTGACAGTGTCTGGATATATTTTGAAAAAGGTTTCATATTATGTAATTATTACTCAATTGAACTTTTTTATTTACTCAAAAATTAAATATAAAATTCCAAAATGGCTGATCTAAAATCTGTTGATTCACGAAGCAGCGATGTGGACGTAATCTTTTATCCTTCGATTGTTGTTGCGGGAAAAGTTAAGGATTTTATTCCGAGTGTTTATATCCGGGTTGTTGGGGAAAGATTATCTCGTTTAGGGATAAAAACAGAGAGATAGACAGTGAAAGATAGCATTTTTAATAACCAACAATCAAGAAATGACTACAAAGTCTTAAAAAAATCCAATATGGAAAAATTAAGAATATTCTTATTATAATTTTTACATGTTTAGGTACTATTGAGCTTCTTGTAGACATCGATGGCTCTATGAACCATTTTCTCAATCATCATGAGATTTGAGCTGTTTTGTTGGTCCAAGAGGCGAGCTCTAATTACTGGAGGAAGTCTTAATCTTTCAAAGAAGAGGAGAAGGCCGGTGGTGAGAAGGGCGAAAAGGAGTACTGAACCTGGAAATATTCAAAATCAATTGCTGTTTATTTTGGAATTATTAATTTTCAAAATTCACTGGAAATTCAAAAATTACTTATGTCAAATTTTCGATTTGTTTTGAATCGAAAAAGTGTATTAGGTGGCCAGGACGTCCAGTTTTCTTCTAAACCAAGTCTACTAGATTACATTTGAAGGCTGAAAAATCCAGAATCCATATTAGCGATTTTTTTAGAAAAAAAAAACTGCCCACGCCAATGGATTCGTCATCACCCAAAATGGATCTGCACCAAATTTCATGCGTTTTGTTTTTGATTTTGCTGACGATGTTTATTGTAGTTGTTATTTGATAAATTTGATGCGACTGATTTGTTATCGCATGAGACACAAGATAAAAAGCTTCTAAATGCCTAATTAACAAATTGACAGCAATAGAATAGCCGTAGAATCGTTAATGTTTAATATTTTTTCATGAAATTATGTGCAGATCCATTTTAGGGTATGTCGAGTCCAGTGGCTCACGCAGATTTTTTATAGAAAAATTGCTGATATGGTTTCTGATTTTTTTCAGTCTCTAAATGTAATCTAGTAGGCCTTGGTTTAAAAGAAAACTGGACGCCACCCTGCCCCAAAATACACTTTCTTTCCCTCTACAATTCAAAATAAATAATAAATCCATAAATAAAAATGTTAAGAGGGTGGCCCGCTTTCAAATGCGTCACTCAGTATTTGTCTATTGCCCTGCATTGTATACCTAGTCCAAATTTTAGATTTGAAGTTGATGTAGTTATTTTCTGAAATGTTCCAAGATTTTTGGAAATAACGTTGATATTTTATTCATAAAAAACAAGTATCAAATAATGAAAAAATATAGCCGATAATAGAAATATAATTGCAAATACGAAAAACCTAAACAAATCGTATAATAAAATTGGAATAAAAAAAAAACACACACAAAACAAAACAGTGGAAAGTCTGAAAAATGATCACATCATTCTATCCAAACCTTACCCAGAGAAATAAAAAAAATCGCATAAATGGGCATCACAGTAAACCGATGATTATCACCAATCCCACGATCACACCTGTACCCATAATCCGGCGGATACAATGGATATGGAATCGGAATTTCACGATCCCTTATATACACGGCACTGGGTTCATACATACGTTTTTCCTAAAATAAGAAAAATTTAGATGGGTGCATGATTTTCAAGAATAAAATATTTACAGCTCTTACATTCGATAGGAACATACTGTATAAAATGAATGTTTAAACACAACTGAAAATTAAATTTAAAATTATTGAGCATGACATGTCACTCTAGTCATAGTCTATGAGCCCTTTGTGCTTTTATTATAGGCTAATTATTGTAATTACATTAGATTTATTAAATTGGGGCAAATAACGTGGATTGTTAGTCAAGCGATATGTGAATCTAAAGGATAATTTTCTTATTGATGATTGACTAGATTTTTGGTTACTTCATTACTAGCTTTCAAACTTAATTTTTTTTCATTGCTAGACTGTTGCAAATAGTCAAATAGTCAAAAAAAAAACAATACATGTGAAAAGGTCGAATAAATTGCCCGGACTAAGATTTTGCTGATGATCATGTGACCTAACGCGTCGATCGCCTTTTGAGTTATGTGACAAGGCTTGTAGTCCGGGCCAAATTCAGAAAAGCAAAGTGCCACAAAGATTTGTGAAATCATTGATTAAATCCACATACAGTTATGTGAGGTTTACATTCAATTTGTTTTCGAATTGGAACTGTCAAATTTCCGCTTTGCAAATGGGAATCATCATGCTTCCATCTACATTGAATTTGTGTTCAAAGTCACGCTTACGCCAAATTCAATGTGGATGGTATCGTATGATTACCATTTGGCAAGCGCAAATCTGTCACTTTCACTTCGAAGTGGAATTCAATGTAAACCAGGCATTATGTTCATAAAAAAACTCATACACCACAAAACATCCCAAAAAGAAACCAATCTCCAATCATACGGGTTGTAACTATGTTTGAGACGAGATCTTGCGACATGCCGCATAAGTTTCGTCGTAAATTTCTTGACGGTTTGGCGACGGATTTCAAATAATTACTTCTGATTGGCATACAAAAAAACAAGTCCAGTTTTGGAAGATTTTCAGAAAAGGGACGAAATAGAAGGCGTTCGTCTTTTATGTCGTCCTTTATCTAATAACCTTCCACAACTAGGTATATATTGAATAATATTGATAATAATTAGATAGAGTCAAAAATCCATTTTACAATAAAAACAGGTCAAGTTAATCAAAAATATAATATATTTGCTAAAAAAACCAAATGGAATAAATAATGTGATATTGATAATGTAGAATGTACCAGATACCCAAATTTATGATTCTCCATCTGCTCAGGTTCTTTCACAACAGTCATTGAAGCAATATTCTCAGTCAAACTTCCCTGCTTTTTTGAAAGCAACAACAACCTTTCTTCATCACCTATGATTTTAATAGTATTAGCAAATAATCTCTGGTATTAGGATTATTAGGAATGCAGAAAAACTATTTTCATGAAAAAATTGAAGATAGTCTTCTCTTATTTTAGATTTTTTAGAAAAAAATCTTGTTAATCATTGTATTTTTCTCTTTTTTATATTGAACATTGTCAATACAGTTTTTTTTTAACCAATGCAAAAACCCAAAACTATTTACTTCCGAGCATTACGATTATTACAAAACTAACTTGAATTCCCCTATTTTCCAAGAACAATAATTGTCTAGATTTTGATTTACAAAAAAAAATCAAAAATTGAATTTTTGCTGTTTTGTACCAAAGTGTAGAAGTGTCACCAGAATTTTATTTTTCATTATTATTTTTTCTCCGACTTATGATTCGAAAAAATGGATTCCTCTGCAACTCGGAGCAAACGTCGGGAAAATTGCCTTTCTACTACCTCACAAGACAATGTAATTTTCTACCCTCAACTGAGGGAGGGAAAATCAGCTGGAGGAAAGAAAAATGTTTGCCAAAAGAGTACTCACTTAAAGTGAAGGTTCATGGTAGTAGAAAAAACTATATACATACGCCGCTGGAGTATAGTATTTTATTTAACGAGCATATAATGGGCCAAATATTACACGAGATTAACATGTATATCACGAGCCGAAGGCGAGTGTTATTAATTTTACTCGAGTGTAATATGTTCATTATATGCGAGTCAAATACAATGCTTTATCTGCAACTGTCAAAATATTTGGAAAAAAAAGTCACTAAATAAAGCCAAAAATAGTTGTGTTAAGGCCCACTGCCCGTGAATAAAGAACCTGCCCGTGGATAAAGAACTATGATCGCTGCGTTACTTAATGTTCAGTTAGAAATAAACAAACAAATCAACCACTAAGAAGTAGGTATGTACTCACTCCCCGACAATAAATTCCGGACAAGGACTATTTAAGTCAATTTAATATCCCTGTAACTTTTTTATTTTTTGTCTGATTTTGGCAAAATTTTTACCAAAGTGTAGACCTATATGTCTCGAGATATTAAACACTTGATTTTGGTTTTGGAAAATTACTGAAGGCTTGGTTATTATACAAGGAAGAACAGAACCTAATCTTACAGAATAACCAACACAAGTGAGACTCTCATTGATTATATTGTCACTAATATGCTAATAATAAAAACCTATCCCATGATGTCCATCTAACCCCGAAGATTAGTGACCATTGTATCTTGTCATCGAAGATTCCAGATATCAAGAATGATAGTAAGACAGTCACCATTTACAGAAGAGGTTTTAAGAACTATGATGCTGATAGGCTTCAGGATATGATGTTGGATATCTCATGGAATAATAGTTGTGCTGATGTGAACATTATATCAAATTCTTTTGTATGTGATATAATAATTGGAGTTTTGGATGTCTTATGTCAAAAAATGCCATTTATTGTGAAAGGGAAATATCGTAATAAAAAATGGATTATCGACGAGATTAAGTTGATTATGAGGGAAAAGGATCAACTCTATATCAAAGCTGTTTTTGGAATCAGTTCAAGATATTAAGGAATAAGATCGTATCTAAAATAAAAACTCAAAAGGATAAGTTCTATATGATGACAATCGATAACAATAGAAATAATTCTTATGAACTGTGGAAAAGTTTGAAATCCTTGCTTCCTGATAAGATAACCTCAGTTCCCGATAAAATAATATTTAACAACAGGACGTACACGGATGAATTGCAGATTGCCAACAAATTCAATCAATATTTTGTGGAAAGCATTGATGCTATTGTGAATGACATACAGGGAGGCTCAATTATTGATCATCATGTGATTGATAACGTCACTGTAGCCCATGATACTTTGGAGAAATTCAAAAGTATTACGATGTCGGAACTCAAGACCTATGTGGGGAAGATGAAAATGGTTGGAGGAGGTGAATCTGGAATTTCATCGAAAGTTTTCAAGGATGTCATCTCTGTGGCAGGAAACAGAATGTTGGACGTTGTCAACGCTTCATTGTTTCACGGTACATTTCCAGACGCATGGAAAAGTTCGACGGTATCGCCAGTAGCTAAAGTTGTGGGTACCTTTCAATTTGATGAATTCAGACCAATAAATAGTGTTCTGGTATATGAAAAACTTCTTGAAGTTGTAGTGAAGGAGCAGTTACTGGAGTATATTGATAAGAATGGTGTACTTGTGTCTAGTCAGTCTGGTTTTCAGAAAGGGGCATTCTGCGGAACTGTGATTGTGAATATATGTGATGAATTTATGAAGCAAGTTGACAATGACAATTACGTGTTAGCAGTATTTCTTGATTTCAGACGCGCATTCGAGACAATAAAGCAGTATACAAGATTGGATTAAGAGATAGTGCCTTGGCATGGTTTAGTTCATATTTGAATGACAGAAAGCGGATTGTGAAATTTAAAAATTCTCTGTCCAATCCTATATCGGTCAAGCATGGTGTCCCACAGGGGACCACTTTTGTTTCTTGTTTATATTAATGATATTGTGAGTGTGCTCAGGGATGTAAATGTTGAACTCTTTGCTGATGACACTATGCTGTATAATATGGTGTCGAAAGACTTGAATGTGTTGCAAGAATCGGTAAATAGAAATCTGAGTGATTTATCTAACTGGCTAAGTGATAATAATTTGAGTCTCAATGTGAATAAGTCAAAGTTTTGTGCCTTCTGTAAACAGTCCAAGTTATCCAGTTTAGATCTTAAGAACCTTTGTATTAAGATGAACAATGTACAGATACAACACACGAGTGAGATCAAATACTTGGGTGTTATTTTGGACAGTAATTTGACTTTCCGTGCTCATGCGAATTATATTATGAGAAAGTTTGCCAAAAAAGTGAATTTTATTAGAAGAGTGGGGAAAAATCTTTCTACGCAAACCAAACTACTGCTTTATAATGCTATAGCAGCTCCATATGGGTATTTAATTTTGTTCAAGTCTATTTTATAATTTGCCCAAATATATCAAGGATGAGTTCCAAATAATTCAAAATCGAGCCATGCGCTTTATATTGAAATATAACCGCTATACTCCTATCAGAATAATGTTAGAGGTGTTAAATATCATGTCGATTCATCAGAAAGTTTTATATAATGTGTTCATTTTTATTTTCAAGATCAAACGTACATGGAATGTTACCGTCATATGTGTGTAACCGAACCAAAGTTTTTACTGATGTACATAGCTATAATACACGTAACAAGTCTGATTTTATTTTAATCAACAGATGCAACTCAAGTCATTTTGTCATATGGCAGGTTCGATACACTGTACCGGGGGCTCCTGGAATATAATAGACTGCCGAAATCCATCAAAGACTGTGATAGCCTGCAGTCATTCAAAAGACTATTAAGGAAATATGTCCTAGAATTTGTTGATTAGTTTGTTAAATCCATTTTTATTGCTCGGTTTGCTGATTTTAATATGTATTACTATATGTCCTTTATTGCCTGTTATACCTACGTTATTATTACCTATCATATTATAGTTGATTTTGTATAGCTTTTTTTTGCTAATAAACTATATTATTATTATTATTTTACCGTTAAGTTTTGCAACACCCTTTGGAAAAATTGAGCGGCAATATTTAGTTCTATTAAGTTCTGTTGTGGTCAAGTGCGATCTTTTCTCGACCAAATGCTTTTTTGGTCATGTCAATTTCTGATTGTTTTAAGAAGATACAGATGTTTGAAAAATATGCTGCAGTTTTCCGATATTTCATCAACAATGGATGAGAACTTTCTTATTGACTTGCATGAACAAATATTCTAAAATCCCATATTGTTCCAATTTACCCAATTTTCCTTATTGGGCAAATTGTTCACCTCGAACACTCTTTGAAGGTGGTAGCATCATGGTGTGGACTGGGGTATCACTACATCGCCGTACAGATCTAGCTGATTGTATTAATGAAAATGAAAAATCGAACACATGGGATAGGTATGCTAGGTTCACGCTATTAATTTCAGAACATTTGTTCATGCAAGTCTATAAAAATGTTTTTA
Source organism: Orchestes rusci (assembly GCA_958502075.1). Lineage (NCBI taxonomy): Eukaryota > Metazoa > Arthropoda > Insecta > Coleoptera > Curculionidae > Orchestes > Orchestes rusci. Next base: position 31,424,621 of record OY293306.1, on the reverse strand, counting down.
TTCATTTTTGATAAAATATCGAAAAACTGCAGCATTTTCTTTGAACATCTGTATCTTCTCCAAAAAAGCAGATATTGACATGTCCAAAAAATCATTTTGTTGAGGAAAGAACGCACTTCACAACAAAATATAATGTAGCTAAATTTTGCTGCTCAATTTTTCCACAGGGTGTTGAGAACTTAAGGGTAAAAAGGTAGCTTCCGTTCCTCCCTGTATAATGACCAAGCCATTAGTATTTTTTCATTGGTAATATCTCAGGACATAGGGCTAAATATTGGTAAAAATTTCACCAAAATCCGACAATAATAAAAAAGTTATAGCAGGGATATCAATTTGACTCAAATTATTCTTGTCCGGAATTTATAGCCGGGGAGTGTATATAGAGTTGTAACCATATCTGAAAGAATCAAGTAATATAGACAAGTAATAAAAAAGAGACATCTTCCAAAGAAAAAAAAAACAATAAATGATATGATTCTAGAGAATGTTTGTTGTGTGAAGGGCGATAAAAACATAAAAAAATCATGGTAAATGCGTTATTTATTCCTAAAAACTGTTGAAAAATGAAGCTCACTCGTTAACTTTATCGGTGGTACAGACTGACATTTATCAACATTACCTAACAACATACTTAATACAATAGACATTTTATTTTGGGCTTTTTCAACACTCCCACTAGCACAGAATAAAAAATACAATCAATAACAAAACTATCGCTACAACACCGGTACAAGACCCAGCATTTTCAAAAAAGTATAGTGCTTCGCAAAGCATGTTCTGTGCAACAGAATCTCTAATGAAATGATGCCGTATATCAATATGCTTTGATCTTTTATGGCAGATGGGATTTGTTGACAATTTTTGAGCACTCTGACTATCATTGAATACAGTTATACATTTTAAATTACCAAACAATTCATTCAATAAATTCCTCAAATAAATTGATTCCTTTGAAGCTTCAGAAATTGCCATACACTATTGCTTCAGTACTTGAAAGAGCAACAGTTTTCTGTTTTCTACTTTCCCACGAAATGATTGAACCAGAATGTTTGAAACAAAAGCTACTATAGGACTTACGATCTCTTATATTACCTGCCCAATCAGCATCTACAAAACCTTCTATAGTTCCTCATTACCTTTTATAAATTTCAACCCAAAATTCTTTGTTCCCTGTAGATATCTTAAAACACGTTTAACTTGTTTCCAATGGATTTCACTATAACAGTTATTAAACTGACTCAAAAAACTAACAGAATAAGCAATATCTGGCCTAGTTAGTACTGCTAAGCACATCGCAAACTACCAATTAATTCCTGATATGGAACAATAATTTCTGTATCTGTAACATTAACATTTATACTAAAATCAACATTCTGTTCCATTGGTGTACCAACAGATTTACAATTTGACATATTGAATCGCTTCAAAACATGGTTAATGTACTGCTCCTGAACTATTGTGATTAAATTATTTTCCTTTCTTATCTACTCTCATCCCAAGACACTGCTTGATTTCACCAAGATCTTTAATTTTGAATTCCTTGGCTAAGTTACTCTTTAAAGTTCCCGTTTCATCACAATCATTAGAAAAAATAAAAAAATCATCAACGTATAAAGCAATTATTGTCATTTTATCACCATTCCTTTTTGTGAATAAACATGATTCTAGTTTCGACCTAACATATCCAAAATTACTAAGCAATAAGTCTACTCTTTCGTACCATGCTCTACTAGCTTGCTTTAGACCATAGATGGCTCTCTTTAATTTTATGACCTTTTTGTGACCGATATCATAACTCAAACCTTCAGGTAACATCATATATACATCTTCTTTCAAAATACCATTCAAGAAAGCTGTCTTTACACATCCAAGTGACTTCTGGGTATCTAGCCTTAATTTAACAGACAAGGATTACAACAGTCTCAAAGTAGAAAATCCAACTACCTGTGAAAAAGTTTCAAAAAAATCGATACCTTCTTTTTGTGTGAAGCCTTTTGCTACCAGTCTGGCTCTATATCGCACACCAACGCCATTGTCCAATTTTCGCTTAAACACCCATTTGCATGTCACTATGATTTTATCACTGGAAATATCTACCAAGTCCCAAGCATCATTTTCTTCAAATTAGCGAAGTTCATCCTGAATCGCCTCTTCTCATTGTTCCTTGTCTGGTCTGCATGGTCACTGGATCGCTTTCAAAATCAAAACTTTCAGAGCAAATGTAGGTTACAGCATCTTCGAACTTTCTTGGTTTTGGCGTCCTTGTTGACCGTCTCAATGTTTCATTCTCCTGCACTGGCTGTTCTGGAACGAATTCACTGTCATCACTTGCTCCAGCCTCACTGAATGATTCCGCCTCGGTTTCTGCAGTATCTGATTCAACTCCAAGAATAGCATTGTCTATCACTGAGTCCTTGTTTGCAACAGTCTCGTAGTCTGCTACTCCCACTGAAACTTGTGAGTCTGCACTTTGAACCTTGTCCTCTAAAGTTTCATTTTCTTGTAAATTTTCCATTATGATCACATCTCTGCTGGTGGTTACTATATTGGATTTTGTGTTATAAACCCTATAACCTTTAGTGTTATCGCTGTAGCCAACCAGGATTTGTTTTTCAGCCTTCTTATCCCATTTCAATCTTTTCTGCTTTGGAATATGCACCATCACAGGACTACCAAAGATCCTTAAATTGCTTACGTCAGGCTCCAGATTTCATATGGAGTTTTCTGCAAACCTGATGCAATCCATCTATTCCTTAGGTAAGCTGCAGTATTCACTGATGCTTCAGCCCAAAATTTCTTCTCAAAATTTGCATAAAAAATCAAACACTTCGCCTTCTCAACCAGAGTACGATTCAATCTCTCCAACATACCATTTTGTTCAGGTGAGTAGGGGCTAGTCAGCTGATGCACAATTCCATGGGATTCCAGAAAATATTTGAATTCGGTGTTACAAAACTCACCTCCATTATCTGATCTGAATGCCTTGATCTTACACATTTTTTAGTTTTCCACTAAGCTCTTGAAGTTTTTGAAACAGATTTAAAACTTCAGATTTAGTCTTCAAAAAATATGCCATTCTGCTACAGTCATCTTCAAAGGTAAGGAAATATTTGGCCCCACCAATTGATATAGTTTCCATGGGACCACATAAATCTGCGTGTATCACTTTCAGTAGGCTTTCTGGGGGGAGTTCAGAAACGTCGTACTTGGTGTGAGTGTGACTTTTGTGGGTAATTGAAGGAGAGTGATCCATTGTGTGACATCTTCACACCCGTATTTCTGAACGTTTGGGTATGTTCAGTCAGCTGTTTGACAGTATGCTGTTTATTTTAGTTTGTTTTGTTTATGTTCGGGTAAATCTTTACGGATTAATCAACTTAAGAGTGAATACAATCTATTCCCCAAATAATAATAGTCATTTTTCTTCGTACTTACTTGTGTTCTAAAGACTCAATCATCAGAGAAATCCTCCACATTACAATGCATTATTTTGAACAACTGAATTAATTATTGTCTTGTGTGCATTTTGTCCTAGTGAATGATAATATAAACCTACACAAACCCATTTCGACAAATGACACATCACACCTCCTTCACACCACAAAAATGTGTAATCAAAGATCACCCTGGGATGCATCTATGTCAATTCTTGAACGAAAAGCAGTGTGCTTCTAGGGTGCGCTCTTGATTATTCTGAACGGTTAGTGTGTGACACTTGGATCACACTCTCACCGGGTGTGACGTTTCTGAACTCGCCCCAGCTCGCATACCTTTGTGTGTGAATGACAGCCGACACTGCTTACCTTCACAGCATACTTCACAGTTCTGCTTCTCAATTTCTGTCATCCCTGAATACTTGAGACCAATTACTAATTCCATTTTCTTCATTTGATTCAAATAACTGCTATTTATATGCCCAAATCTTCGATGCCATGTAGTTGCTGAGACTTTTCGTGCGACTGATGATGCTATCAAACAATTTTCAGGCTTCACATTGTTTAATCTGTAGACACCATCTTGTAAATCAGCTGTCGCAACCAACACTCCTTGTACATTATATATTTGACAACCATCAGAGCTAAAATTGACAACATTCCCATTTTGAATCAATTTACTTACTGACAACAAATTGGTGGTCAACTGCGGAGCACATAACACGTCCTTCACAATAATGTCATAATGATTTCCACCAAAACAAGAGACTGCCTAAGTCGTGACGTCACAAACGTATGTCGGAGCTCATAATGTTTCCAAACAAACAACAAACTCGTAACCATGGTAACCCATGTTCACATCTCATAAGAAAAATTTTGGATTTGCCGAAATAATAAGACCAATACCAATGGTACTCGCAGTCAAACGATATTTCCTTGCAAGGGACCACTTCTCATTCGAAGCCTGACCAGTCGGCAATATCGCAGTCTGTTTTATTTTATCGTCATCAATTGCGCACATTTCTTTCAATTTGACAACTTTATCTCGAGCTTGTAGCTTTTATTTTTCATACTGGCCAATACTTCACCTCTTATCTTAGAAAGCTTGGCGTCAAACTCTATTTTCTGGACATGATTGGATTCCAAAGCATTTTCATCTTTTTTGATTGTTTTATTGTCGTTCTCAAAGAAGGTATTTATGCTAGAAAGCTTGAGAACGTGCTTCGAAGCCATGTTCTTCACAAAAGTCTGAAAAAAGTCGATCTTAACCAGTAATAACTCACAAATCAAAATAATTAGCATGAAAACATAAACAACGTAACTTCAAAATGTTCAAAGTATTAATTATACACTAAAATCAACTAACCTTATCAAAAACTTGAACTTATCCGGTAAATCTCACTTTTGTCCAAATAAATATCACCGTTGAAAGTCTTATTCGCATAATGAATCCATGCAAAAACACTCAAAACTCAGTTTTCCTGGTTTTCCACATGGGATGTCAAAATCAGTGAAAATAGATTATGATGAGTTTGTTTGGAAACATTTTAAGCTCCGACCTACACGTTTGTGACGTCAGACTTAGCCAGTCTATTGTTTCGAGTTTGACACTTCCTGAACATATGACGGACATTTTTGATTGATTTGCCACCATAATCTCATTTATATCTCTGCTCATCCATCGCTGCTCGATCCAGCTCTCGTTCGCAGTTAAATGAACTCCAGAGTCTATATACCATTCAGTCTTCTTGAATTTGCCACTCAAGAAAGCTGCACTAAATGCATTTGGGGACCTTCGTTGCTTATACTCCGAAAAATTGGCATTTGGACATTTATTTTTGAAATAACACAATTGTTTGCATTTGTAGCACTTGACATCTTTCATGTCTTTCTTGTTTTTCTGCTGTTTCCCATGGCAACCTTTTGAAACAAATGCACTACCAGATTCACCTACTTTTCCTTCCATCATCCGGTCAATACGCTAGGTTTCTGTGACGTCATGACGTCAGCTGTCAGACGGAAATATCCAAACAAACTATTTTTTATTACCTCAAAAGCTGACTTTCCACTCGGCTAATCAAATACGCACTAACGGTACACACGATATATGTAATACACCCAAAAATATAGTCCAAAGAAGTCCAAATTAAACACAAACACTGATTTCAAACTCACACAATACAGAAACAAATGTCACAAAAGCTTGTTTGGATACCAAATTTGGCCACGACCAATCATATGGTTCCTGTGACGTTTTCAAAAACGTCGCGTATAGCCATTATCATTGGTGAGAATTTTTCAGGTAATCCCGCCAACAACAATGAAACAATCCATTCGTCATCTATATTAAATCCTGTGCCACGTAACTTTTGTCCAGTTTCCACTACTTGATAGGCACCCATAGATTCACAGTTTTCCAGTCTTGCAGAAATCAAACTTCGCAGCAATCCAATTTTTCTAGTAAAACCAGTATCATCAAACAATGATTTCAATTTTTTCCACAAGTCCACTGTAGTTGTAGCTTCCTTAATATGCACATACAATCAAGGATCAATCGTCAGTATTATCTTTGCTTTGCTTTGGCATCATCTGCTTCCACAATTTCCCATACACATTTTGACAACCCTTCAAGCACCAGATAGTTTTCAATAGCAAACGCCCAATCCGAATAATTTTCTCGGCCCTTCAATTTCGGAATATTCACCATATAGTTCGCAGCCATAATTATTGCACTATTAAAAAAAAATTAACGACTTATTTTCGCGAAATTTGCGGGTCTGGGCAATACCTCCTAGAAAACAATGGCAAAGTGCTGGCCGTGTGACGTCATCAATGTAGGCCCTGATACAGCCTTGGGGATCACTATGATCATTTCCAGACTAGCTGACTCTGACAAACAAATTGTCATTTAAAAACTTCCAAAGGTGTGGCTAGTTTGCTAGTTATTTTATTTTGTCAATTTTGTCATAAGAAATCATTAGTCATTAGTCTACATTAGTCACTGTATCTACAGGGTTAGGAGAAATTACCAGATCGATTATTTCAAAAGATACACGAGTTAGAAAAAACTGTCTTTTATAAAATCTGTGGGGCTTTTAAAAAACACTTGAACACACAAGAAACACTTTATAGAACGAATGAATCTTCAAAATCTGAATATAGGACAAGTCAAGATTCCCATAAGTTTCTCCTTGGATATTTTCTTCCTCCTGTGTTTCCATTGTTGTTTTTTTGTAATATTTTTATCAGTTTCCGATTATTGGTGGGCCGTATTTTGATAACTTTATGGTGTATTGGTGGAATAAAAGCCAACAGCTAACAGCTGGATGCTGGATGAGAGTTCCCCACATCGCTTATAGGACATGCAAAAACTCTGTATAAAGGGGTACTCTCGATTAACAGATTTGATCAACCTGCTTCCAGTGAAGAGCATGAACTACCCGCTCGTTATTTACTGTATGTGTGAACTTTGGATTGGTCTTTGCATGTGTGAAAAACGTTTTCTAGTAAGTAAGTAGCACAAATTCTTCGTCGGAGGATGACCTGCTGGACATCTTGCATTCACTAAATCTTCTTTTGAACTGCCAGGTAATCAGCGCTTTTATGTAACCTGGCACTGGTATTCAGCGCAAAAATCAATCACTGGATAATCTTTGTGTGTGTAGCCTTTAACGTTCAAAAAACATTCAAACTGAAAACATTTGAAATGCTTTGACAATAGCATAAACGAACATGATTTTTTGCGTTGTCAGGCCTACGCATGGTTGCTCATTTTTCATTAAAACTTGCAAGCAAATAGCAAAACTCAAAACAAATCACGCAACATAAATTTCAAAATTGTTATTTATATATTTTTCTAGGTTATTTTGTGACGTTGTCAAAAGTCTCATCAGGGATTAACGATCCTTGCAGCGAATTCTTCGGTGCATATAAAACACCGCTTAATCTAACTTTAAAATTTAATCGAGATTGGCTAAGCTCACGTACGGTGCATATAGCTGTTAGTCCTCATCATCTTGGAGTTGTTGGTCTGGGCCAAGCTTAATTGATAGTAGTAAGGTTGCGTCGTTATACGTTCGGGTTTCGGACGGATCAGAATTCAGACAAAAATGACGTCAGTCGGCTCCGATCCGGTTCTGAAATTCAAATAAACATCTAAAAAAAAGATAGAATATGGTTGACACTTGATAATGAGAAGATATTTCACTGTATACCAAATGCTGTGTGATAACTTACCCTAAAACACGTTTATAAACGGCCGACAATCGGTAAAAAAAGTGTTTAGACATGGTTTAAGGTTGATTTATAAACTTGCCGTCCGCCGTTACGGTTGACGTTCGCCGGTGACGCTAACATTGCCGTCGCCCAATGCATTTATAAACTTTTATACCGTCGATTGTCATCGAAGATTTTCAAATTTGTTGTTCACTTTGAAGTTGATGTGTTTTAGTTCAGTGAGATTTGGTGACTGACTCGAGTATATTTTGGGACAAATCTCAATTTTATGATATAAAAACATGAATTATGGGAACAAAAACCTATCGAGCCATTTTCCTATGGCTTCAGCTACGAACGGCGGACGGCAAAAAATGGAGATGAACGATCTCTAGCGGTGCGTCAACGGCAGACGGCATGATATGAATGTATGTAGGCGGCGTGATTTCTAATCATCATGGACTTGTGAATGAAAGGCCGCCAATTGGCTGCAACATGGCATGACTCCGCCTTAGGAAAATAACCGCGTTATTTGAAACTGGAAACATTTCAGTAAAGCCATTCTTAATCTTGTATTACGAAAATGACGAAATATATATCATAAGCAGAGTGTTTTAGAATAAGATGCTGATCCTTAAATGTGTAGATTCTTGATGTAGAACGTGGGTCCGCTTATTTTTGACATAGGTACACTGTTGAAAATTCAAAGATATTATGTCGGTTTTCGATCAGTTCCATGGAGTCCGCAACTCTCAATAAAAAACTAGAATAAACGATCCGACATTGGAGAAAAAAGATTCTTGAAATGACATGGGGAGAATATTATGTAGGTTAGTTCAGAAGCTTCTAAGAAAAAATACATTTTTTCTTGAAACAAAATTCATAAATATGAATATGAAGGAATGGCTGAGCAAGTTTATTTAGTAATAGCTGGCAAAGCGCTTTCGGCTAATAAGCCATCTTCAGTGCCCCAACTGAAAGTGAGACATGGGTAGAGAATTTTTCCTAAACATACACCTAAGTTTATACAATGAAAGAAAAGAAAAAAACCCTAAATACTCACGAGTCAGTGTAATGTGCAGGTGACCTTATTCAACATCAAAATTGTGGTTAGCATCTGAGCCCCTTTTTCAAAGGTGTTTGTCGGTCAGACATAATGGTCCGTTATGGTTCAAAAATTAGTTTAATTGGTATGGTCAATTGATCAAAGCGGGTACAGGTTTTTAAAATAACATCAAACAAAGCACGTACAAGACATCACAACACTTTAAAATTTGATAACTAGTCTTAACTACGCATTTTTTTATAAACTTGAATTGACCACGAGAGGTGAGAATGTACTGAACCAGCGAGATGAATTTTGCAAATCATGAAATAAAGTTAGGTTAATTAACAAAAAGGAGTAGACAATTCAATTACATTTCTACTATGTAATTAGAAAGTTTTCATGCAGGTTATTTGGAGCTTTAACTTTTTCACTACCAACAGGCGAACATGTGACAATAAGATCACTTCAAACACAACTCAAAATGAATGACGACGTACAAATATCCTTGGGCTGTTAGTCCGCTGCCTTGAATAAATTGAAGTTTAGATGGAAGAAATGATGTATAAATCAGCCAACTAGGTATAGTACCTAGGATTTTTTCAGCTTGATAAAAATGGTGAAAATAGAAAAACAATTGAACATCGCGTTTTCGATTTATCTCATGAAATGTATTTTTGTTAAATGAGATATTGAGTATATTTTTGCACAGTGTTGAATAATTTTCTTAGCAAAAAAGTTCATTTGCACTAATTTACAGAAAATTTCAGATATAAAAATTCTCTATAGAATTCCAAATAGTGAAACAACTGAATAATGGTTGCCATTGACTATTAATCAGCAGAATTGATCCTACTAGTTTGCTGATTTAAACATCATCGTAGCTGCAATAATAATGAAGTTTGCAATGGTGCCGACTTGATCTGATGCACCCTGTATAGGTATTTTCTGGGGATTCTGTTTTTTTTTGTAATACCTATTGAAGCCCTAAAAACTACAAGGCAAGAGTTACCAATGAAAATTCTGGATATAATTACAACTCCTCAGATAACGAAATATTTTGTTAATTATTATCTATTTCGTTTTTTACAATTCTTGATATTTTCTGTGTACATACCTACACATTATCTACCACCTCGCCTTCCACGAAAGATGAGCCGGTCAGGAGACGCCGGGAACGTGGTGAGTTCATCATTTGTTTCTTGAATTACCCACGAGATTACCCAGCTTCAATCAAATTTCCTTTCACATTTTTATTGATTGTCTATAAGTATATTCTATTTTTACTTCCTTTGAAAAAAAAAGCTAAATTATTTATCGGAAATATGACTAAGAAACAAATTTAGCTAATCAAATCTTCCTTTTATTCGGGTGTCAGAGGAAAACTATTGTTATAATTTTCTGAAAATTTAAATTTTCAAATGTACCTATGGGTATGGAGTATGGGGTATGGTCATATGTATAGAAAAGGCCTCAAATTTGGTTGAACTCTGATCCTGCATCAGCTGGTGCATCAGTTTATCTAAAAAGTAATGGTGCATTCAAGAACTTCAATCCATTTGTCAGTTTACGTACCTTGAGAGGGGTTTATCAAATGTTTTTGAGTCTTATTAATAATCATCGTAGGAAATTATTTTATATTGTATTATTAAGAATATAACAATTTCATAGTCCGTTAGTACAGGGTCATTCCGTATATATTGACCAATATGCTAGCGGCGTTATCTATGAAAATATGAAAATTTTGTAAATATGAAATTCTTAGATATTCATCTGAACTTTTCAAAAATCCTATAAAAAAAAACAAAAGACTATCGGAATGTCAATATTTTTCCAAAAGTAGCATTTTTTTAAAAGAACCCCCTGTGTCATATATTATGAAAGAGCTTATTTTCCCGATTTCAAAAATATATTGTTTGATATCTTTCTGATGATTCGTTCAGTAGATATTTAGGTTTAAAAATGTGTTAAAATTGGTATTGAAATCCCGGTTGCCATGGATGAAGTTGCACAAATTTATTAACTGGTGAATATTTGGAGTAACATTCAGAAAATAAAGTTATTTGACCTCCATTTCTATTGATTCAATCTGTATAATCACGATTCTATCATTTTTTCCATAGCAACAGGCATGTGAATTTTAATTTTTGAACATTTTTACTTGAATATCTCCTGAACGACTCATCAGTAAGGTATCAAACTATAAATTTTTGAAATCAGGAAAATAAGCTGTTTCATAATTATATGATAATATATTAACATTATGGAAGTGTCAATATACAGGGTGTGAATTTTCGCAAACTTTAAAGAGTGACTAATTTTGAGAAAAAAAAAACATTGATATAATATAAACATGGGTCCACAACGGTTTTTTTGTTAAAAGTCCCGATGTTAATTAAGGATCTTACTAAACATATAAACTCAAATTTCATCAGTCATATTATACCATAAAAAAAATCGGATCTTCAATGGATCACTATACTTTAGGCTAAAAGCATTTGGATCTTTTGAGATTTTTTACAACTCTACCATATAGTATTTCAGACATTCACGGAGAATGTGAGATGATTGTTTTGAGGATTTATTTACTTGAGTTATAATCTTCTGTTCTATCAGTCTGAACATTCGATATACATTGTTATATTTATTACCGGTGGTTTTGCGAAAATTAATTGATTTGAAATATCCAAAATTTAAAATTTGGTGGTGCTTTCTGCTAATAGAAGCGTCAAGGCTGAATCGAGGAAAATATTTTAGACCGATAGATTAGAGGCCATCATCCAATAGTCCTTGATAAGAGCGAACTAAAAAAAAGTTGATTACCATATCAAGCTGTAAGTTCGTGTATAAATAGCTTATCAGTGACGAGTGAAACAACCTCTCTACGTGGAAAAACTTTGTCCGTGGGAGGTTTTTCTTCGGCACCTCGGAAAATATTTCGATGTCATCATTTTAGGTTATATGTATACCCACAAAGTGGAAGTACCTAATATTCTTGTCGGACAAAGTTATACTGACACATGACTACACCTAGTTAAGCATTCCTGGAAGTATAACCTAAAATCATGACATCGAAATATTTTCCGAGGTGCCGAAGAAAAACCTTCCACGGACAAAGTTTTTCCACGTAGAGATGGTTTCGCTCGTCACGGATAAGCTATACACGAACTTACAGCTTGGTGGTAATCAACATTTTTTTTTGTACGCTGTATCAAGGACAAGTACTTAATCACATTTTCAGAACAAGCCTATGTCCAATTCTTCGTACACGTCTAACCTGATGAGAAAATTGAGTCTCTTTATAGTACATTATTCACTATATTTTTCTCTATAACATTTTGTCATCATCTTTTATAGTTTGTTTCTCTTTTTTTCTAGAATCAGACTGGGATCCAGAAAATGTTTATTTGGAATAAAATTTTATGTTAATTATTTGGAGAAAAATGTTCAGTTTTATGGTAAGAATGTTTGTTTTTTTATGTTATGCAGAATATATATTTTATGTTTGTTTTTTAAATAAAGAGATATTTTATTTTCTAATGCAGTTTTTCATTTTTTAGCCCCTTTATCCTACATTCCTCTCATTAGAGATAATATTTTTTCAGGTAAAGTCAATTTATAACCAAAAAGCACGAATATGAATAAAGGGTTACTGTTAAACGTGAAAACAACAGAATCACTCATCTCATTTTTGAACTTCTTACATATCAGAGATCCAAAACTGAGTTTGGCGATTTGGTTATTTCACGTTGCTATGTAACTTTTTGTTTATATTGGTGTCTCTAGGCTATGAATGAACTTTGGAAATACTGTCAGATCAATAGAAAAATTAGATTTTTTCAACGTCACAAAAACGTTGGAAATATCATTAGTTCAGGTAGAAATAATGTTAAAATAATACATGAATATCGACTGATACAATGTCACAAAAATATCAGGAATATTGAAGTCATCAAGATACTTTCAAGTGAAAAAAACGTTGAAAATATGCAAATAAAAATGTCATTACTGACGTTTTTATAAGTATGTTGCAAGTAAGTTAAAAATAAGTCATGATTATATATTGAAAAGATATATCAAAAACGTCATAAACCATAACGTTTTTGAAAGTAACGTTATCTGCTATACAGATTAATCGTTTATTCAACGTTAGATTAACGTCATTACGCAAATGGACATTTTTGGACATGACATTAGTTTGACATCATTTTAATGTTATCTGGCTATGTGGGAATGCTCCATATCTAATCGCAAATACCTAATGGAGCAACTTTCGATTGCGCTCAAGAGAGAACACTTCTTAAGAGAGTTCATGGAAAATCAAAATAACCATTTTTCATTAAAACCTGTTTACTTGGATGAAACCTGGATCTTCAGCAATCCAGCATTTGCCATGAAAGATCAGCTCTGGGAGACAATGAAAAGTCATTTGCCAAAAAAAAGATATAGGTAATAAAAATATTTCCGAATAATATAATTCTCAAAAATTTTTACAATTCTTAATTTTATTCAGAATAGACGAATTAGCATTGCAATATGGTCATCGTGTTTTGCGACTTCCACCCTACCACTGCCAGTATAATGCTATAGAGATGGTATGGTCAGAGTGCAAAAGATATTATGACTCCAAAATAACTTCAATTCATCCTGTTACCGAGGATAGAGTTATGAATGTTTGGAATGAAGCACTTGCGCAGGTGAAAGGTGGTTCTATAAGCTCTAATTAGTAGCTCAAGAATTTAAAAATCGAATGATTGGAGTTTGTTGCGTTCAAGTTTACAAAGTTAACTGAATTACTTATACAGGGCGTCCCCTCTCAACTGATCAAAACTTCTAGACTACAGAGAAGTGGTTTGCGATGTGACACCAATGGCCGCAAATTCGTCATTTCCAAAATACAGGGTAGGTATACAGAGTTTTTTACCTTAAACTCCGCATGACAATATCTCGAAAAGGAATAGAAATATTCCATTTCTGTCAAAAGTGGTCAATGTATGGGGTCAAGTAGATATTTTTCAAGGTTTGAAAAATTCGACGCCTACCAAGAGATGGTTGTCACGACGCGTTGAAAATATAAATCGATTGCAGGGATTTTGAAATTAAGTACGCACATGCGAAACTATTATTTATAAACTTTTTTTGTTATTTACTTGAACTCATTTATCTAACTTATTTCTGAGTTATACAGTATGTCTACGTAACTTTGAATCATATAGAAAACCCTTTTATTATTGATTTTGGGAAAATAAGTTATTCTCCATAAAACATTCTGCTACAAACAACGTTATATCGTCAGAAAGCTACTGAAATCCTGCATACAAAAAGTAGTTGCTTGCATTAAGAAAAATCAAGTTATATCATTGTTTAAAATTTTCTAAATTGGCATAAAAATTTCTCATAACTCAAGAAGAATTCAAGCTAGTACGTGTGGCCTACATTGGAATATTTCATGGTTAGCATCTCAAAAGATCCCAATTCTCATTTTTTGTAAATCCCATTTTTTGTAAACTGGAACGAATAATTCGATTGACATCACTTATTTCTTCCGAAAAAACAGTGGCGTACCCTTTTTTCTCATGAATACAACACACGCCGTGATCTCCAAGTCTGGACTTAAAGAAACTAAATGTGCCCTAATAGCTCAAAAAGTTTCAAGAATACCTAATTTATTCTGAAATATTGTCAAAATAGGTGAAAGTGTTTTCAGGATAGAGGAAAAAACTTGATTTCTTCATTAAACTTCATGCAACACCCTGTATTTTCCGATGGCCGATCGGTGTCTCAGATTACTTCTCTATGGTTCCTCAATATACTTTAAAGGTTTTGACCGGTTCAGAGGGAGCACCCTGTATAAAATGTACTATTCAATAATAAATATAGGGTGACCCATCGAAAAACTACTGCATGACAATACAGGGTGGAAAAGAACTTAACGACAAAATCTCAAAACACATCAAGCTCGTTTTTGAGAGGGACAACTTTTAACGCTACAAAGTTTAAAAATAAAATTTCGTTCTAGGTAACTACAGAGAAATGGAATCACTATGTCAGACATACAAAAAACCTGATAAATGAAGCATGGGAAAAAGCATTGATGCATCCCATATTCTCCCTGTAATTATACAATCAAACGGATCGGACTCTGATGATACAGATGACTTATTCGATCTCTTAAGTGATGAAGAATGATATTTTTGAGTTTTTGCCGATGGAGTTGCAAAAAAACTTGTGTGCAGTATGTGCGCATATGAGGGGCTTCGAGCTTCGAGACGGAGCTTTGATGGTCGTAGGTTCTCAATGCCTAATAAAATTGTGTAGGCTGTAGTATTATTGATTACTTACAGTCAAACATTTAATAATTAGCCTAGACTATTGGATCCTGCAAGTCCAATACTAAAACTAGGTGATGTTCTCAATCATTAGCTAAAACTGTGGCAAAGGGGGTGGTCATATGAACCACCTTTGGGCTACGTTGTCGCTTAGTGTTAATGCTTGACGACGATGGACCAGGAGAGCAACCGACCTTTCTCCTCTTGGTGGCTCGTCATGGACAATGTGCCTTATATCTACACCTTCCTTATCCACATCTACATCTATGTGCGCATATCTGAAGTGAAAACTCCTAACCTTTAACAGTGAGAGAAGAACCAACGCTCTAAAAGAACCAAAGAATCAAAGAACCAGAGAACTAAAGAATGAAAGAATCAGATAACCAAAGAACCAAAGAACGAAAAAACAAAGAACGAAGATTTCCAGTCTTCGTTGTCAGAGTTTTCATTAATAAAGTTATTGTTTGCTTTATTTTTTTCTCATTTGTATTTTAACATTCCACGTTTTCAGAATAGCATGGAATAGCCCAGGCAACGAAAGAAAAATAGAGGGAAAAAATGGTGTATTTGCGGATTTTGGTATGGGTGTAGGGTGAGGTGTCCTGAACAACATACTAAAAGTCCTGATCGGTGGGTGGCGAGCTAAGGTGGTGGAGGGTGTCTGCAGATTTTTTTTTTGGTTTTTCTTGAAAAGCGGGAAAACCAGGACCTTTAGCAAATAAACATAGGAATGCTTAATTATTCTACATGAAATTCTCATCAAAAAAGGTTCAGTACTCATTGTCGCTAAGATTGACAGGTAAGGAGATATGGATGAAGGAGAAACTATATGATAATACAGGGTGTTTCCTAGACATTGGTAAAAAAATGCGTGGGGTATGATTTATTCTTAAGGGGTACTTTCATCAGGGATTTTCATAAAAAAAAGTTCTTATACAAATTTGACGAGAAATTTTATCTACGGGAGCTACGCCCTTTCAAATAGGGCACCCCGAAGACTTTTCTTCCTCAATATTTCCGAACCTGTTCATACAAAAATCATGAGATTTCATATATCGCATGAACCCTCAAAGCAGAATCTGAATTTGAGCTCAAAATTTCGAAATTTCAATCGGTGGCGTACCAAACTGGAAGGGTTGATTGAAGGTCGAGTGTTTAGCTAAGACCTCGATAAATGGAGGAATACGGAGACACTTAGTAGACCAACTGATACAGTGAGGAGTGGAGCCAATGACTAAGTGAAAATGCATCGGTGGCACGTCAGAGGAAGCAGTTAAAACTCAATTTATTTTCTCATAATATGAAAATCTGATTTTTTAACATTAATCAATTTTCTTCAGTTTAATCTCTCCATCTAGCGAAAAAATACATGAGACCTTTTTTGTAGGAAATTTTACAAAAAAAAATTTAGTACTCGAGAATTTTTTCGCTGGTTGGTCTCGTTTTCAAGTTATTCAAGAGAAACCTAGAAAAATGACCAAGAGAGACCTCCCTCCACTTTAGCTCGCCCCCCACCGATCAGGACTTTTAGTATGTTGTTCAGGACACCTCAACCTACACTCATACAAGAATTCGCAAATACACCAATTTTTTCCTCTATCCGGCATTTCCTGGTCTTCGTTGCCTGAACTAGAAATATATTTAATCTTCATAATTTGATCGTCTTTTGTGATCTATTTTCAAATTTTGTCTTATCTCCAATAGAAAAAGCATTTTACTATTTTTACTAGTGGTAAGAATAGATTCTAGGTTTATTTGCAATTTGCAAGACATACTGGATTTTTCAAGACTCTATGACACAAATTAGTTTCTGCAAACAGGGCAGAACCTCAAAACATGAAATCTAAATCCAAAGTTGTGTTGTCTTTTTCACCTATTCATGCGTGGCGTCAATCCAGGGACACACTAAATCGACAAGTCGTAACAAGAAACGGCTTTACCAATAAGAATCTGCATTTCACAAAAACAACGATAATTCTGTTCAAAAAGTCAAAAATATCTTTTTACTATGATCATTATATTATAATAGTGTACTTCCAATCAACACCAACTTTTTATGGAATATCTATTTCACATCACCCAATATCAAATAAATCATAAACTTGGTTCAATCGTCAACTATGTTGAAAGACCAAATTTATTTTAATCAATAAGTAAATCAACTTTCCAAGACAAGAACATCAGGTGTATTTAAAAATAAAATACAAGAACCTAGCAATATTCGACAAAAGGAATTAATCTTTCTTTTTACCACCCACGCAATTGACGCAATCCTCATCCCTAGACTTGGGTTTTTGCATTTACAAATATATATGGTTTTTTGGAAAGAACAATAACTAGAAAAACGTTGCATTACAATAAGTCGATCTTTTCACAACAACTCAGCTTCTGAACGCAGTGTATTTCACCACAAGCTCCACTGCTGAACGCAGTATATAAAACCTTCTGTATAAAAGCGCTTTTAGAGCGATCAATCAACGACATACTGGCTAACGTCAATTACTGTGACGTAACCGCAAGAAAGCCGTGAACAGACTGTACAATAAAATTGTACAAACGGCTTGAAACAGACACAATAAACCTATCTAAAGCTAAGTTCGAATAGTCCACATCTTGACATATGAGATGTTTGGTCAGGTGACAAACGATTTCATTCGCAAATCGTCTGTCACATGACCGAACATCTCATATGTCAAGATGTGGACTATTCGAACTTAGCTTAATAACACCAATAATTGTTGATTTTGCTATGTTATTGTTTTACTGACTTGTCATCATGACATAACTGAAAGTGTGCCGATGTTTATTGTTGTCCATGAGCAATTTCCAAATAAATTTAAATCTGAAAAAAAATATGGGGTGAATATATTTGTACTAGTTTGTTCTATTGTTCACGTAATTGTTCTCGTAATGTATACTATTATCATGTTTTGTATTGTTTTTATACTTTAGCAATTTGTATTTGCTTTGTCCATAAAATTTGTTTAAATTTTTCTGTGGCGATAAAGCATATTTGATTTGATTTGAATCATACATAATCCCATAAAGAAAACTCAAAGGACAACAAACTTCAAATGCAAAAGTATTTCTTAGAATTTATTAAAGTACAAAAATTCAGCCTAACTTCTTTTTTCAAAACCGGAATTATCAAGTCTTTTGGATTTCTTCATTTCTTGTGGTCATCTTCACTCGCTTCTGGATCGGCGAGGTCAGTGTCGCTGGTCTCTACTGTCGCGTATTTGTATCTTATTGCGAGCCACATGAAAATCAGCATGTCAGCTACCATGAGACCACTGTAGAGGAAGAAGTCGTGGGACTAAAAAAAAAAAATGTGTCCTTGATTTTCCTGAAAACTATCAATTTTATCGAACATGTTTATAGGATGTCTGGGTGTACACCATCTTCGATACAGAAAGTGATACAAGGTCGGTGATGGAAAAAGTCGCCGTTTTTGCTCATTGAAAATCCATTCACAGTAGATGGGGTCAAAATAGCCCTAATTCATTTCGTTAAATATTTCAGAAACTATTCAACAGAACAAAACCTTCAGGATAGGTACTTACTGGAAAATGTTGAAACTAATAGAAAGAAGAATATAACTATTGTACTTTTTCTGAGCCCCCTTATTGCCCCCCAGGACTGAAAAGGTCCCTACTATTATAATTAACGGTTATCGAGAAAATGCGTGAAATATAAAATTTTATGAGTGAGTCATTGATATGGAAAAGCCAGATTGCACCTACGTCGTTAATGATATCGACAGGAAATGCAAAAACTAAACGAATTTGAGATGCCCGAAAAATTGCAGATTCAAATATTTGAAGATATTCAGGGGATGCTATTTGGAATAACTATGTTGAAGGCGACTCTGCAAAGATGATACACACTGTATGCAGATATTCAAAGATTTAAATATTTAGAGATGCCCGAAAAAATGCAGATTCAAATATTTAAAGATATACAGGGATGCTATTTGGAATAACTATGTTGAAGGCGACTCTGCAAAAATGATACACCCTGTATGTGGTGAAAAACATTTTCACAAACTGCACTGGGGCATCCTGTATCCAAATCCATCCATATGTGGTTCGATTAATTTCGATATCATAACGACTTAGCCGCAATCCATAAGAATGACACGCAACACGCTTCATAATGGTATGATATCATATGACTCACCTGTTTCTCAAATATACTGGCCGACTCAATAAGCACAATAATCAAATTACCAAAAGCAGTAGTCAGCAGGTAACAAGCCTGTAACACCGACTTCATCGAGGAAGGAGCTTGAGAATACGCAAACTCCAAACCAGTAATGGAGAACATAATTTCAGCGGCAGTAATGATAAAGTATTGCGGCAATAGCCATAGAATGTGGTAGTTGTTGGGGTTGGTAACTGTGATAACTTGGTTCCAATTTGTTTCCTATAAAGATCCAAAATAATTTTCATATCCCACAGGTTTTGATACATACCGAGTTGATCATAACGGTGTAGGTGCCACCGAGTTTGAACAGGTAATCTTCATTTATAATGTCGATGTGATAGGTACCGACGTAGGCTAGTGATTTAAGAGTGATGTTGCCAGCTTCGACTAGGGTTTGGGTGTTCTTCTTGGTGTATGTGTAGGTGACTGCTGACCCGTCACTCACAAGTGTTCTGCGAATTAGTTGATATTAAATTTTCTAAGTATTCTGTATATTTTGAACAATCCGAAGACTCTTAACATTCTAATTCTGAATCTTCTGCAGTTTATAATGATTTTTAAGGTTCTGAATCCTGAAGATTTCGGATGTTTTGAAAATTCTTAAGTTCACATTCTGAATCCTCTGCGGGTCCTTATAGGATCTTCCTCACCTTACAAGAGGATATCCATCCTTACTCTTGATGACTGAATCAGTAAAACTGGAGGCACCAGTATTGTTCAAGAATACGCCATAGGCTGTAGATTCAGTCAGAGTAAATTGTAGAGGAGGTACCGTACAATTTTCTTGGCTTGAGGTGAAGTTCAAAGAAACCTTGAACGGAAAAACTTAGTAATATTAAAAATTGTGCTGCAACTCACCTCTATGGTTTTACTGGGAATGTTTATATCCTTGTTCACGTAATGCTTATCAATTGAAGTGGGACTGCCACTTGCAATGTGACCATTAGAGTCCGTGAAGCTAGAAAACATATTGTTCTTACTGCCGCCAGAAGCCGATATCGGCATAACACCT
Source organism: Orchestes rusci (assembly GCA_958502075.1). Taxonomy (NCBI): domain Eukaryota; kingdom Metazoa; phylum Arthropoda; class Insecta; order Coleoptera; family Curculionidae; genus Orchestes; species Orchestes rusci. The sequence goes on along the minus strand of OY293306.1, from coordinate 31,404,380 downwards.
GTACCCACAAGCAGTAGTGTCATAAATCCTGATCTGCGCATTTCCTGCACTAGGCGTGACAGGCAGCGTATTCTCCAAAGCAATGCTATTAAAAGCTGACACAACAAAAGCAGCAGCAGCCAAAAACCCTCCACAACACATCCGTTGCAGAGGTTTTTTGAGGAGGTGGCATTTGGTCAGTAGCGGATACACCACGTAGGTGAACAGGGGGATGAAAGCCAAGATCAGAAAAGGATTGACCACTTGCATCTGGTCAGGCAAGATAGTGTAGAAGCCAATGTCACCGTCCATTCTGACAGCCTGAAGGGTCCATCCAGAACCTTGTTGGTCGTACAACGCCCAGTAAATGGGCAGGGGAATGTAGAGGACCAGGACTTTGAGAACGGCTTTGACGTCACTGACCAACTTGGGGCCGAATTTGCCGGTGGACCGGTCCAGCCAGTGTTCCACTGGTTGGCCGTTTTTCCTGTGAGATATTGCGTATGTGATACACTTGACAACATCCACAAATATGTTGCCGCCGGGTTTCTTCACTTTGTACATGGGTCGGCCAAGACTGAAGACGACTGTATTTTTTGGTTATATTTTTGCTAGATGAAAAAGCTACTTACCAATGGCAATAACCATAAGGGCACCAGGAACAGCAAAAGCCAGAGGATAGCAACTGTTGTTTCCGAAACAGTGGACGTCTTTTCTTAGGATTGGCATGAGGGAGGTCGAGATCAAGCTGCCTGCGTTGATGGCGAAGTAGAAGAGAGAGAAGAATGTTGCCAGTTGGAGTTCTTGCTGTGGAAATAATAGGCTTCACCAGAAAATTGTTGAATCTATAAATTATTGTTCCGAAAGTTTTGAAGAATCCGAACATGCTGAAGATTCTGAAAATTCCGAAGATTTTAAAGATTGTTGAGATTGTGAAGATGCTGCGAATTCGGAAAATTCTGAAGGTTCTAGATGTTTCCAAGATGTTCAAGATTCTAAATAATATGCTCAAGATTTTGTAGGTTCCAAAGACGTTGAAGATATCAAATAGGTACGAATATTCTGAGGTTCAGTATCCTTCTAAAGATTCCGAAGATTCTATATAAGGACACTAAGGACTCTGAAGATGCTCAAGATTCTGGAAATGCTGAAGATTTTTGAGATGCAAAAGATTCCAAACATTCTCCAGACTCTGACGGAGATTATGAAGATTCTAAGGATTCTGAAGATTTTATAGATTCTGAAGATACTAAATGTTTAATTGCAACAATTAACCATGTATTATCATCTTTACTCCTTTCACATAATTTAAGAATATAATTCAATGAACTAGATCAAGCAAGGTTGAACTATCGGAACCCACATGAAACAAATAGTTGAGTACGCCAGTACAACAATAACATAATTAGTAAATATTCGGTATGTGGCTTCCGCAGGTCAGTGATTCATAAAATCATGAATCAGCACGTAGTAGAGAATCTCATTGCAATGTCAAGTTCAGCGTCATAACAGACTTTACTATTTATTGTGATGTGCGATGAGAATAAATCAGTATTCAACAACTACTCAAAAACGTTGTTTTACTCAACAAATGTACTGTGCCCAAGCCCACTTGGCCAAAGCAGAGAGTGAGGCTGCTCTCTGGCAGTAAACTACATATTTTCCGCTGCTCAACCGAACCGAGTTGAGCAAGTGTAATCTACGAGCTAAACCTAGCTTGTACATTGGTCCTTCGAGCCGGATATATTGTACTTGTACATTGGTCCTTCGAGCCGGATATATTGTACTTGTACATTGGTCCTTCGAGCAACCTTGAAACTGCAGCAACCCGCCTGCAGTCCAGCCAGTCCACAAGTCCACAGAGGCTCACTACAACAAGTCTACAGAGGCTCACTTCAAATCCAGTCCACAGAGGCTAACTACAAATCAAGTCCACAGAGGCTTACTACAACAAGTCCACAGAGGCTCACTTCAAATCCAGTCCACAGAGGCTCACTACAAATCCAGTCCATCAGAGGCTCATTATCCAAACTACAAATCCAGTCCACAGAGGCTCACTATCCAAACTACGAATCCAGTCCATCAGAGGCTCGCTATTCAACCATCCAAAAGTGAATCGAACCTAAGGCAACCAATAAGCCACAATGGAAAACAAGAACGAACTTGATCGCCTAGCAGAAGAGCAACAAAAGGTGGGAATGCAGATCGTCCAGATACTAAGCAACAGCAAAAACGACTCACAAAACGAAAAAACGGATTACTACATACACAAACATTTATCCCACCTGGAGAGATTATGGCAGGATGCCCTCAAGAACGACAGAGCAATCAATAGACTGAAGGACTCCTTCGACCATCCCTACAACACCAGGTCATACTTCCACTACATGGTTGCCGAATATGGCGAATGCTTGGACTACCTACGAACATGCCCAAAAGCCGAACAATTAAGCCCTACCATCAACAGCCAACAAAAGCGACTGAAAATACAAGAGTTCAGAATAGAACAACTAAAAGATCTTTTTACGGACATACAGTCAGAGTTGGAACTAGACAAAGGAGAGTATCGCTACAATTTCCTTATGGAAGCAGTGAGAGAGGATCCAGGACATCCACGAAGAAATCTTATTCTACGAAGATAAACATGAAAATGCATATGTCGCTCATAACATGTACGAAGAAATCCGCAGACAATTTGATCAAGTTGTAAACGGCCAAAACCAACCCACACTTCGTGATACTTCCAAAAGTAACGACCAAAACCAACCTACATTTCCTGATACTTCCAAAAGCAACGACCAAAACCAGCCTACATTTTGTGATACTTCCAAAACCAAGACCCATGAAAACTCTGCATTAACCAACACAAACGAACTAAACTACTTGGAGACACCGACCAAAGAAGAAACAAGCAAGCCAATAGAACAGCTGGAAGCAATCGCAAGCAACCACTACTCAGCATGGGATCTGATTCAAAAAAGTGACGAGAACAAACTACTAGACAAGCTGCCAGACTTACCAGAAATATCCTGTCCAAGGGTAGAACGACAGTCAAGTTCAGTGAGTGAGAAAACAATTGTACACAATGATTGGATGGTTACGGCAAACCCCTCAGCAACACTCGCTGTAATCTGTCCAGGAGCCCGAGAAGATGTTGTATTAAATACAACAGGAATTACTGCAACCGTTCCTGCTCTAGCCAGACACTCCGAAACATTGCCCATCATCTTCGATACCAGCCTGATTAACCATGATTCTCCGTACAAAGCCACCGAGCCCATACACTCCAAGACATTGCCCATCATCTTCGATACCAGCCTGATTAACCATGATTCTCCGTACAAAGCCACCGAGCCCATACACTCCAAGACATTGCCCATCATCCTCAATACCAGCCCGATCAATCATGAACCTTCATATCAAGCCACCGAGCCGATACTCAGGCAAACAGATTGCTCTACAGAGCTATGAGAATAAATCAGTATTCAACAACAACTCAAAAACGTTGTTTTACTCAACAAATGTACTGTGCCCAAGCCCACTTGGCCATAGCAGAGAGTGAGGCTGCTCTCTGGCAGTAAACTACATATTTTCCGCTGCTCAACCGAACCGAGTTGAGCAAGTGTAATCTACGAGCTAAACCTAGCTTGTACACTAAATCTAAAAATTCTGACAATTCTAAAGATAGGTACTTACTTATGATCCTAAAGATGCTAAAGAATAAAGATTATCAAAATGCTGAGGATTCTGAGAATTGTCAAGATGCTGGAGGCTAAAGAATCTGAAAAATGGAAGATTCTGGAGATTCTAAAAATGCTTAAGTAAGAGTCTAAAGATTTTAAATATTTCAAGTATTCCAAAGGTTCTGAAGATGCTGAAGATTATGAAAATTCTGAAGTTTCCAATGATTCTAAAGAGTCTGACCTTTAGATCCTGAAGAAGCCAGAGATTCTTTAGATGTCAAAGATTCTAAGTACGCTAAATATTCTAAAGGTTTTGAGGATTTTAAAAATGCCAAGGATTCCAACGATTCAGAAGATTCTAAGGATGCTAATAATGATCCTGAAGATTCCAATTATAAGTTTTCTGTAAAATCTTGAGAACTAAAAGATTCTAGAAATGATGAGTATTTTGAAGATTTTGAAGATTCTCGAAGATTAAAAAGATTCTATAGATCCTGAAGATTCCAAGAATTCTAAAGATGCTAAATATTCGGAATATTCCTAAAATTTTGAATATTTTAGTGGTTGAATATCAACAAATTTGTAAGAAATTCTTCCCCATACCCCATACTCACATTAGGCAAAACAAACTGGTCCCCACCAAAGGCAGCCACACAAGGCTTAATCCCTCCCGAACCGATAGCCACCAAAAGTAAAGCCACGATCGAAAAGGCTCTCTTAGGTATGTGCAACGGTTCAACAGCGGTCAACGCCAAAAGGACACTTCCAGTCGCGTAGATCATTGACACGTAAAGGATTGTTCGGAACTTTCCCAGCCAACTGTCCGAAATGATAGCTCCGATGATGGGGAAGAAGTAAACAAGCATCGAAAAGGTATGGTAGAAAATTTTGGCTGTGGAGTCGGTGTAGAGCAGGATGTTGGTGAGGTAGAGAATGAGGATTGCTGTGGAGACATTTAATTAGATATTATGGTTGTTATATGGTTTTCACTTACTTCGCATTCCATAATAGCTGAATCGTTCGCAGAACTCATTGCCGATGATGAAAAATACCGATTTAGGGTATGGGAGTCTCTGGAAAAGAAAAATTACCATTAGTCAGATTAGAAAAACTCTTCTCTGAAGAAATTACTTTCATTTAATAATATTGAGTAGTTTTGGAGATGAGAATTTAGTCTGTGACCTGTGACCCTGCATAGAATAGTCAAAGTTTCAAATTTGCGAAGTTAATTTACCAAAATTCATCAAGCTTTTTTCAAATTTCCTGCAAATTTGCATATCACATGAGATATACAGGGTAAGTCAGAAGTCTGGAAACGGTCGATTATTGGTTGAACCATACGAGCTACTGGAAAAAGTTAAACACAAATGTTGAAGGGTTTTTAAATATCTATTAGTTGGTAATAACTAGAATTTTTCAGAGTCGGTCATAGAGTCGTGGAACTACAAAGTTGCATTTTTCCAAATGAAACCCCCTGTATATACTCAGTGACATTAGAAGTGTTACACCGACTTATTTCCCATAAGACTCAATGTAAACATGATCTAATACAATGCTTAATATCTCTTTTGAAAAAAAGGATATCAAATTGACCAATAAAGCAGAATGTTCAGAATGAATGAAACTTCGATATTTTAGCATAGGAGAAATTCCATTTTTACCAGGAAGCTATATAGAGTGTTTTGAATTTCTAGCACATTCCACCCAATGCTTATTGCATTGCTAGTTTGACTACAAAATTTTGTAACACTTTATAATATAGAGTTTCCTGGTAGAAATGGAATTTCTCCTATACTGAAATATTGAGGTTTTATTCATTCTGAAATTTTTTTTTTCTGAATAATTTGTTTTTTTTTCAAAGGAGATATGAAGTTTTGTATTAGATCATGTTCACATTGAGTCTTATGAGAAATTAGTCTTTGTAACACTTCTAATTCACTGAGTATATAATTCGATATTTCAATTCTCCCTTAAGTTTTGATCAGAAATTATGACACACAAAATGTTCGTGAATTCAGCAGTTTTGAGTTATCGCGTCTTATAAATCATCTAAGACGGAGAAACACGGTCGGCACTTTCTATTCTCAACTTTTCAAGACCTATCTATCTAAGGACATAGAATCAATTAATTTCAAAATATGTTGGAATGTGTCGAAAAAAGTTGACAGTTTTGTAAGAAATTTCTAACAGCAATGGCAAAGTGAGGCGGGCTCCATCCTGCTGGACCTTATGAACAGGGTGATCCACCATAATGTCACCCCCCCTTAACTTTTTTGTGTCAAGTGTCACATCAGATTTGAAGGTATGGTCATGTAGATTGTAGGTACTCAAAAATACTTTTTCTACGTGTGAGGAAAGTTTGAAAAACCATCAGTATATCGAGGAAGTCATAAAGTTTGTTTTTTCAAAAGTAACACCCTATATTTGAGTGTATTTCACAATTTCTTGTAAAATTTTAACCATAATTCATATAATAGACCATATGCCTAACTTCAACCGGTTTTGAAATATGTATTCGCATTTGAAAATTCGAGATGTTGACATCACATATTTTTTTAAAGCATTAGTTAAAATCAAAAAAAATATGGTGAAGTTTCCTGAATAAAAAAAAGCATTTTTCAGTGCCTTCTTAACCATACTTACTTTCAAATTTTTTGGGACAATTGAGATGAAAAAGTTAAAGGGGGGCGACATTATTGTGGATCACCCTGTACAGTGACCCGAGTAACCGGCTAAAATATGGAACAATATTTCACTTTAAATTCAGGGTTTTGATTTTTTGCAAAACGTTCGGACACGTCGATTTTTATTTTTGGTTCCGGTTTTTTTCAGGGCAAATTCATGTATACTATTTTTTATTTTATTTTTGAATTCTGCGTGAAATTTGAAGTATATTTCAGTCAATACACCCCATAGTTATATCCAACCGTTTTCAACTCGATTTTCAAGAAAATGGCCTTATAAATTCATGATATTTTTATTTCAAAAACAGATTATCGTTCATTTTGGATCAATTGAATTGTATGTCCAATCAACAACGTGAACAAGTAGTAACTATAAGCAACTCAAACAAACCAGAATCGCGTGGTTGCCCATTTTTATATTCACCGCCAAGAGGCAATAACACATTGACTATAAAGTCAATGCAATAACATAAACGAAAGGTAGCTCTATGATTATATGTTTTTTTTTAGTTCGATACCACTTATTTACATTGCTGAATGAATTTTTTAATTCAATTTTTCAACCAATAAAAACATTAACCAGTCAGAAGATAATTAATATCATGGATTTGAAATACCTCTCTTGCATGCGAAAACGGTTGGATATAGGTAGGTATAAGGTATGTTCCAAGAAATATACCCAGAATTTTACGCAGAATTAAAAAATGAAATAAGAAAATACATGTTTTCATTTGAGACAAAGAAGTTCATGGTCGTAACCTATTTTTGCTCCATCCTGTATACATCAAGTTGTCAGTAAAAAAACCGCACCCACAAATAAAAATCGACGTGTCCGAGCATTTTCAAAAAACCAAAACCCTGACCCCTGAATTTAAAATGAGTTTGTTCCATATTTTAGCCGGTCACTGTATGTGGCCAATACCATTGGAGAAAATAGCATGTGATGATTGTAATGCTGGTAAAATTTCGTTTTTTTTATGAATTATGAAAAACGAATGTTGATAAAAATTTGAAATTTTGAGGTTATAATAAGGATAATACGAGAAATGAATGAGATTTATAAAAACATGTCATTTCATCATAGATTAGTCCAAATTCTAGATTTGAAAAGTTAATTTTCCAAAATTTAGCAAGTTTTCTGCAAATTTGACGATAACGTGAGACAAAGCACGTGTCTTTCTCTTCTCGATGAAGTTTGTTTCCCTAAAAAATATTGAGTGGTTTTGGAGTTATGAATTTTCGTTTGAAACCCTGGATTTTAAAGTTCAAAATATTTTTGTGAATGGATTCATTTTTCAAATTTGTCGGCTATTGTTTTCGGAAGTTTAAATCTGGAAAATGCGGTCTGGAATTTCTTTCATAATTCATTGAACTTATCAGCAAAACCACTGGAAAATCTATTTTGTAGTAGGTTATCAAGATTTTGTTGCTGTAGTTTAAATGTTCAAATCGGACTCCAACGAAACTGCTCACAAACATTTCCATAAATTATAGTCGACTAGTTCGATCTAGGCCATCAAATGGATCTAGGAAATCAAGTCTTGGCCGATTCAATTAATTTCAAATCAAAATTAAATAGTTGTGTGCCCAATACTTGCATTATTTTGCATTTTCAGATTGTAAGGGCATCATTTCACGGTTCAATTTTGAGGGTCTACTTCGAATTCAAAATGACAAATCTGACTGTGACAGATTGTTTTGTTTAGTGACGTATTGGCGGCAGTGCCAAGTTTATGATGTGGAAACTGGTGCTGACAACTGAATTCGAAAAAACTTGCGCAGGTTGTGATTTTTGCTTTATAATTTCAAAATGTTTACATAGTCTTGCACATGAGGTAAGACTATTAAAGTTTTTACTGTTCAAAACAGCGCAGCAAGATTTTTTCCCTCCGGCTAAATTGCAGAAAGAGCAGGGCCCTGTAAAATGCACATTAGGTATAATAGTATGAAATCCTTAGTTAAGAAAAAAAAGAGGATACCTCGCAATGTGATTGATTGTGTGACATTTTGGCTCCAAAAAATGGTGAAAGTCTCAAAGTAGAAAACAATTTTTATGGGACTAGTGGTGAACATAATCTTTTTCAACAAATATACTTTCGTCAATGATAAAATCAAAACAACCTCGATATGTCAATATGTATGATTTATGATACCGTGAATTTATCTGGAGTGTTAAAATAATAATTATTATCTCCTACGCAAGATAAAAAAACAAGAAAGGTCATATATTTCATCAGCAATGCCCTTGAAAATTTTAAAAAGTTTTGATTTTGAATACTTAAGTGATTAAATTGATTATATTTGTACCTAATACAAATTTTAAAAGATAGATAGATTTACAGGTAAAAATAAACTAAAATAAACGAACAAATCAACCACTAAGAAGTTCTTATAGAGTTAAAACCATATTTAGAAGAATCAAGTAATACAAAAATAATCATGATAAAAAAAACATTTTTCAAAGAAAAAGAAACGATAACTATGTCAAATTGATTTATTCCTAAAAACAACTACAATAAAATTGTACAAACGGCCTGAAACAATCACATTAAACTCCAAATCCAATAAAAAAAAACAACGACTAGACAACAATTATCATACTATACACACGTCATAATCCCATAAATAATACTCAAAGGACAACAAATTTCAAATGCAAAAATACTGCTTAAAATTCATAAAAGTACGAAAATTCAGTCTAGCTTCTTTTTTCAAAAGCAGGATTATCAAGTCCATTGGATTTGTTGTGGTCATCTTCACTCGCTTCCAGGTCAGCGAGGTCAGTGTCGCTGGTCTCGGCTGTAACGTATTTGTATCGTATTGCCAGCCACATGAAAATCAGCATATCAGCTACCATGAGACCAGTGTAAAGGAAGAAGTCGTTGGACTAGAAAAAAAAAATGTGTTCTTGATTTTCCTTGAAAACTATCAATTTTATCGAACATGTTTACAGAATGTCAGAGTGTCCATTTTAAGTGATACCACCATCTTCGACAAAGTAAAATATGTCAGAAACTATTCATTTTTGAGACAGTTGATAAGTTTTATAATTTTCTCCATTCTACAATGTGATATCTTCAAATTGGGTACAAGATAATGGTGGTTACTCGATAAAAAAACGTCGTTTTCGAGTAACACATGCCACTGTTGACGATTCGACCCTGATGACATCTCAAGGAATTATTACAAGTATACGGCTTTGATCTCATCATACTTCAAATTTTAGAGAGCTTTTACCTACTATCAAATCAAATGATATCCCTAATCAAAATAACGAGAAGTATCTTCCAATGACTGGGCCGTACAAAGAACATTTTGTTTCGTGATGATGGATTTTCCGTGCCTAGAATTCATATTTAATAAAACATAAATATTACACAACAAATGGAACAAACACGTCTAGGATAAGGATAGGTACCTACTGCACAATGTCGAAACTAATACAAAGAAAAATATAGAATCTATATATTATTGTACTTTTTCTGAGCCTCTTATCTTATCCAGACCCAAGGACCTGGTCCTGTTTATTGTAATAATTAACGGTTATCGAGAAAATACGTAAAATATAAAATTTGATGAGTAAGTCATGGATATGGGATAGCTATTAGCTAGATTGCGCCTACGCAGTTAATGATATCGGAATGAACTAAATTGATTTGAACGCAGGAACTGCAAAAACTAAAGGAATTTGAGATGCCCGAAAAGATGCAGATTCAAATATTTGAAAAAACTATGTTGAAGGCGACTCTGCAAAATTGATACACTCTGTACATAATGAAAAACATTTCCACAAACTGCACTGAGGCACCCTGTATTTAAATCCACCCATGTAGTTCATTGGTCGCAGTCTAGCTTTCCCATATCGGGCGCGTTCATTGAGTTTTTGGCGCTTCACCGCTTTTTCCGCTTTACGCGAGAAGGAATAGCTTTTGATGCTATTCTTAGGAACAGTCGAAATATTGTCCACGATTCATCAGGATTTTCAAAAAACTTTCTGGCATAACATCATCAGAAATATAATCAATAATGTTCAAATTTCGCAAATTTAATAGTTTATTCTTCTTTTTCCCCCTGTAAAATAGTTGATGCACAGGGGAAATAAATTCAATTTCCTATTTTGCTTATACTTATAACATAACTTGTTTGGATAAGTACCTATATACTTCAACTAAGAATTCTTTGCCTCTCATCATCCGAGGAAGCACAATCTCATCTCAAAATTGTATAAACATCGTTTCCTCTGGCGAATCGCACATTTTATGAACCACAAATTTGAACCGACTTGCCGGTTTCCCGCCGCTTCATGACACTTGCTGCGATAAAGCGAACAAAATATATGTCGTTCAGTGAGACCACTTGAATAAAGCGCTGCAGTGCCACAGTTCCCTGGACGCGACCGACATTGGACCGACTCGCAATGCATTTAAACACTTCACTTATTGTATGATAGTATATAACTCACCTGTTTCTCAAATATACTGGCCGACTCAATGAGCACAATAATCAAATTACCAAAAGCAGTAGTCAGCAGGAAACAAGCCTGCAACACCGACTTCATCGAGGAAGGAGCTTGAGAATACGAAAACTCCAAACCAGTAATTGAGAACATAATTTCAGCGGCAGTGATGATGAAGTATTGCGGCAATAGCCATAGAATGTGGTGGCTATTGGGGTTGGTAACTGTGATCACTTGGTTCCAATTTGTTTCCTGTAAAGTTCCAAGATGATGTTTATATTCCACGGGTTTTCATACATACCGGGTTGATCATAACGGTGTAGGTGCCACCGAGTTTGAACTTGAAATCTTCATTTATATTGTCGATGCGGTAGGTACCAATGTAGGCTAGGGACTTTAGAGTGATGTTGCCAGCTTCGACTAGCGTTTGGGTGTTCTTTTTTGTGTATGTGTAGGTGACTGCTGACCCGTCACTTACAAGTGTTCTGCGAATAAGTTGATATTTAATTTTCTGGGGATTCTGAAGAAGATTCTAAATCTTGTAGAGGTTCTAAGGATTCTGAATATTTTGAACAATCCGAAGACTCTTGACATTCTGATACAATCTTCTGAATCTTCTGCAGTTTATAATGATTTTGAAGATTCTGAATCTTGGAGATTCCATATGTTTTGGAGATTTTATAGTTCACATCCTGAATCCTCTGCCGGTCCTTATAGGATCTTCCTCACCTGACAAGAGGATATCCATCCTCACTTTTAATGACTGAATCAGTAAAATTGAAAGCACCAGTATTGTTCAAGAAAACGCCATAAGCTGTAGATTCAGTCAGAGTAAATTGTAGTACAGGTACCGTACAATTTTCTTGGCTTGACGTGAAGGTCAAAGAAACCTTAAACAGAAAAACTTAGCAACACTGAAAATTGGGTTGCAACTAACCTCTATGGATTTACTGGGAATGTTAATTTCCTTGTTCACGTAATACCTATCAATTGAAGTGAGGCTGCCACTTGCAATGTGACCATTAGAGTCCGTGAAGCTAGAAAAAAATTATTGTTCCTACTGCCGCCAGAAGCCGATATCGGAAACACACCTGTAACCACAAGAAGTGGTGTCAAAAATCCTGATCTGTGCATTTCCCGCACTAGGCGTAACAGGCAGCGTATTCTCCAAAGCAATGCTATTAAAAGCTGACACAGCAAAAGCAGCAGCAGCCAAAAACCCTCCACAACTCATCCGTTGCAGGGGTGTTTTGAGGAGGTGGCATTTTGCCAGTAGCGGATACACCACGTAGGTGAACAGAGGGATGAAAGCCAAGATCAGAAGAGGATTGACCACTTGCATCTGGTCAGGCAAGATAGTGTAGAAGCCAATGTCACCGTCCATTCTGACTGCTTGAAAGGTCCATCCAGATCCTTGTTGGTCGTACAACGCCCAGAAAATGGGCAGGGGAATGTAGATGACCAGGACTTTGAGAACGGCTTTGACGTCACTGACCAACTTGGGGCCGAATTTGCTGGTGGACCGGTCCAGCCAGTGTTCCACTGGTTGGCCATTTTTCCTGTGAGATATTGCGTACGTAATACACTTGACAACATCGACAACAATGTTGCCACCTGGTTTCTTCACTTTGTACATGGGTCGGCCAATACTGAAGATGACTGTGATTTTTGGTTATATTTTTTCTACACAGAAAAGCTACCTACCAATGGAGATGATCATAAGGGCGCCAGGAACAGCAAAAGCAAGGGGATAGCAACTGTTTTTGCCAAAACAGTGGACGTCTTGTCTGAGGATGGGCGTGAGAAAGGTCGAGATCAAGCTGCCAGCGTTGATTGCGAAGTAGAAGAGGGAGAAGAAGGTTGCCAGTTGGAGTTCTTGCTGTGGAAATAATAGGTTGGATTAGAACATTGTCTGTTCCATAATTTTTTTTCCAAAAATGTTGAAGATGCTGAAGATTCTGAGAATTCCGAAGATTCTAAAGATGATTATGATTCTGAAGATGCTTGAAATTCGGAAAATTCTGAAGGTTCTAATTGTATACCTGAGAGCGAAAGTTTGTTAAGTCAAAAAAAAAGTTTGGAGATAATCGAGTTAAAACTTTTTTCATCAACGTTACGACGTTACGTCAATAACATTTTCAACGTGATATTGCTATTGAACCAAATACATTAAAGCTAGAAGAGCATATTTATGATAAATCACACAATTGTCGTGGGCTTAACATAAAAAAAAAGTTTTTGACAAACATGGAAAAATGGACTCAACATAATTCGGACAGAATTGTTTTTTAGATGTTTAAGATTCTTAATATGCTCAAGATTTTGTAGATTCTTAAGACGTCGTTGAAGTTATCAAATATTCTAAGGTGGCTGATGTTTCTGAAGATTCCGAAGATACTAAGGATCCTGAAGACTTTGAAGATGCTGAATATTCTTGAGCTGCTAGAGATTCCAAAGATGCTTCAGATTCTGGAGATTTTATAGATACTAAAGATTGAAGAATTCTCAAAATCCTGAAGATACCTACTGATGATTCTAAAAATGCTAAATAAAAATTCTATAGATCTTGGATATTCTAAGGATTCCAAAGGCTCTGAAGATTTCAAAAATTCGGAGGATTCTAAAGATGGTGAAGATTGTAAAGATTCTAAGGACTCAAATGATTGACTTAAGCTAGAGATTGTGAAAATTCTAAATACGCTAAAGATTCTAAAGATGTTGAAGATTTTGAAGATGCCAAGGATTCCAACGATTAGGAAGATTCTAAGGATGCTTAAGATCCTGAAGATTCTAATTATGCTAAGGATTCTGAAATATCTTGAGAATTGAAAGGTTCTTAAGGTGCATTAGAACGACGGAGTCACTAAGGCCCGGTTTCTCAAGGATGGTTCTACGTTGAACCCGGTTCAAGTACATCAGACTGTGCATCTTTGAACCCAGTTCAACGTTGAACGATCGTTGAGAAACCGGACCTAAGACATTTAATTTATTTAGTTCTAACTAACTGACTGATTTACTCAAGAAATACACTGCCGGAAAATATCAAGGGTTCGAAAAACTTCCCAGAATACATCAAGAAAACTAAGTTGTACTTGGATGCATTGTGAATTGTAACTAAAATAATAAAATTATTCTCGTTACCAGTGCTCAATGCACTGTCTAGAGATTCTAGATAATAATTGTGAACTTAAATGTATAAATATATATGATGAATAAATTTTCCAAAAAAAAAACGCGCACTATTTATTTTGGATTTGGGCTCACTGTACACTCAAGTCTGTAACTGAGTCTGTCCGAGATGCGCTCCTTCTTATGTACGATTTTGCGGATCTGGTATTTTCCGGAATTTTAAGATTCCTTCTCAAGATTGCTCGACGATTTGGTCTGGCGCCAACTGTCTGAGCATTATTGCCAGACTGTGGGAATCTTCGTGACACTGCCCCCTTCCCAGGACATTTCATTCCAAAAAGTCTCCATGGCGGTATCTACAGGAATCATCAAACTTGCAACCAGACGTCAGATGGAAGTAGTAGTTCACAGTCCTTTGGCTCACCGGTCGGAGATTGTAGCAGCACACCAAGATCTTGACCCCGCTGTTTCTGAAGAAGACCTCCAACATGCTTCGCACGACTCTACACTCCAACCTGTCGAGACAGCAGGCCAATTTAGAAATTTCCAGATTCACAAGCCTCCTAGACAGCATCGAAGTCTTGAGGCGTCTGAGGGTATTCCAGACATCCTGGTACGTAGACTGATGAAGAGAATGTTCCTTGGTCACCAAATAGAACAGATGTCTCGATTGGTCGTTCGAGTCTTGTCTTCTCAATTGGCCATAGTTTTTGAGTTTATTCCTTAATACCGCAGCCAGTCCTTTTTCTATTGCAAGATCTTTGGATACACACAGAGCGAGAGAATAGTCCGTTGGAGTTTTGGACAGGCTGCATCGTTCCTCTCTGGTCATGCCGCGTTTTACTCTTTGGCCGTTTTCTGGGTTTTCCTCTTGGTGGCTTCCGGATTCTATACACGACGTCATTAATCCGCTTCAGGAACTCGTAAGGTCCCTCCCAAGAATTCTGGAGTTTTGGTAAATAAGGTCTTCTTCATCCTGTCGCTAGCACTTTAGATATTCACTCGGAATCTGCGATGTAATTCGCTCATCCTTTGACGAAGGTGACTCACATAGTCGTCTCCTGCGATATCCGCTCCAAACGCAGCTATCGCCCCATAATTACACTGGCTGGTATATGGCCAGTTGACTCATGGACGGATGACCAGTACGCCAAGAGAAAAAGGTGGAGGAACTGGTCCCAGTCTCTCTGATGGTCGGAGACTAACTTGGCTAGATGTCGATTGATGGTTCGATCCATCCTCCCCACCATTCCGTCAGACTGCGGATGTAGTGCAGTAGTTCTGGTCTTCCGAATCCTCAGGATTTCGCAGATTCTCGGGAATAGTGCTGACTCAAAGTTTCTGCCCCGATCTGAATGTAGCTACAAAGAAACACGAAACCGACCAATCCACTCCTTCACCAATAAGTCAGCAACAGTTACCGCTCCTTGATTTGGCAGGGCATTATGCTTTGGCTCACTTGCTGAAATAGTCCATGACAACAAGGATGTATCTGTTTCCATGGTGTGACTCTGGAAATGGTCCTGGATCTGAGACAAAACGGCCCCCAGTCCTACGTTACTAGCATCGGTATCCATGATGAACTTTCCATCTGGAAGTGGGTATCCAAGGACTAGTGCGCTAGTGAGTGCCTTCTTCAGTTGCTGGAATGACTCCTGACATGCTACATCCCAGTCAAATTGTCGTTGTCCCTCCGTTAGCTCAGTAAGTGGTTTGGCAATTGTGGTGAACCCTTGGATGTACCGGCGCTAATAGGTACACAGTCCCAAGAAGCTACGGATCTCGTGCACATTCTTGGGTGTTCCACTCCAAGCGCATTCTGCACAGGTTGATCCGTCTTTCTTCTTGACTTACACCCCTGGCGAAGACCAGGGACTGCTGGATGACTCAATGACTCCTTCCTGGATTATCTGCTCACCCTCCTCCCTCTTAGCCAGTAGTAATTTCCTAGCTGTCTGTCTTATTGGTGGTGAGTCTCCAGTGTCAATTTTGTGCTTTACCACTTTGTTCTACCCTTCTGTCGCGTCCGGTATCGAAAACGTCGCAGAATCTGGTTATTAGGTCTCTCAACTTGGATCTCTGTTTCTTTTCCAAACCTCTCATTGCCATGCTTCGTAAAAGCATGGCACGCCCTAACCACAGAGAAGATTGACGAAAAATATCCCAGGAGTCCAGGAGACAATCATCACTGTCACAGGCACCGTCCTCCTTGCATCCACCAGCAACTTCCCAAATGCAATTCCTCGTCCAACTTCCTCATCTTGTACTCAAGATTCGAATATCATGGCTTCACCGTCTCTGATATCTCCGATTCAGACAGGCATCCAAAATCACTTAATTCTTCGCAGAAATAGCGTGGTCTTCGTCCAGAAGCACACGGACCCTCACCCATCACCTCATTCTCCCCATGAAGTATCATGTCCTCGTTGGCAACCTTCAGAGTTCCATTTTGGAAGTCCAGCTGAAAACCTCTGCTAGCGCATTCAGTACAGTCGTTCCTTGGCGTTCGTTCATGACGTTCGTGTGAGCGCCTGGTGAACGCCAATCCGTATTCCGAATAATATCGCGAACGTCAATTGGCGTTCCCGACAGTGTTTGTTACCGTCAACAGGCGAACTTGCGGTCACGGAAAGTAGTCGTAGAGCTTGTCATCGAGAGTGTTTTTCTGAGGCCGGCTCCCGACTCAAGCCGCGAAGTCGCGGCCAGCAATCACGCCGGGAATATTCTGATTTGAATAATCTCCGTGAAAAGCCATGAAACCAATCCACACTCGCGTTCACGGGAATTCACGGGTTCTCGCGGCGTGAGTCTGGAGCCGGCTTACATTTTGTTGAAAGGTAATTGAGCGCAACGCGTTCAAATGTACGCAGTCGAGCGCTCGGGCCATAGTTTTGATTATGGTTCTGATCAAATTAGGTCGTTGCACACAACGAAAAAAGTACGTGATATCAATACAAATGTACATCAAATCAATGAACGAGAACATTGTTTTTGCGCCGACTACGGGCGACATTGATACAATGAACGTTCGTACGTAGATTTTTCTGTCCGCGAGGTAACGATGACTGTACGTCGAATCAATGAACAGTAAGCATGAATCCCATGATCGCAAGTAATTGATTTTACGAGCTAATAAACATAAGTTTATTATTGCTGTACGTTGAATCAATGAACAGTGGGCATGGATCTATGTACGCTGGTTATTAATATTACGAACACAATTACATTGGTCTATCACTGCTGTACGTTGAATCAATAAACTTTTAGCAAAGATCTATGCTCACGGGTCTTCACTTTAAAACCATTAATTTCGTGGATCGGCATTTGCAGCAAGTTGAATGTTTAGAAAAAAAATTGAATATCGGTGTTACAATCTCCATGAAAGTGTGTTGAAAGACAAGTATAGTTTCATAAATCTTAAAACTCATCTTAGCCTCAAAATTATCCTCTTCGTCCATAGATTTGATGTAGGTATCTTGGTTCTGTAAATAGAAATAGGTGGGCTCACATCAAGTTTCTAAAACTCGCTTCGTTTATCCACAGTCTGGATATTTCCTCGGGTATCACTAAAATTCAGAAAAAGGTAAGATCTCACTACTCACTAGTAGTACTCAGCCAAGTTTTTTAGAGCAGAGAAAGACAAACTTCGTACCTTACGGCTTGGCGTCTAGCGTCTAGTAACTTTAGTAGTGCATATTTGGCGTCAATTGAACGCATCGACTACCTCTAGTCATAATATTAATGTCTTTGGTGGTTAATTCAACAATCGACAGCATTAACTTAGGCGTATCTTTAGCAGATCAATGGTCGGGTTCGCAAAATCAATGTTTTGTGTACATTGAAACAACGAAGGATGTTTATTGACTATGACCAAGTATCCATTGATTTGAAGACAAAATACATGGATTGATGTTGGTCATACGTAGGTTTGATGAATTTTGAACATTATAATGATGAAAAGAGAGATCAATATTTGATGTTCCACGTTCATTGATCAGTGCTCGCTTATTCATTGATTCAGTGCTCTCTGTTGTCTATGAGGCAGAAGTCATTGTAACAGTGACGAAATCGTTGAATTAATGTTCAAAAAGTTGACGACCACTGTTTATCAATTTTACGTACAAATTTTGGTTCTGTGTGGTTTTAATGCAACGATCGTCGGCATTCGGAACGTGTTGTAGAATTCGACCAGCGTTCGTGCAAACGCCTATATCATCGCGTCGTTCGTTCGATTAACGAGCGCTCGGACCGACTGCCTGTACAGAATGCGCCTGCTGGAATTCATAACGTCCATTCCGATCATCACTCGCTCCCAAATGTCAGCCAGCAGCATTTCATGTTGAAAACTGGTAGTACCCAGGGTGACTTGAGCTTCCACCTTTCCATGAATCCTGGCTGTATCTCCGGTGACTGTTCTTAGTCGCCATTTTGTTGGTTTGATCATTGTCAACAGGACTCGATTTTGTCCATTAACTAGACCATCCACAACTAACTACGCTGTCACATCCAGATCAAAAAGTAGCCACATATTATGGCTTTTTGGTAACATGCTGACGATCGCCCCTTCGCATGCACTGGCTTGTTTTCGCCGTACATTTGTTGAATGACCCTTCTCACTGTAGCCTCGATATCGGTGTGGGTCTTTTCCGTGTCGTCCTCCATTCTGCGCACTCGCACCGTGCTTTCGATGGAAAATTTCGCAGCCTCAAGCTCCAGGCCTCTGGCTAGAGCTTCCACCAATTTGTCAGGTCGGGCCAGTATCAATGCCTGTCGGGTCTCCTGGTCGCGCAATCCATCAAGGAAGGCTTGAACAGCGAGTCTCTCCATGACGTTTTCCGGCGTTGCTGGATATGCAAGACGAGCTAAACGGAAAATATCAGCTTCGAACTCTTGCAGGGACTCATTTGGCTTCTGGTAGCGGTTCTTGAGTTGTGAGTGATAGACGTGTTCCAAATGAGTTTGACCATACCTCAACTCCAGATGTTTTACCAAAAGGTCGTAATTCTCCTGCTCCTGGGTAGTAGAGTGGCTGTAGAATGTTTGTTGCCTCCCCTCGAAGAGCCAGAGTTAACGCCAAAGCCTTCTCCACTGCAGACCAGCCGTTTGCTCTTGCGACAGCCTCAGACTGGCGATAGTTATTGTTCCAAGAGGTCTTTCCCTCAAATTGAGGAGCTTTCATGTGGATTCGGATAGCCCCGTTCTCCATACTGACATCCATATCAGACTTGGCTTGTCCTGAGTGTTATGGGACGATTGGAGATCTCCTGATTTGGTCGATTTCATCTTTCAACGTTGTCATTCTTTCGTCTATTTTTGCTTCCATCTCTTTTTATTGATCCTTGAAGTTACTTTTCAATTGATCTTCAAGGTTTTCATAATTTTATAGAATTTTCCTCTAATTTTTTCAAAATGAACTCATATCGACCACTCCAGGAATATCAAACAAGCAAGTATCAGGATCCTCACGTCCATTTCAACTCGTTGCAAAGTTTTTCCTACAACTCCGATTTTCTCCCGGCGGCATCCACTTCAAGTTCTTCAACAGCTCCCCCCTAATGTCACTTGATTTCAAGTTCAAGTCTTTGAACAACAGCTTGTTGGTGGCCATTACGATAGTTTATTATTGTCCACTCACTTGAAAATAGAGTTCACTCAAAATAAAAGATCCAATTCTCAGAATAGTCCGAAATAAATCCGAAACTTGAACGTTTATTCACACTGCACCACTGGTCTATCCAGTTCTGACACCACTGTTTCGATTTTAACTCTTTGGGTTCGATGAGTGGTGCATTCAAACGAAGGAATCACTAACAGTGATTTATTTTACTACTAACTAACTGACTAATTCACTTAAGAACGCGCACTATTTATTTTGGATTTCGGCTAACTGTACACTCAAGTCTGTAACTGTCGTAACTGAGTCTGTCCAGTGTCCGATTTCTTATTAACATATTTCGGGCCATAGTGTCGAACCGACACTTTATCCCTGCTGCTGGTTACTTGGATTGGGGTAGGGGGTCGGCAATGAACCGGAGTAGAAATAATAAGGTGGGAGATTGGTTATGACGTTCTGACGAACATTTAGTAATGGGGAAGAGTGGGAGTCGCAAAGAGAGTGCGGTGTTGCAAAATATGGACAGAACTATGATTTGATCGGAAAGTGGGCGGGCGTAAGTGGGGAGAAAATGGGGGAGCGACGTTGTAGGATTTGGATTTTAGGAAGGGAATTGTGGAAATGAGGTGGGAGTTGAGGAAGGGAGACGTCGTCTCCGTTAAGAAGGCGGTGATGCCGGATTTGGTGATTATGTTAAATTATCGGGGAATGGTGGAGGAGGAGGGACATAATCCATGATAAGGATTATGTCATGAATATTGATACTCTGAGACCATGCTCCCCTGAATCTGGCTTTTTTACCGTGAGCGTTGGAATGTTTTTTTATTAAAATTTTGCGCTTTTTGATACTTTGAAGAATCGCATTGGTGGAGAGTGCTATTCTGTGTTTCATCTTGAATTTAGCGTCCATTATCGAATGGTAGTAGTTCTTGATCCTGTACTGAGTGAAGATATCTCTAGTTCGAATAAACCAAGGCGTTTTGTCCCATCTTCGTATTGGTTTATTCTGTAGGCGCTGAATTTTGGTTAGTAAGGGTTTGTCTAAATTCATGGCAGCAGTGGCGTAGGTCAATTTTGGTTTTTAGACTTGCTGCATGATAGCGATCTTATTTTGTATTTTCAATCTGCTATTTGGCGCCAGTAGAGGGTATAAGGCCCCATTGATAGATTTGATGACATTGTCGTTCTGTTGCCATCAATTTTAATTTTCCAGGTTTCAAAGAAGTCACTGACCTTGTTCATATAGTTCTGTAGAGTGAGCTGGAGTGAAGCGATTTTATTTGATGTTGCGTAGATTAGTGTATCGTCAGCATATAACGATAACTTGGTCCTTTTGTGAATGGGCATATTGGCAATATAAAGGTTGTATAAAAGAGGAGAGAGGACCGACCGCTGTGGAACTCCGGCCTTTTGGTTTGCTGTTGTTGATAGTGCATTTTCAATTCTCACTTGAAATTTTCTGTTGGCTAGGAAACTCTTGATCAGTAATATAATTCGCTTTGAAAAACCCGCCTCTAACAGCTTCAGGACCATCCCCTGGTGCCAGACTCTGTCAAAGGCTTTTTCTATATCGAAGGCAATTATGGCTGTTTTTAGATGTTTTTGTTGTAAGCCGGCGGCACAATCTTCAACGAGTCTGGCCACCAGGAGGTCTGTACTCAAATCCTCCCGGAAACCTAATTGGTGGTCTGGTACTCTGCTTTAAGGGTTGCAGCTTGATGTTTTAATCTTAGATGGATTAGCCTTTCGAAGAGTTTTCCTATTCCGTTGAGTAAAGCAATTGGTCGGAAGCTGGTTGTTGATGCTAAGTCCATTTCCTTTTTTGGTATCAAGATACTAACAGTACCTTTGCAGTTGGAAGGGGAGTGGTTAAATTTTGCGCACATGTTGAAGATTTCCAGTAAAAACTGCCTGATGTTGGGGGTAAATTTTTTTATTATTTTATTTGTGATTCGATCTTTGCCAGGAGATTTCCCGAGTTGTAGATTGAGGATGATTAGGTCCAATTCCTCTATGGTGAAATTCTCCATTTCTTGGACAAGGCTGTGATGGTCGTGGTTGCTGGCATTTGGTTGGTTAATGCGGTGGTCTGCTACAGCTTGCTCGAAATAAGGATCACCAATGTTATTAACAGAGAATTGTTTTTCTAGAGAGTTCTTGAATGCGTCCACTTTTTTTTTCGGTCGTAGATAAGTTGGTTGTTGATTTTTAAAGAAGGAAATTCTGTCCAGTGTCCGAGATGCGAATAAACCATACCTGCCAAATCGTACATATGAAGGAGCACATCTTGTCCAGTGTCCGAGATGCGCTCCTTCTTATGTACGATTTGGCAGGTATGGTTTATTCCGGATCATAGACAAATTAACAATGTTAATTTGTCTATGTTCCGGATTCGATCTGGCGCCAACTGTCTGAGCGTGGTTGCCAGACTGTGGGAATCTTCGTGAAAATACTAAAGATTGTAAAGATTCTGAAGATATGCTAAAGAAAGATGCAAAACATTCTAAAGATGCCAGACTTTGCAAATTTTGAAGATTCTCGACGATTAAAAAAATAATAGAGATGCTAAAGATTATAAAGATGCAAAGGATTTCAAAAATTCCAAGATGCTAAAGCTTCTGAATATTCCTAAAATGTTGAATATCTTAGTGGTGCTGAATATCAACAAATTTGTAAGAAATTCTTCCCTATACTCACATTAGGCAAAACAAACTGGTCCCCACCAAAGGCAGCCACACAAGGCTTAATCCCTCCTGTACCGATAGCCACCAAAAGTAAGGCCACAATCGAGAAGGCTGTCTGGGGTATGTGCAACGATTCAACAGCGGTCAATGCCAAAAGGACACTTCCACACGCGTAGATCATTGACACGTAAAGGATTGTCCGGAACTTTCCCAGCCAACTGTCCGAAATGATGGCTCCGATGATGGGAAAGAAGTAGACGAACATCGCAAAGGAATGGTAGAGGATTTTGGCTGTGGATTCGGTGTAGAGCAGGATGTCGGTGAGGTAGAGAATGAGGATTGCTGTAGAGAGATGTGGTTAGATATTATGGTTGTATGGTTTTCACTTACTTCGCATCCCATAGAAGTTGAATCGTTCGCAGAACTCATTGCTGACGATGAAAAATACCGATTTAGGGTATGGGAGTTTCTGGAAAAGGAAAATTACCATTAGTTAGATTCTTACTTCTTTGAAGAAATTAGTTTCTCTTAATAATATTGGGTAGTTTTGGGAATGGGAATTTTAGTCTGTGAAGTTATGTTGGAGACTGGCTCTTCTCTTCCACTGTGATCAAAACCAAATTCTACTCCCATATCAGTCAGCTTTTCGTGTTAATCATTCGTGTGAGTCCGTTATTGTTAACATCTGTGATGACTTTTTAAAGTGTATTGATAATGACAATTTAGTATTCCTGGATTTGAAAAGAGCCTTTGAGACTGTCGATAGGCACCTTCTTTTAAGAAAATTAGAAATATTAGGTATTGGACTTAAGGTTTTAAAATGGTTCGAGAGTTCGAGTCCTATTTTGGTAATCGCAGACAAAAAGTAAAGTTCAAGGACAGCTTGTCTTCGTGCGCTGAAGTTGAATATGGTGTACCACAGTTAACGGTACTAAATCCATTGTTGTTTTTGTTGTATATCAATGACATTGTGCATGTCATGTACCAGATATTTGTGAAATCGAGTTATTTGACGATGATACTATGATCTATGTCACCAGAAAAAAAGTTATTGAGATGCAAACTGTGATAAACAATGAACAATAATGTAGATCTCTCATATGTAACTGAAATCCAATATTCAGGTGTTATATTGCACTCTGATTTGAATTTTCATTTCCATTCTGATCATGTAATGAGGAAATTTTCAAAAAAAGTTAAAGCCAACTAGGTAGGTGATAGTTTTTTCCTTGATACCAAACTTCTGTTGTACAATACAATCGCTCTGCCACAACTGCAATATCGTTTCACACTTTTGTTCAACCTACCAGCCTACAAAATAGAGCAAATACAAAAAATTCAGGATCGTGCAATGAGGAGAATGTTCAAATGTTTTCTGTTAAACAAAAACTTATATTCAGCATATAGGTATGTGTTTGTATTCAAAATCAAACACAAACTGGTACCTTATTATACATACAGTGCGTTTAAAGACATGCAGAACATAGGGATTCCCATGTAAAATTTTAAACTCATGTTAGCAGTACTTCTATTCGTAGTACACAGCTGAAACTTGCCGTAGGTAAAGGAGGTTGGCAAAAAAAATTAAATGACAAAAAGTGCTCGATAATTGCAATGAAAAGATAAAATATTTGATAATAGACTTGATTTTCTCCATTGAAAAAGGATTTTGATCATCAATTCCAAAATTATCATCACTCTCTTTTCTCGAACGTTTTTTTCTGTCAAATCAAATACATTTTGAAGTGACTATCGTAATAAAACAGTTTTGCCAACCATTAACCTACAATTTTGATCTGTCACTGTAACTTTAAATAAAAAATGAACTTTATTTCCAAGAGTATAATATAATAATAGAAATCAAAAATTATCTCTTGGATAAACGGTTCAAAGTGTCCCCTTCACGACCAAGCAGTATCTTAAACGGTCATAAAAATGAAAATGAAATTGTTTGGTTAAAAAAATATACAATAGGTGTGTTTGTTATGCTCCACTAGTGCACACTTTTCTACACTACAACACTCAGTGTGGCTTTGTTTGTGAAATGTTTGTCTGTTTTTTAGGATAGAATATCTTTATAAGCTTAGTCAAGATATTCTATCCTAAAAAACAGACAAACAATTCACTAATAAAGCCACACTGAGTGTTGTATTGTAGAAAAGTGTGCACTAGTGGAGCATAACAAACACACCTAATGAAGTCAGAAAATTGGTTGTCACAGTCATATACAAGGCATGTTAAAAGTATCACTTTCTGATAAATTAAAGCATTTGTTGAGTCTTTTCCCAAATGATCCAGGCGTGTTTCATGAACTAACATAATCTCAAAGCAGTGAAGTTCATCTTCGTCAAGTTTCAGCCATGTACCTCGAATAGAAGCAAGTACTCTGCTAACATGCGGGCTTGAAAATTTAACATGGGTATCCCTATGTTCCGTCTTGAAAAAAAACGCACTGTATGTGTGATAAGCTTAATCAACTTACACCTATATGCACCGTAGAAATCTAATCCGGATGAAGCCTAAGCCTGAATCGGTCGCTTAACTCTGATCGGTCCATTTTCTAGGCTTAATCGGAGAATTTCAACGAATTCTATCCTAGTCTTTCATTTGTTTAGGTTTTTCCTACAGATTTTGAGGTTTTGCGACTAAAGACAAAACTATGAGAGTGAAATATCAACAAGTCAATGAGTACTATCCAAATAGATCTCAATATCAAGCAATATTGAACTGCTCCACAATACACTAATAATAATGCGAATTGCTCAATAGAATATTGAATTGAATAGGTACCTATTTTTGTGGGTAGGTACAAAAAAAATTAGTGTACCTATCACACTCGGATATCTACCGCATATTTTACCCATGATTTTTTATCGTTCAATCGATCGACTGAATTTGGAGTGGTGTTGAAAGTAGGTGACTACCTATCTATATCCTGTAGAGGTATCTAATGGCTACCTATCTCAAAGTTTTGTCTTATTCTAATTCAATTCAAAATTATAAGATTATGGGTAAACCCAGACTCCTTTAAACAAATAGACTTGTTGATTTACTTTTTTATTCAAGCTTCATCTCTACAAGACAAACTAAAATGAAAAACCTTTCAAACTGATGGTCTTATCACTATTTATTTATTTTCCGAAATGAGATTTTTCCATTCAATTTTGTTGACTTCCAAGTCCGGATTTATAACAGATATCTCCCAATAGAAGAAGGTTTGTGTTTTTTTTATCCACTATACAAGAAATTATTTTAATTATATTTGTTTTTCCTCTTTCCTTGAGTTGTCAAACG
This sequence comes from Orchestes rusci, assembly GCA_958502075.1. Lineage (NCBI taxonomy): Eukaryota > Metazoa > Arthropoda > Insecta > Coleoptera > Curculionidae > Orchestes > Orchestes rusci. The sequence goes on along the minus strand of OY293306.1, from coordinate 31,378,857 downwards.
ATGCGTTTTCCAAAGTTTGTACATCGAGTTGTACATATTTGTAATAATTTCTCAGTATATAGTTAATGGGTTTGAGAATTATACAATATTGTCAATTTATCAACGGGCATTCCTCGGGGCATTTTTAACAAAATCATTTGATTAACCACTTGTTTCTACTAAAATATATTTTTTTGGGTTGTAAAAAGTGATGTTTCTATTTATCAACAGGTTGATGTGATTGTTATTCTTGCTGTACCTATTAGACTAGGTATACAGTATATAATACCACTCACTATCATGAAATCTAAGCCCAAGAAAAGAGGAAAAGCAAATATAGGAATGATTCAAGAATAAAAGTTGATACCTACACCAAATATTATTGAATTTACAAGAAAAACCCCTTGGCTAATGTTTGCTAAACGTCATATCAGGCTTGCGGATGTTACTGATCCATATAGTTCATTGACGTAAAACTCAATGATATAGTTGCTCATTTTTCATTAGAACTTGCAAGAAAATAGCAAAACCCAAAACAAATCACTCAACATAAATTCCAAAATTGTTATTAATATGTTTCTCTTGGTTATTTTGTGACGTTGTCAAAAGTCTCACCAGGGATTAACGATCCTTGCAGCGAATTCTTTGGTGCATACAAAACACCGCTTAATCTGACTTTGAAAATTAATCGAGATTGGCTAAGCTCACGTACGGTGCAATACCGTAGAAATCTAATCCGGATGAAGTCTTTATCGCGATTATCTTCCATAGCACCTTATGGAAAATAATCGCGATGAAATCTTCATCCGGATTAGATTTCCACGGTGCATATGGGGGATAGTGATGAACCTACATATCAGTTATAGGGCCAGGAACTGCGAGGATTTTATATTGTCTCATAAATGTGACACATATCAAATGACGAATTCCATACTTTTCAGTGGACTTCATGAATATAACCAATTATGAAAGACACTCAAGAACTGTGATAGAATAACTGAGTTCAAGAGACTTATCGGACCAAATGTCTTGTCTCATTTTTAATCAATTTTAATAATTTCAATGAATTATGAAAAAATGCATGTTGATAAAAATTTCAAATTTTGAGGTTATAATGAGGTTAATACGAGAAATAAAAAGAGATTTATCAAAACATATCATTGCATTGGAAAAAATAAAGTATTGTCAGTTTGCAGAAAAACTGTAAGTCCGGCAACGTTGCGATATACACCACAGACTAATTATTTCTAAGCCCCATGGTTCAAATCCATTCAGAGGTTTCTTTTTTTTTCCAATGAAATTTGTTTCACTCGAAAATATTAAGTAATTTTGAGCTATGAATTTTAGTTTGTGACCCTGCATATAGCAGGTTCTAGATTTGGAAAGTCGATTTTCCAGATTTTGCCATGCTTTAAGCAAGTTTTCTGGAAATTTGAGAATTACGTGATACGAAGAACGTGTCTTTCTCTTTGCTCTCAAAAATATTGAGTGGTGTTGGAGTTATGAATTTTTGTTCGAAACCCTGCATTTTATAGTTCAAAATATTTTTGTGAATAAATTCAATTTTCAAATTTCTTGGCTCAATTGTTTTTGGATGTTTAAATATTAAAAATATGATCTGTTTCGAAAAACGTTATAATTCATTGAACTTATCAACAAAACCACAGCACAATCTATTTTTTAGTATTACGCCAGTTATAGTGAACCAAATGCGTTCAAGGATGTCAAGATTTTGTTGCTGCAGTTTAAATATTCAAATCGTATTCCATCGAAACTACCCACAAACGCATTTTCATAAATTATAGTCGATTATTAGTTTGATCTTATGGGCCATCAAATGGATTTAGAAATCAAGTCTTGTCTTGGCCCATTAAATTAATTTCAAATTAAAATTAATGAATTGTGTGTGCCCAATATTTGCGATGCATCATTTTGCATTTTCAGATTGTAGCGGAATCATTTTGCGCAAATATGACAGATTGTTGTGGTTAGGGACAAGGGACGTATTGGCGGCAGTGCCAAGTGTATGTTGTGGAAACCCGAGGGGGAAACGAAAAAACTGGCACAGGTTGTGATTTTTGCTTTATAATTTCAAAATGTTTATTAGCATAGCTTTGTTTTGATTCCAAGTTATAGCCAGTTCCGAACAGTTCTAGAACCATCTACACATGCGCACTATCAATATTACCAGGGTAATATTCAAGTGCGCATGCGTAGTAAGTTCTAGAATTGTTCGGAACTGGCTATAACTTAGAACCAAAACAGGGCTTCTTGCACGCATGAGATAAGGCTAGTGAATTACTTGTACAAAACAACAAACAAACAAACAATATGTATGATTAATTATACCGTGAATTAAGATGAAGTGGCAAAATAATAATTATTATCACCCATACACAAGGTAATAAAACAATAAAGGTGATATATTTTATCAGCAATGAACTTGAATATTTAATAGTAGATTATACGAGTCGATAACGATAGCTATTGATCCAGAGGATAGTTACGACCTGGACCGCATAGCGGCGAGGGAGTAAGATTCCGAAGAATTGATATCTAGCCATTATTACGAGTAGTTCACTCTACTAATTTATTTATCTGAGATTCTCAACGCCTTTTTCATTGTATTTGTTGATATGTTTCCATTTCTTTGATCAATACCATTGATCAAAGAAATTGTGTGATTGCAGGGGCAACAGGAGTCTCTTAATATTGTTTCCATGGCATTATTCAGAGAAATTCTGTGATTGGTCTAACAAAGTGACATTAATCGTGATATAATGAACTGTTGCCATGGTTTATTATTCAGGGAAATTTTTTGATTGGTCCGCAAGTGAGTGTGACATAATCGTGGTTTTCTGATCCATTACTATGGAGGACTATAACTTCCTCCATATCCATTACCTATACCTTCGCAACGGTTGTTATGGAATAATGTTTGACATTATACTGCAAAAACCCCAAGTTTAAAACTCACATTAATGTAAGCCGTGAATAAAAAAGTTTTGATTTACCGAAACTTGATAAGTAGTGCATGCATGAAACGATTTTTTTCCACATTTTTTATTTCAAACTCATTAGGGTAATGACGTTGAACCTTGACACATTTCTTTATCATCAATTTATTATTTGCTCAATTGTTCTCTTGGAAAGACGGATAACAAATGAACTTGTCAACGTCGCACATCCTTCTGCACCATGTTGAATGCATTATGAAACGTTGCCGTCGTTGAACTTTCTCAATGAAATGGAACAGAAAATGTTTAGTTTGTTTTCTTTTGAAAAAATTCCTGATACTCTGTTCAAGTCAGACAAAACTACCTTACTTTATACGGATACTCCACACATTTAGCATGAATCACACAGCCTGTGCAAGTTTTTCTGATATTATGAATTCTATTTTAAATCTATTTTTAGGAAAATAAAATTCAAAACCGTTTAGGTAAAGTGATTTGTATGCACGCCATTGCTGTTTGAAGGTTCAAAATTAACTACTTACTTCCTGATGCGCTACTTGACTTTGAATTATCGTATTGTTTAATCTCCTTTTTTTTATTTTTTTTTACAACAGGCCTTGATTATCCTATTTCTATGAAGCAAGACTTATCGAATAATTATTATTTTTTTTTTGTTATTTTCTTCTGTTGTTCAGCAGTTCACCTTCAAATCAAACAACAATTAATCCGGTATTCTTTAATTAATTATTGCCTCACCAGTGAATAATATGGTTTGAAAAAATTGTTTACATCACAAAATTAAAAAAAAAAATGAAAGAACAAACCTTAAACTTTTCATTCCCCTCCAGCCCCATTGCACTTATCACAGAAAATTGTTCACCAGAAGTCACTAGATTTCCCTCATTTTTCCACAACTGAGTACCACTATGTATTGTGACTTGTGATTGACTGAATTGTTCACAATACTGCACAGTCGGGTCTACTTCAATGGAACAAATGCGCGGTGAAGGTAAAATTATGATAATTATACAGTGATTTTGTTGTTGTCTTATTTGTTGATGTCGGCCACATTTGATTGGCTGTGGGATGAGATGAAGTGTTCGGTGGAACAAAATTGCTTTTTTTATTATTGGCGGTTTTATCGGCTTTCTCAGATGACTTTTTTGGTCATAAAGCTTGAAAAAAATAGCATTCGATCGAATATTCGAATCTTATTTTTATCTTTACTGAAATGTATACATCGCATTATATTGTGGCCAAATTTTGAGCTGATATTTCTTCCAGTTTGTCCAGGACAGTTTCACAGTTGTATCATTTTTCTGAAAATACGTAGGATATTCCGTTGACGGATTCTGATTTTTATTTTTTTATGTGCATATCATCTTGGAATGTGTTTTTCGAAAAAAAAATTAATAAATATAATTTCCCTCTTGATTTTGATCTAGTGCGCATGTCATTTTCTCTATACTTCAGCCAAATTTAAAATTGATTCTTTGAGTAGATTAGTCAAAAATTGCGCAGCACAGTCTGCACAGGAGACCAACATCATTTTACGAATGTCTATCTCAAGATGTAATAATATATTATAGCCTATTGTTTTGATGCATGAAATATGCGGATTTTTAAATCTGTCCCACTGCGGTCAAATATCAGTTAAATCAAAATTCCCCATCGCAAAAAAATCAGGCCAATGTCACTGTGCCATCCCAAATTTATGATTTTTAATTTATCTCATTCATTTCCCCTTGAAAAATTTCGATTGGCATTGACACTCAATTCAAATTTTGGCAAATAATCACCTTACCTCCAATTGGGTTTCCTCGTCTTTGACACTGGCAGTCTCCGCAGGACTATCTGAATTGGGTTCTAGAATAATTTCATAAAATTATATAAAAATAATCTAAGGACGTTTATTTATAAATAAATAAACTATTTATAAACAGTGGTTGTTCGTTCTGGTTGAAATGTACGGAAGATGATAAAATAGTAGAATTTCAAGATCTCTGAGTCAATGTACGATTATTCGCGATGAAGGATGTTTTTTTCATTAAGTCAAAAACTAAATAATTCTTAAGATTAAAACCAACCAGCTAAATTTTTCAACGACCTTAGTGATCTAAAGGCCAGGCTTAATGTGAATATAACGACAAAATTTAGTAAAATATGATGCATTTTTAGATGATTTTGGAGAATTTCAGCAATCATATTATTAAAAAAATCTACTACAAAGAACTGCGACCTTGCATGAATCAAAGAGCGACCTTGACCTTACTGAAAAGTCAAAATCTCTGTAAACATGAATTGACTTTGAAATGTGGAAATAGAGTGTGGGAAGGTAGAATTTGTAGTTTATGTTAAGGGCAAGGGCGACCTTGATGAATTAAAGGACGGCCTTAGTGAAGTACCTAGTCAAACCTTTCTGAAAATAATAACTAAATATAATCAAATGTAGGAAAGAGATGAGCTACCTTGATGAATTGAAGGGCGATTTAATTGAACCTTCAAAGCTTCCTTGAAGAAACTATGATGATACATAATAGCGTTGTTTGAGTCTATAACAAACAACGATAATAGTGAACGAAAGGCAAAAGATGACTAAAGATGAGAACATGTATTTTTTGCCATGCATGGCATCCTTGATGAACTAGAGGGTGACCCTAGTGAAAAAGACACATTTTTCTAAAAATAATCAATATGATGATGAGATTGTAGAAAAGATGATCAATAATGATATGATAATAAGAGAGTAGAAAGGATTATTATTGATGAAAAAAGTAAAAATATATAGATATTTCAAAGGACGACCATAATAAACTTGGGAAGACGTTAGTGAACCAGTCATACATCTGCTCTAAAATGTGATGGTTCTGATCAAAATAGTTTAAGAAAAGATGATTTCTAATGATAAATAAGGGGGACTTTGATGAACTAAAGGACGATCTTTATGAACCAGAATCTTTAAAAAAAAATGACGAGATAATAGAGTGGAGAAGAAAAAAAATATTTTTATAATTGATGAAAAATAAAAACATATAGTTATTGTAAGGTAAGGTACGACCATGATGAACTTGGGAAGACATAAGTGAACCAGGGAAACCTCTCTCTATAATATAATAACTATGATCAAAATAGTTGAAGAAATCTGACTTATTGATGATAATCCGTAATTTTATGAAAGGCCGACCTTGATAAAAATGTCCAAATCAACATGTAGAAAATAAATACAGGGTGTCCCAGATCAACTGGTCACACTCAGCAAATAGAGGAACCAGAAATAAGAAGTTTGAGAAAAAGAACCCAAGGCCGGAAGTGCCCCGTTTCCTAGATACAGGGTGTACAAGCTTTTCAAAAAAAATGAATATCTGAATTAATTTTGAAAACCGCTCAACCGATTTTGATGAAATTCTCAGGGTTCAAATACCAAATGTTATTGCATATTTCTGAGTATTTGAAAAAAAAACCTCGTCTAGGGCCGGCGGGGTTGAAGAAAATGTGTGCACTATTTTTCGAAAAAAATGATATAACATAATTTTTTTTGAAACAATAATACTTTTTCCAGAAACCTCGTTCAATTTCCAACAAAATAGCTCTCCTGACTTTTTTCTCTCCGGCGCACCGTTTTCGAGGTAAAAAGTAAAAACCAGACTAGTGTTCTTCAAAGCGTTGATAACCGAAAATTTTCAGTTTTGGTAAAAGTAGGAGATCCTACTGTTCTACTCGTCGAGGAGAAAAAACTCGGGAGACCTTTTTCATTGAAAATTGAATAAGTATTTTGAAAAAAAACAAAATTTTGGTAAAAAAACAGTGGAGTGTAATTTTTGTTTTCTCGAATAACAAAACACCCTGTATCTTGGAAACGGGGCACTTCCGTCCATGGGTTTCTCATCTCAAACTTCTTATTTCTGGTTCTTCTATATCCAGTATAAGTATTGAACAGTTGATCTGGGACACCCAGTATAGTTTAGCATCCCAGTGCTGAGAAGCTGGAAAATGATCACATTGTGAAGGGCGACCAAAGTGAAAAAAGTAAAAATGACCAAAACGAATGAGTATCATCGAGGGAAATGAAATGAACACAACTCATCACTCATCTTTTGCTATTTTAGTAGCAATCCAAAATAATCTCTTCTGTGTGTGTGCATCAGGTCAAACTAACTCAAATAACGCTTTATTGCTCTAATATCATCATTTAACTGAATAATTCGGCTGCATTAAATTACAGAATCAACTCTCCCCTGTTTACTCTGTCTATAATCACCCCATAATTACATGCTTTTGTTTGTTATACAATCCAGTCCATCATTATTATCTGCGCTAATTGAAATCTCCCGATTATGTCGATAATAGTTAATCCCATAAACCACGGTTTATCATAAAAATCTTGTTCGCGTCTTCGTATGACATACTTTTTCTTTTTTTTTATCGATATCAACAATTCGCTTTCACTCAGACAGTCATTGACCGGTGTAAAATCCAATTAGTTACAGGATGTTTCGAAAAAAGTCGCATCACATGCAGCAAAATCGAAAATTAAATGTTACTGGGTTAGTGACCAATCAAAAAGCAATAAAACATTGTTTATGTGGCATGTTGCCAAAATTGACATTGACCGATATTTTCAATGCAAAAAAATCAGTTCGTGTTTAGCGAAAATTCAATCAGCGTGAATTGAATCGGATTTTTATTGATAGCAAATTAATTAGGTGCATGGTGAAAATTTTGTGACCCATTTTTGTTTATTGTATTTGATAAAAATCGAGTTCCAAGATTCCGTTAGAAACCCACAAACTTATATATACAATCACTTTTGGTTCGAAAGCGTCTTTTTTAGACAAGAAAGTTATCTTGGCAACGTTGCATATCCGACGGGTGGTTTAAGTTTAAATGCCTGGTCTACATTCAATTTTATTTCGAAGTGGAGCTGTCAAACTTCCGCTTGCCAAATGGGAATCATATGGTACCACCTAAATTGAATTTGGCGTTAGCGTTATTTCGAACACAAATTCAATGTAGATGGTACCATATGATTCCCATTTGGCAAGCGGAAATCTGACAGCTCCATAGTCCCGTCAACCATCAGTCTTTTATTCATCATCTGTTTGACAAGCCAAAAGTCAGATAATTCTACGAAACCACGATTTTGTGTGATTAAATTAAAATTATATCTCTCTTAAGCACTTTTTCAATTGAAATTATTGTATTGTCTTGACAAGTGTGCAAAGTTTCAAATCAATCTGGGCAATTGAAGTGGGTAAAAATCCAGTTCCAAGATTCCGTTCGGTATACGGTCATTTGAACGGAAAAGCTAATTTGCGGATTTGAATACGGGATTCCCCAGTGCAGTTTGTGATTTTTTTTAATATACAGGGTGTATCGTTTTTGCGGAGCAGGCATCAACATAGTTTTTTTTGAATGGCAACCCCTGTTTATCTTTAAATTTTAAATATTTGAATATTCACCTTTTCGGGCGTATCAAATCTGTTTATTTTTTGCAATTCGCTTCTACCGTTTGAAAATTATTCCACTTTTTCTAAAAATTGATGCCTTTGCAACCATTTATTAAAGATAGAGCACTTGGTATTTTACACCTATATGCACCGTATAGAAATCTAATCCCGCTTTATCGCGATTATATTCCAATTTTTGGAAGCACCGCAGCGCTTAAGCCTGAAACGGTCGCTTAACTCTGATCGCCCCATTTTTTATGCTTAATCGAAGAATTTCAACGAATTCTAACCTAGTCTTTCATTTGTTTATGTTTTTCCTACAGATTTTGAGGTTTTGCGACTAAAGACAAAACTATGAGAGTGAAATATCAACGGAGGATTATATTTAGGTGGATGGGATTGTTATTCTTGCTGTATTAGACTAGGTATACAGTATACAGTTCGGCTCTAAAAGGTCCCCCCCCTTTTTTTTAATGTGTGCACCAAAAATTTTGTAACTTGGCATACTTTAATTGCTGTCGAAATACTACTTTTTGATGTTACTGACGTACTTTTAGTATTCAAGATGGCGGCTGGGCGCCAAGGGGGGTCGTGTGACACATCATTCGAAAGGTCTTATCGAGTAGATTATTGTGTGAAAATTTCATAGGATTAAACGCATCCGTGCGTATATGACAGCCTGCCAAACTTTTAGTTTTTAAAAATGTCGTTCACATTAAGTTTCAATTTTTTAACGAGCTGACACATCAGATTCCGGCAAAATGGTGAACCTGAGCAAAACAGTACAGGTTAACAAATAGAAATGCCGAGTCAAAGCGGATAAAGAATTTCAAGATGATAAAAAAAAGTGGAAAGCATTTATTAGCATTAAAATACTAAAATCTAAATTAAGATGTAGATACAGTTTCCACACTACCTCGTTACAGCACTTAAGTTTAACCAAATGTGAAAATCTTGAAACGATATGAGCCAGTTGTTCGATTATTGTGTTAAGTAGGAAGTGTTACAAAAATGCCTAATTCGCGTCCCCTCGCAGAAAAAATGGAAGAAGTTTTTATTTATGGCGGAAATCGTAATTTCCATGAGACGGAAAGAATCTTCAATGAGCGCTTCCCGGACCGTCCGATATGCAGGAAATATCTTCGCGAATTAGTGCGGAAATTTATCAAGACTGGTAGTGTTCATAGCTTGAAGAATCAAGGGCGACCATCTATTTCGGAAGATAAACAGATTGCAATCATTGGTGAGATGGTGGTAAATCCTGAACAGTCGACTTCTCAGGTTGCAGACATCTGTGATACTTCGTGTGCTTCTGTAAAACGAGTGCTGAAAAAACAGAAATCTTCTCCTTATAGATTTCAAATGGAGCACCAGTTGACTGAAGATGATCCTGACAGACGTGTGGAATTTTGCGAAATTATGACCGATAGAATAGGCCGAGAACCGAGATACGTTCAAAATATTTGTTTTAGTGACGAGTGTACTTTCTTTTTAAATGGCCGTGTACACAGGCAAAATGTTCGTTATTGGAGTGACGTAATCCGCATGTTTTTAGGGAAACCCACACGCAATATCCCGAAAAGGTTAACGTATGGGCTGGCATATTGTTGGTCCTGTTTTCATTCATGAAAATTTGACAGGGGACCCGTATTTGAACTTGTTAGAAACTACAATAGATGAGCCTTTGATTGTACAAATACGTCAGAATAATCCCAACGAATTTGGCATGGCACCAATTTTTCAACAGGATGGTGCGCCTCCTCATTTCAGCAGAAATGTAAGGCAGTATTTGGACATAACTTACCCCAATCGTCGGATTGGTCGTCGGGGTCCTACCGAATGGCCTGCCAGGTCGCCCGATTTAACACCATTGGACTTTTTTTTTATGGGGATATTTGAAACAGAAAGTATGTGCAACACAGCCAGACTCTCTTTTAGATTTACAGCAAAGAAGTACTGCTTTTTGTCAAAATATTAATGTCGATACTTTCTAAAAAGTCCGTCAGGAGTTCTCAGACAGATTATTTCATTGTTTGGGGTTCAACGGAGGACATTTTTTACAATAAAAATTGAAGTATGCTTTCTTTGTTCTTATTTCACGGATTTCTTTATCTTGTTAGTTTGACAGTCTGTCATATCCGCACGGATGCGTTTAATCCTATGAAATTTCCAGACAATAATCTACTCGATAAGACCTTTCGAATGATGTATCACACGACCCCGCTTTCCATTTAAAAAAATGTTTCAAAATGGCGCCCAGCCGCCATCTTGAATACTAAAAGTACGTCAGTAACATCAAAAAGTAGTATTTCGACAGCAATTAAAGTATGCCAAGTTTCAAAATTTTTGGTGCACACATTAAAAAAAAAGGGGGGGCCTTTTAGAGCCGCACTGTATAATAACCACTCACTATCATGAAATCTAAGCCCAAGAAAAGAGGAAAAGCAAATAAAGGAATGAATCATGAATAAAAGTTGATACCTACACCAAATATTGAATTTACAAGAAAAACCCCTTGGCTAATGTTTGCTAAACGTCATATCAGGCTTGCGGATGTTACTGATCCATATAGTTGCTCATTTTTCATGAAAACTTGCAAGTAAATAGCAAATCTCAAAACAAATCACTCAACATAAATTTCAAAATTGTTATTGATATGTTTTATTATGTTATTATGTGACGTCAAAAGTCTCACCAGGACCCGTATTCCGTGTACTGTGGAATTCCATAGCAACACGTCGCTCTGCTTATATTGCATTCTGTGCACTTCTGTCAACACGACTAGACATACTTGTCCCCTTGTCTTCACACAATACGTAAGGACGTGTTGTTTCGTTTTTTTCCACACGACTTCTATCAGCTGAATTTGTCAATTTGTCAAAATTTGTCATTATTTGTTTACGTTTTGTGAGTTTCAGTTTCATTGTGGAGGTGTTTTTCGGTATTGCCAGGAAGCAACCATCTCTTATTACAAAGTAGATTCAATGGAGCCTTAGGAAAGCAAGATAGAATGATAGAAATGCATCATGAGCAAAAAAAATCTGAAGAACATCAACTTGAACGGTTCCGATTAATATAAACATGTGGCTCACAGATCTCATATCCACGTTTTGTCAAAAATACGATATGTTATAACTTGACTTGAATTTTACAAAGAGTGATACAAAATAAGGACCAAATTAACAAAATATCATTGAAATGCCAACCCAAAATCAGTAATTCTCGGCAAAACTCACAATATCGGCAGGTAAATCGCTTGGTAAATGCATAGGTATGTGTCGGCAGTTCTTTGAAATTGGAACTCACATTCTCCCGTTATAAAATATGTTATTGAAACGTAGATTTCGATGGATGACTCACATATCCTATTCATTCGATTAAAAAAAATATGAATTAGCGGAATCAGCGACTTACTTTTAATTGTTCTGATTCGTTTCAGTCTGAAACGTTGGTTTCACAAGAATATCCGCTAAAAACAGTTAATTAAAAGCATCCCGATAATTTATTGATATTATAGGTATACTACCTATTGTTCTTCAAACAATAATGAAGATTCCAATTCCAAAGGCCGCGAAGGTAATGGACATGAGTTGTGGGAGACTCAAAACGTACCTATATTTTTATAACCACGTATTTTAAATTAGGTATTGATTTTCTATTTCTTCACGTCCATGGGCCCACGTGTACTAATTTCGCGACCAAAATAATATTATACAAATTTGTTGGCTGCAAAACTATTTTTTTTTTCTAAGTAGAAATACACAAAAAAACTCACATATTCTCTCAAAGAGATCTCTTTAAACTGAATTTGGTATCAAACATCAAAAAGTTTGTTTTTACCGCGATTTTTAACGTATTATGAGTTTTTCCCACTGGTTTTCCCAAATAATCGAAACATTTCCAGCTACTGCTATTTTCCAAAAACTAGACGGAAATTACTCCAGGAGCCAGATTCCGTGTACTGTGGAATTCAACATGTTGGATACCACTGTTGATTTCAACATGTGGAAGCAAGGCGTGACAAAAACGTTATTCCGTGCACGTCTTGATATCAGTTCGGCAATATTCGTGTTTTGTCAAGACGGTTTCAAAATCTTAGTGACTTTTTCATTTTTCCCTAAACAATTTTGACATTTCGTAGGGACTTTCAATTTTATTCTCTGGTGTTGGTGTATGTTGACGTTATAGTGGTATTCTTTTGTATTGAATCTGACTGACCGAAGTTATTCGAGGGGGTAATTCTGGGGACCTGCAAAACTCACAATAATTTCCGTCTAGTTTTCGGAAAATAGCAGAAGCTTGAAATGTTTCGATTATTTGGAAAAACCAGTGGGAAAACTCATAATACGTTGGAAATCGCGGAAAAACTAACTTTTTGATGTTTGAAACCAAATTCAGTTCAAAGAAATTTCTTTGAGAGAATATGTGAGTCTTTCTGTGTATTTCTACTTAGAAAAAAAAATTGTTTTGCAGCCAACAAATTTGGATAATATTATTTTGGTCGCGAAATAAGTACACGTGGGCACATGGACGTGAAGAAATAGAAAATCAATACCTAATTTGAAATACGTGGTTATAAAAATAAAGGTACGTTTTGAGTCTCCCACAACTCATGTCCATTACCCTCGCGCGCGGCCTTTGGAATTGGAATCTTCATTATTGTTTAAAGAACAATCCTAGTATATAATATCAATAAATTATCGGGATGCTTTTAATAAACTGTTTTTAGCGGATGTTCTTGTGAAACCAACCTTTCAGACTGAAACGAATCAGAACAATTAAACGTAAGTCGCTGATTCCGCTAATTCATATTTTTTTTAATCGAATGAATAGGTATGTGAGTCATCCATCGAAATCAACGTTTCAATAACATATTTTATAACGGGAGAATGTGAGTTATCCAATTTTAAAGAACTGCCGACGCATACCTATGCATTCACCAAGCGATTTACCTGCCGATGTCAACATACACCAACACCAGAGAATAAAATTGAAAGTCCCTACGAAATGTCAAAAATGTTAAGGAATAAATGAAAAAGTCACTAAGATTTTGAAACACGTCTTGACAAAACACGAACATTGCCGAACTGATATCAAGACGTGCACGGAATAACGTTTTTGTCACGCCTTGCTTCCACATGTTGAAATCAACAGTGGTATTCAACATGTTGAATTCCACAGTACACGGAATCCGGCTCCCCCAGAGGACTCGTATTCCGTGTACCTGTGGAATTCAAGCAACACGTCGCTTTCTCATAATTTTAACCAGAGAGCGACGTGTTGCTATGGAATTCCACAGTACACGGAATACGGGTACCAGGGATTAACGATCCTTGCAGCGAATTCTTTGGTGCATACAAAACACCGCTTAATCTAACTTTGAAAATTAATCGAGATTGGCTAAGCTCACGTACGATATGTGATAGACATCAAGTTGCTGGCAATGCCGTCGATTTGCATTATGGAACACTTTGCTTTGACATTGACAGTTCAATGTTCGTAAACTTCAAAGCACCATAACTTGATTTTTTCAAATAGCACCCTTTGTACTTTGTTACAGTCGCGTTAAGCTTGTCTTTTTACGTCTTTCTCATCCCACAGTTTTTTCAAAAGTCGATAGTTCGTGAGATAATTTTGTTTTGCTCTCGAAAACAGTCTGAACGTGCCATGAAAATCATTTTTTTTACATATCAACGTCAAAATGTCATTTTTCATTGTTGTCTTTTAGAACTACTAGAAATCAAAGAATCTTGACTTGGCGGAACAAGGAACTGAACAGTTATTTATAGATATTGAGGTGGTATAACAAATAAATAGTGAGAACATTCAACTGACAATCATAAAAGCTGTTCAAAATGATGGTCACATTGACGTTGATATGTCAAAAAATTGATTTTTATGGAACGTTCAGAGTGTTCTTGATAGGATTTGTTAAGTTTTTCAGAAAAAAAAAGTTATTTCCCAAACCCTCAACTTTTGAAAAAAAAAATGTAAAGTGAAAAATGAGTAAAATGACAAGCTGACCGTAACTCAGTAAATAAATAAATAAATACATAATTAAATAATAAAATAAATAAAAATACAGGGGGTGCTTGAAAAAATCAAGTTATGGTGCTTTGAAGTTTACCAACATTGAAGGGTTACTAGCAAGATGGTTCCATGATGCAAATCGACGGAATTGGCACCAAACGATACCCAAGACAATTGCTTGAACACTGATGGTATTTTGATCTGTGGTATCTTGATCAATGTTTGCAAAGCAAACGCATAAATTTTTAGAAAAAGTGGAATAACTTTTGAACGGTTGAAGCGAATTGCAAAAACTAAGCGGATTTGAGATGCCAGGAAAGATGTGATTTCAAATACGTAAAGATATACAGGGGTTGTTATTAAAAAAAACTGTGTTGAAGCCTGCTCAGCAGAAATGATACACCCTGTTTATTGAAAAACATTGTCATAATTTCACTGGGGCATCCCTTATTCAAAATATTGACGGTTTATTATATCTTTTTCATTCTCACCACGTTATATCTTTTTTCTATCTCGTGTAACGAAATCTCGTTTTTCTAATTCACTCCCCATTTGTCGTCCAAATATCCGAACGACACCAAAGAAGTCACTTCAAAAAGAAACTTGTTAAAATCCCAGTTCACTTCTGGTCATTGGAATTGTACTTGGTTTGTAAAACCACCCTCAAAAAAGCATCCCTGCAGATGTTTGCTAAAAAGAACCAGGGGCGGCTTCAGTTGTACTTATGAAAAATAATAATTGTGCTACTGCTTGAACGACTCGTGCATGTCGAAAACTTCCCTAAAACTGCAAAATATTCCAAAAATGAGTGACTCAAAAATACGAACTTACTTTTTTTCCAACAAAACAATAAGAAATAAAATGGGCCAACTAGATAAAATCTTCTTGGCAACACTGTACCAGATAGAGTCTTTGACAGATATTCTGTCATTCGTCACATTCGACGATTAAAAACATGCCAATTCTAATCTCACTCCGAACCAACCAAAAGTAGTCACCAAAAGTAAACGAACTACATTAGACATAGACATAGCAAAACGATTGAACCGATCACATGTATTGGTTTATCTCACGTGACATATCAATCGTTTCCCTTTGTTTGATCACGTGTAGTCTGTTTAAATTGATGACTTGGTTGTGGTGTGGTATTATAGCTCACGATACACCTAAACACGGTACACAGTGCGGCTCTTAAAAGTCCCACCCCCTTCCAACTTCTGAACCATTTGATATATGCTAAGGAAGTTTGGATAATTTGGGCGCACCAAATGTGAGGATATTCTACATTTTTTGACGTGGTAGTAGGTTGGTTGATGGTTAGGAAGGTTGGCGCTGCTGCTAGGCAATTTGCCAGCTCATTATATACAGGGTGTCCGTAAATGATGAGCAAAAAAATCAGGAGAGCATTCTAGACCGAAAATAAATGCTTCCTTTTCCCATTTTTTCGAAATTGATTATTAACGGAGTTACATGGTGTTAAACTTATTTTTTTTTGCAGTTTTTTTGGCCAACTTTTGCCACGCTCATGATATTTCGACTAAATCTCGTATTTGGGGCTATTTCAGGATGAGGAATTCAAATTTGCACCCATTTTGTAGAGTGCGCCACATACGATGAGTCTATGAACCTAATCTTTGATTTGAATTGTCCTAACTTTTTTGTGCCACACTGTATGCGACTTTTGAGTGAATATTTCTATTCTCTCAACCTATCGACATAAAAAGGTATACTTGTTTTGTTTCAACAAATCTAACCGTTTTCGAGAAATACGCCAAAATAACTTCGCTTGCATGTGATGAATATGAAATTATTTTACCTTTTTTTCAACTTTTAACGTAGCATGCTTTGGTATCATGCGCTGTACGTTGCCGTAGAAACAAATTTGATTAGAATCAGTTTTGACAGTTGGTAATCTTTTACATTTCTCAATTTTTTGTATTTTCAGTATTTTTGTCTTTGACCACCATCGTAACAACAAATTTTCAAAAAATTACCAACTTTCAAAACTAAGTTTTCCAAAACTTTTACTACGGCAACTATAGCACTTGTTTCCAAAGCATGCTATATGCATGCTCATGCTATATTTGAGGTTGAAAATAAATTAGAATGATTTCATATTCATCACATGCAAACAAAGTTATATTAGCGTTTTTCTCGAAAACTGTTAGGCTTATCGCAACAAAAGAAGAATCCCTTTCTTATGTCAAAAGGTCAAGAGAATAAAAATATTTGGTAAAAAGTCACTTACAGTGAAGCACAAAAAAGTTAAAACCATTCAAATCAAAGTATAGGTTCGTATGTGGCGCCATCTACAAAATGCGAAAAAACAGTGAAAAAATTTGAATTCCTCATCCCGATAAAGCCCCAAATACGAGATTTCGTTAAAATATTATAAGCGTGGCAAAAGGTATTGCAAAATAACTGCAAATAAAATGCATCTTTAACACCCTGTATAATTCCGTCAATAATCAATTTTCGAAAAAATATTATGAAAAGAGGTGGCATTTATTTTTTGTCTAGAATTCTCACCTGAATTTTTTGCTCATCATTTTCGGACAGTCATATCAAAAGGCACGTCAAAGACGGCAGACGGGATCGTAGGGTAAGGAGGGGGACCGGTTTTACATTCTTGCAATGGACCCTACAGTTGTGGAGTCCGAACCACGGTCATCGATTTCATCGGACCACATCAGACTCATGTTCTACCAGTATGTACTGGCGAACTGGCGAGTGTGTATTATCGTCCTTCGTTTCCAACAAGAATATCCGATTTTTCCCGGCCTGGTTACCGGCGTGAATAGGGAGGGCGACAATACATTTTGCACTCTGCCTCGTGATTGCCGCTAACTTCCAGGCAATAGACTTTTCACGGTCTATTGCCCTTGCTGGGATTCGAACCCAAGCACCGGACCAGTTCCCACTACTGACCCGACCCAACGCTTTACACGCCGCGCCAGCCCGGTCTCCGACATAGTAGAAGTGACTGCTGAAAATGTCAAAATGACAGATGGAAGACATTTTAAATGAAAAAATCGAATGGAAAACGGATCGAGTAATACCTTATTTTGAAGGCACTTTGACTCTGATTACAACTGCCGAGTTCCGAACCTCTGCTATCATTCCTGTTGATATGACAGCGTGTCATTTTGTTTTTTCATTTTTGTCAATTGATACTTAGGTACCCGCAAGAGTTGACTTCTCCAAACTAAGAATATATGATGAGGTACAGAAGATCTTCAAAATGAGCTATCACTCGATCTTTTTGAAAATTTTTTTTTTGGTCAAATCAGCACAAAATGAGTTTTGGGTGTCGAAGCAAAAGAGCGCATAACTGAATTCGCGAATTCGCGTATAACAATACCGCGTAAAACGAGGGACGACTGGTATTTTACCAGACAGTATTTTTCCTATACGTAATCAGTTGACCCAGTCTAAGAAATACAAGTCGAGTTTGTCAAAAGAAGCCGACTGACATTTTTTTCGAAATTTGAAATTATTTTTGAAAAAAAAAATGAGTTTAAGCTGTCTCTGTATATTATATATAACACTAAAGAAGTTGTGCTACCCAATAAAAATACATGCAAAGATACAGAACTTGGCACATCGTATTTTTTCTACTTCTGTGCTACTATTACTCATTTGCTAGTTAACCCCTTTTTGCAAAACAGGAGTTAAGGTGATTGATCAAAAATCGCCTGTATACGTCAATTTTTTTTTGGATGACACTTTTTTTTGGTATTTTCACAGAAGACAGTGAAATGCAGCAGGGTTCGTGTCTATGATCAAACAATAAGGATGTCGCTCACGCGGCATCCATTTGTTTACCGAACCCAAACTAACCCAATCTAACCCAAACTCTTTGTCTAACTCAACATTAGACACATATTTAATCATCGAGATAGAATACCTCCATGTATTAAATTTAATATATTGTTACTTTGGCGATCACCATGGCAACATCTTTGTTAAACAATCACCAATCTGACCAATCACGGGAGACATCCCTGCTGCATCAGTAGTCCATTTTAAACACACCACCTGTCAACAGTGTCATCCTCCTGAGCGGGGGTGCGATATAGCTACACCCCGAATTTCAAATATAATAAGGCGGCCAAGTGACCTTCGTCTGGAGGTCCTTCCACCCTGATTAAAACTGCTGAGTTTCAAGACTCTGCTGTCATTCCTGTTGATATGACAGAATAGTTCTGGAGACAAAAAAATATTTTTATTATACAAAAAAAAACATGATTTAAATAATTTCGGGACGCCACCTCAACGATTTTCATGAACATTTCAAGAAAAACATTTTTTCAACTATCTTTTTTCTCCAGAAGAGTTCATTTTATCGACAATGAACAAGAGTTTTTTTCTAGTCCACGTTTTAAGCTGATTTTTTTTTCAAGTCTTGATCATACAGTTGATTGTTGAAAAATTAATCAATAAAATGCACAGGGTTTTATCTTTGATAACATTTTGATCAGCTGTGACTTTTTTGTTTTTGAAGGTAAAGAAACGAAAAAAATACCATAATGTATAGTTATCTAGCAAGTTTTTATTCTGTTTCAAAAATAAAACAGAATACCAAGGAACTTTCGAGATATTCACCCAACTTATATTTTATTATATATTATTGGGATATTTCGATTCTACCCAAAATTCCAAGTATATTTTATGAAGCATATCAATATACCTATCTTCAACGGCTTGTGAGAAAATGGCGATGTATCGCACTTTGTAAAAAGAGGTGTTTGTTTTAAATTCTATTAAAAATATATTTTCTGTTTTTGAATAAGTGCGATACATTGTTGTTTAAGGAACATTAGAAGTTCTTTTAATCCGTAATAAAAAATTCAGAGCCGTATTAAAAAAAATAAACTTGGTGATGGCAGTTCAAAGACGAAACGTCGGTAAATCTGATAACACCATTTTGTAAAACAGAAAAAGTGGCAACGAGAATGTAAGACCTATTTTGTTATATCTATTCAAATAGAGTGGTAAAAAAATAGAAATGAAATCGCGAATATTCGGTTTTTTCCAAAAATCTTCGGAAGTAGGTATTCAGGTTTTTTTAAATTTCAAAAGGGTGTTTCAATGAGCACCAAATTGCGCAACTCTGCCACCATTTAACTGATCTCGTATCTCTTCTAGTTTCCCAGATCGCAATGATGATGCTCGAATTTGGGACACCCTGTACATTATAGCGTTGTTTGAGTATACTCAAACAACGATTATAGTATTTTTTCATTTTGATTCCTTCAAAAACAAAAACGTTACAGCTGATTAAGATTTTATCAATGATAATGAAACACCCTGTACAACCTAGCTGGCCCTTGGTAAACTAAAAATAGGGTAAATGCTTCGACCATACACGCTTGCTCCGAAGGGTAAATGTCTTTTGAGAACACTAATTTAAGAGGTCCTTCGTACTGTCCGTCATGCAAAAATTGTGATGAATCATATGGAACACTTCGAAAGTTATTGAAGAAAACCGATTTTCAGCGGCGTCCTTTAGGGGATCATATCTCCGCAGGGAGTACCTCCAGGGAAAAATGTATATGGAACTCACTACCTTATTTTTTCATGTTTTATGTGAATCCGAGATATTTCCCACATTTTCCAGTACAAATTTGAAAATGTATTTCCAATATGAGTAGGTAGAGGGCCACATAAAAAAAACAAATTCCTAGCTACGCCACTGGCTCTAGTTTTGGAGACACTGGTGCAGCCAGTGGAGGGCCAGGGGGCCCGCCCCTCTCTCGAGATTCAGCAAAACTATGTCAAAAACTGAACTTGAGCTGTGGTATAAAAAAAAGTAAAAACCACGTTTTCGAGAAAATTGCAATTTTCTACATCAATGCATCAGCATCTTGAAGACGGTTTTCTCAATAGTTTCTGAGCCGCGCATCTATTAAAATATTGAAATTTTTATCAATGGCGTGTTAAGGGGTGAAAACAACCCTTTTTTTAATTTCGATGTTTTCCAAAAATACTTAAAGAGACTTTTTTTCGAAGAAATACTTAATCAATCACCCTACGAATGTCGTAACAATGTCTTGGAAACACCCTCTACGCGTTACTTCCCATTTTAAATACATTTTTACTGTTTAAAATGAGATGCCCATTTTTAAATAAATATTTAGATAGGACAACATTTCTGGGTGCGCCACTGTCTGGAGATAACTAGGCAAACTGGGCAACTTTCATAAAGCAAATTGAAAAAAACTTAAAACCATCAGTACAATGGTGCTGATAACCATGTTCACTAGTGAAGGGAATGTTATATAATGATGTAAAAATCCAATCAACTCGATCCTAGGCACGTGTACACTTGTTGCACTGAACTAACGCTGTTAACAAGTAGACAAATCTACATAACCTATCACAGGCAGGCACGCGGAAAAAAAAATAAACGGGAATGGAATAGTCGAAAAAAGTGGAGTCTTGGCATAAATATATTATTATAATTTTGTCAGAATTCGAAAAAAAGTTGATGGTATAGATTATCTCAAAAACTAGAGCGAATTCTAGAAAACCACTTTTATTTCTGAATTTTCAAGACTTTAAATACTTGTTTAAAAATAAGTGGCGACAAACATTTCGCAAAATTTCTTTTAACAGTATTAATCATTGAATTTAAAAAAATTAAAAAAATGCCTGGCTGTCTTATCAACAGGAATAACAGCAGGTCGAAGCAGAGGTCGAAGGGCCTGTGGAAGGTCCTTCAAAATAAGGTATCACTCGACGTTTTTTGTCCCCCACCCTGTATCTTAACGCGGTCTGTTACTAATGTTGTGACAGTGTTGCCAATATCAAACTCTATCACGTTAGTAAATTTACAAATTCACATTGAAGTAAAAAAAAATACAAGTAGTTGATTAGTTACCGTTAAATCACATTGCTTTATTGAACCATAAATAGTTGCAAGTCAGACATTGTTGAGCAAGATTAGATAACACAAGATCAACTACACAGTAAACTGTAATGTACTTTATTGTTAACTAGATGAATCGGCGAATTTCATAGACGCCCCATAATCAATAAGTTAATGTTGTGTTAGATGAACTTTTTCCAATCATTTGTTTCCATGTATTCTAGCGACGTTTCAATAGTTATTCTACTAGTCGGGGCGGAGACATATCCAATAAATGAAAAATCAATAAAATCGGTCCAGCGGTTCATGACTTTTAAATGGTGTAACTAACCAGACTTAACCCTCATAACATTTTCGAAGTTGACTCATCATTCAGAATCACCAAAAGCAAATAGAAAAACGAACGAATCCGCCCGGAAAATCAAACACAAACTCGAAAAGTAATACAGAAATTCAATTGATAGTCGCGCACAAAGACAAAATTATTGACGTTTGTGATGAGAAAATAGATTTTCTTAATATTTTTTTTTGTTCGTCAATTTATCCGGTGATTTAAAAGTTATTCTGCTATTCCTTGCGAAGACAAATTAATCCAACAAATTAAAAATCATAAAAATCGGTCCAGCAATTCTTGAGTTATGAATGGTGTTACTAACCCAACTTTGCTTTATAGTTTATTTCCCATTCTTTGCATACTAAAGGTTTTGGTTTACTTACTTCAGTACAATTTTCTAATCAAGAGAAAAAAATCCACCAAAAGTTAAACAAATCCTGTTAAGGTATTAAGTTCGATTAAAAGATTGGGAAAAAATCTCTCTCTCGATCAAAAAACGTCAAGATAAAAAGGAGAAGTGTTATTCTACTACTAAAATACATAGGTCCTACTGATTGGATTTTTTTTTATATATGCCGTAACGATTATTTACTATGTTATTGACTGATAAGTTATTAAAAGAAATTAGAAGGATTATCTGCAGTAAAAATGCGGTGAAAACACGTGTATTTAGATTGTTCAATTACTTTGCTGTTCTGAACTTGTCAAATTTATTTTTCATTAAAGTTTTACTTTTTTTTTCAAATTTTATATTTTTTTGAGTTTTTAATTTTTGATGAATGACGTGGGGCCTGTGAATATGTTGAAAACTCAGCCTAGTTCACGCAAAGCGGGAAAAACGTGATAATATTTTGACGCCCAACCTGGGGCTAGATCTATTTGGCAAAACTAGTCTTGAACCGTTTTCTTGATGTGTGTTTTTGATGATTTCAACGTGCTGAACTTGTCGGATTTATTACTCACTCTGAATTCTCCATTTTCGATTTTTCTTTAGCATTTAAAAATTATGTTTTTCCATGTGTGTTTTTTTGTCACTGTTTTTTTTATTAAAATATCGTCAGTTTTTTTTATTCAGTATTTTCTCTGATGTCCGATGTGGGAATGTGAAGGATCTTTTTTGAATCCTCAAGGCGTTTTAAAAACCTTTTTTGAAAATATTTTTCCATATTTATTTCTCTAGGTTTTTTTATTGTTTGACTATTCAACCTAGCTGCACTTTTGTGAAACTTTGACTTTTTTTATTTTTAAAACGTTTTTTGAGGAAAATGGGAAACAATGACAAACAATATTCAAATAAAAGTCATCGTAAACAATACGAATGAAAAACACCAAATGAAGTACCTAATACCTGATTGACAAATTTCAAGATATCCAACTAAAAGGATTCCAAAAAATTAAAATTGAACTTGAAAAGTTGAGTGACCGGCACTACAATGAGTCTAGATAATCCAACCAGCAGAAAAAAAAATGGAAAACTAAAAAAAAATAATAACGTACGAAAAATAAGATAACATAAATAGGAAAGGAGAATTACAAATCTAAATTTTCATATCATTGTCAACAAATTGAAACCTTAGCCTAGATTTCCAAGCACCACTCCATTCACATCTCACCTGTAGCCGTCATTTTCCCCACTTTTTCCAACAAAATGGCTGAAACATGAACAGTAACCACAATCGCGTTCGTATGACTGAGCTCTGTTTGTGCGAGTTTTTTCCTTCGGACTCCTGAATACCTCTTATCGCAGAGATCCAAAATCGACGCTAATGCAATATAGTCACAGAAAATCTTTTGTTTTATCAAAGATAAGATTATGAAATTTATTGTTGACGATCAATCACGTAAGTAGGCACTTGATAGATTCCTGCATAGGGTGGGATGTGTTGACCTTGGAATTAAGTCAATTATGCAGCCTCGTGTTTCATAATTTTGTTAGAATTGCGTCCCATTTTTCAAGCTTTATTCAATGGTGGAGGATCAATCCTGATAATCCTGCAAAAGTGGTTGCTCCATGATGTAAGCGGAACTATCAACTTCCAACTGGACAAAATGGTATCTGGATGCCATTTCCATGAACAAGACCATGTCGGCCACAATGAGCAGGGCAAAAAGAAAGAATTCATGTGCCTGAAAATTGACAAAAACACTGAACTTCTCAATCAATCTCACTAACAAAGGATTTTTGTCTAATCCCACTATAATCTTCAAGCAGGTATAATCCGTGCTATTAATTTCTTTAATCTGCTTCATCTAGTTCAGTGAATCTAGATTAAAGTAGTTTGCTTTTGTCAGACAGATATTCAACGATTGCGTTTTACCTGACTATCAAACATGTTCAATTGTGTTACAACAATCACCAAGAAGTTTCCAAAGGCTGTGGACAAGTACCATCCAGCTATTGTTACAGTTTTCATGCTTTTTGGTGCCTGGAAGTACAAAAAATTTAGTTCTGACTCTTTAGCCCAAAGGGTGTTCAATCTGAAGATGCACACCAAATCATTGAACATTGTTCAATTGGTGGAAGTGAAAGTCTGTAGAGCTCGATTTGGAGGCATCTTCAGAGTTTCCTGATAAAATTGATGGGTAACAAGCCCAGCAGGGTGATGGTCAATCCATTCACTCACTTGCGTAAAGGAAAACTCCAAACCAGCCACTCCAAACATAATCTCCGCTATCGAAATCAAAGCATACTGCGGAGTCTGCCACAACATGTTGACCGAATTGGGATCAGATATCGTGAAAAGTTTCACAAACTTCAAATAATTCAATAATTTAACGATACCCTCTCTAGTATGACATACATACAACAATATCCCCTCCATCTTCCACAATAACCAAAGAGTACACTCCTCCAATGGCAAAATGGAAGTGTTTCTCCAGCAAATGTGGCTTCTCTTGACTGGAAATTCTACACTCGTAGCTGGAAATCATCAGAACATAACGTAATCTACACGCAATCAACACCTACACTCCTCGAGCTATTTCAATGTAGGGCGACACCACAATCATTGATTTTGTCCTGGGCAAAAAGTACACTTCTTGAAGCCCTGCAGGGCCTAAAAAGGACATGGTGATGTTGGACAGGAGTTGGGTGTTCTTGACAAAATCTATTCTAGAGGTACTCTGTGTTAAAGTTTATTGACTAATGGAGTTACCTGAACTTAGGAGCCCCTGTAACCGACTTGGTAAAGTCTACAGGGTCTGTCATGAGTCCGTGCACTTCGTGTTGTTGATTAACAATTATGATGGTGTCCTCCTAAAACTACCGACTTAGGAGTGTGAAAGTATGAAAAACAGTACAAACTTGTGCCTCCTGCAACAAGGCGGACACCTCAAACCTCTCCTTGTTGAACGTGGTGTTGCCACACTGCTTTGGTGCCTCAATGGTCAAAGAATACCGGGTTTGGTTCAGACAATTCATGTTCTGATACCTGATGATTTTTGCTGCGTCTAAAACCTGCAACTTATTGAAGGTGCTGGATATGGTGATGCTGCATGTCAGCGTATTAATGATGTTTACGGAGCCGTGGTGTTTTTCTGGCAGGGGTGGGTAGGTTGTTTCCAGAACTAGTTCCAGAATTCCCGCTCCTACAAAGGCCAAGCCGGCGCACATACCTCCCACTACCATCCGGTGCAGGGAGTTCCTCAGTGCGTTAACCTTATCGCAGCAAGGGTACAGGATTTTGTCGAACAAGGGGATCATGAATAGTACCATGACCGGGTTGATGACTTGCATTTGATCAGGGGCAATCTGCACGCCTACCAAGTTGCCGTCCATGTGGGATGCCTTTCGGAATTTACTTAAACTATACAATTTTCTATGAAGGATGACGTGCATGGCATACCTGGAAAGTCCACCTACTGCCCTGTTGGTCAAACAACGACCAAAATATCGGCAACGGTATGAACAAGAACAAAATGGCACATACCATCTTCATATCCTGAATTAGCTTCCAGTCGTACGCGTCCCTGGCGTAGTCCAGCCAATGTTCGAACTTGTCCTCACCCTTGCATTTGGCCTTGATTGCATGCTGCAATCAACCCTATACAGGGCGATATTGGTACACATTTCCTCAAAATACTTACACAGGAACACCGTATAAACTGCAATATGATATTGCGCCTGGGCATCTTTAGTTTATAGACGGGTTTGCCAAGCATAAAAAGTACTGCTGGGGTTAATATATCAGAACAAGTGTGGCTTACAAATTGATATAACCATCAGCAATGCGGGAAATCCAAACCCCAGGGTGTAGCATGTATCCTCCCCAAAGCAAGTGGAAGCTTTACGCATGACAGGCGTCAAGGTCATACCAAGAAACCCGCCCAGGTTGATGGTAAAGTAGAAAACCGAAAAGTAGTATCTATACAGACCCTAAAAGTGGTGCAACAAAAGCAAAAAGTTACCTGAGCAGATCTGCTTGCTCTGGCAGTTGAAATTGTTCGGCACCAAATGCTGCCACGCAAGGTTTAAGGCCTCCAGTGCCAATGGCGATCAGTAACAGAGCAATGAATGATAAAACTCTAGAATATTTCCAGTAACAAACACACAAACTTTTAGTGGGTTTACATGGGGTTGTGGTTTAGAACCGGTATGGCAGCTACGCACATCAACAAGTTTCCCAGTAGGTATATAACAGAAAAATTCCTTATAGTCCTGTATCGTCCTAGGAAACTATCTGCGCAAATGGCTCCAACCACGGGTATAACGTAGCAAATCATTATGAAGACGTGGTATATAATCGTAGCGGAATCTTCGTTAAAACGAAGGACATTTCGAAGGTATAAAGACAAAATTGCTAGAACAAACACGTAAATTAAGATAAATGGTTATGGTTTCCATACTTCTCAAGCCGCAGAAGGAAAACCGCTCGCAAAACTCTGTTGCAATGATACAGAACACTGCTGTGGGATAGCTGGAGTCCTGCAATAAGAAATTCAGCAGATATTATTTGCGGTTAAACTTACCAGATTCATTCAAAATAGTTTTTGTTGAAAATTCTTGACAAGGTTTGATGTTTAAGTCAGGCACAGTCAAGTGAGTTCGTTAATTGTTACTTCAGGCGAGCCCATCAGCGGCTTATTTTGTTGACTTATTACGACTGCTTATCTGAATTTTTTCGATTAATTTTCCACAATCCCTTTCTCGTCCACATTCCAGTTGTTGCGGAGGTTTTGGATTATTTAGACGATATTTTGAATTAGTGTGTCGTTTTTGTTATACAGGGTGGCGCGCGGCTGACGCATGGATTTGAAGAGAGCATTGCTCCCTTCCTAACGGTCCTAGAGGGTTGAACGGGGTTAGAAAAGAATTTGAAAAAAAGTTTATTTCAAGAACTTGGATCATCGGCAATTTTTTTTTGAGAGAATTACCTGTTACAGTAGATTCTGCACGTTATTTGGCTATGATCCAGGATTTTTTTTGCCTCAGTTGGATGGGATGAAGCTGGAAGACGTCAGGACCCGTATTCCGTGTACTGTGGAATTCCATAGCAACACGTCGCTCTCTGCGTAAAATGATGGGAAAGCGACATGTTGCTAGAATTCCACAGGTACACGGAATCCGGGTCCTGGTTCCAGCAGGACGGGGCCACAGTCCACACAGGAAGACTTTGCATGAACTTCTTGCTGAATAGACCTGGCCAGGGCGCTCTCCTGGTTTGGCGCGTCTCGATTTTTTCTGTGATCTATCATCCACCCAAAACTGAGGATGCGAGATTCGTGGAATTTCTCATGGACTTTCTGGATCAGGTGACTGATTTTGATGGTATTAATTTTATTGTGGGTCATGTCAATTTCAAAATGATGAAAGATTCATTTTATGGAAAAAAAAATGTAGCATCGTGTAACGAAGTTACAAATTTTCGGATTTTTTCAGCCGTCATTTTCGAGTTTTCTAATTTATATCCCGTCTCTGATCATTTAATTCATATTTTTCCGTAACATTTGTATTTATCTGTCAAAAGATCCCGTATGTTTTTTTAAATAATGTTGACCATGAGCTTATTAATAATCTATTAATTAATTTTTGACCGAAATATTTATTTTTTTCATTTTCATTTATTCACATATCTATAACATCAATTGGCTAAGTTTAAAATAAGTTACCCTAATTGTTAAAATCACATGAGCAGTTTTTGCACCAGCACCTAGATGAATAAACATCTGTATGTGCAGTTTACTTGGAAAATTAATTATGTTTAACAGTGAGACAAATATATATCAGAAAAAAATATGTCTATGTACATACATGTATGAATGAAAAAGTTACAATTGATAAACTTATCTATATTTCAACCTACTTACAAACTAACAAAAAAAAATTACACTTTGCTGAACAACCCTTCATAATGATGACGATTCTCAAATATTGCTGTTTTACTTAAATATCTATAGCTTTTTATTTTCGAACAATTTCTTACATCACCTGGAAGCATGTTGTACAGTTTAGGCCCATAGTAATTCATATACCTTAGGTTTAGATTATTGTTACTTATAGGAAGTTTAATTTTCTTGTTGTACCTGGCTCTTGTTTCATAAGAGTGATCAACAAAAGGTCTCAAATTAGGACGAGCGTGCATGTAGCAGCATATCGTATGAATGTAAAGTGAGCGAATGCTAAATATATCTTCATTGAAAAGTAATTGTGAGGGGTATGATTTTTTCCTTTTGAAAATAATTTTTAATATATATTTTTGTATTATACTCAATTTGTACAGGCTATTATTATATAGACCACCCCACATCAGTATTCCATACCTTATGACTGATTCTACAAATGCTTTGTATACTATTACGAGTGTTTTCTCACTCAAAAATGTTCTCAACAAGTAAAATTTATGAATGAGTTTGCGAATTTTATCTGAAACGTAATCAATGTGTGGTTGCCATTTAAGAAATTTATCAATAACAATTCCAAGATATTTTGCGGATGATGTTTCTTCAATACTGTGATTATCCAAAGAAATGGAATGATATGGAGGTCTATTTGCACTTGTAAGTGAAAAAGCTACGTAGTTTCTTTTTTCTAGGTTAAGTGTTAATTTGTATGTTTGCAGCCAGTTCCTCATTTTTTTTAAGTTGTTCAATGTTCTAGCTTTCACAATGTCCCATGTATCTCCTGATACAACAAGGGCTGTATCGTCAGCATAGGATATTGTTAATCCCTCGACATGTAAATTTAGCAATGAGTTGATATACGTTATGAAGAGAATTGGACCCAAAACTGTTCCTTGAGGAATGCCAATTTTAACTTTTTGGAAATATTCCTTCTTAGTTTTTCACGCGTCAAACAATTAATTATTTAACTCGGAAGCCGACCGACAACGACATTATTCCGCGCAAAATTCAAGTGCAATTCCCCACTTTGATCTGAAAACGGAAGGTCGGTGGAAAGAAAGCAGCAAGCGGAGCATCGAGAGGACCACGAGAGGACTAGGTCGAGGAACTGAGCAATCCATTGGAAGCAGGAAATTTCTAATACATGCCTGCTTGTGTTGCCATATTTCTGCTCCATCCTGCTTCGAACACCATCCCAGCAACACCTTACTATTATTTTCGAGTAACAGCAATTTTCATTTCGGTTGCTGACTTTACTCTTGGCCACACATCAACACATCGCAAGCAGGAACGGTTAAACTTGTTCCTGCTTTAGCTGCTATACACCTGCTTTATCCTGCTCAATGTCCTACCCCGGCAACACTTGCCGTTTTCAAGATATATGCAATTTAAGATCACCAGTGACGTCACATGTAGCAACCCGTCAAAAGCAGGATCGCTCAAACCAGTTCCTGCTTTTGCTGCTATGTCCCTGCCTTATCCTGCTTTAAACTCCGTACCAGCAACTCCTACCGTATCCGAACTGCGGCGCTTTTTAACTTTGTTATTGGTGGCTAGCCTCACATAGGAAGCAGGATCACTGAAACAGATTCCTGCTTACGCTGCTATGTCTCTGCCTTATCCTGCTTCAAACCCTGTACCAGCAACCCCTACTGTTTCCAAACTGCGGCGCCTTTCAGTTTCGTTGTTGGTGGCTAGCTTCACATATATAGGAAGCAGGATCACTGCTGGGGTGGGGTTCGAAGCAGGATGAAGCAGGAATATAGCAACACAAGCATGTATGTATGTATTAGAAATTTCCTGCTTCCAACGGGTTGCTCACTTCCCCGACCTGAGTCCTCAATATGAAAAAGTTTTAGGATTAAGCGTAAAAGTACAGGTGATGAAGCACTGTGATAAAAACAACATGATAGTATCTAGCCAATCGGGTTTCCGTGAAAATCATTCGTGCGAGTCTGCTCTTGTGAATATGTGTGACAATTTTCTAATAGGTATCGACGAAGAAAAATTGTTTTTGGCTATCTTTCTAGATTTTAAACGACTCTTTGAAACTGTAGATAGAGATATTTTATTATATAAGTCAAGTCAATTAGGCATCAAGGGGGTAGTCTTGTAGTCTTGTCATGGTTCCAGTCATACTTTTTAAGCCAATGGAGGTTAAAAATATGGTATCCCTCAAGGAACTGTACATAAATGATATGGTTACTGTAACCAGAAAAATGTGAAATAATACAATTTGCGGACGACACCTTGGTACATATCATTGGATCTGATCTGGAAACTATGATAATCGAGATGAACAATGAGTTATGCAAGATCTATAAAATGGCTGTGTAGCAATAAATTAAGAGTTAATTTTGATAAGACAAAATTTTGCATATTTGGAAAAAAATCAAACCTGAGCACTATAAATAAAGATACTGTAAGAATTTTGATCGATAACAGGAAGATACAACACGAAGCTGAAATTAAATACTTGGGAGTCATACTGAACGAAAATTTAAATTTTCATAGTCATTGTGACCACACCGTTAGAAAATACGCCAAAAAAGGGCTTCATTACTAGGGTAGGGCAAAGATTATCTGCGGAAACTATGCTATTGTTGTACAATGCTATTGCAGCTCCCCATCTTCAGTATTGCTCAACATTGTTGTACAATATACCAAAATATAGGACTGATCTATTCCAAAAAACACAAAATAGAGCCATGCGACTGATTTTGAGATGTGATAGATATACCCCGATAAATCGCACAGGCCGATAGGACCCGAACCAATGATTGCCATCTCTAAAGCAATAGGAATGGGCGAGGCGAAGAAACTTCTACTCGAAAAGGCCACTCTATGCTGGAATAATGCCCCTGGTATGCTACATGCCAAGGCAATGATAACAGGACCTGATACGGGCAGAACCAAAGAGCTCCTAAATATGAGCAGAAAAGACCTCCGCACAATGATTGGTCTATTAACTGGTCACATGAACCTGAAGGGTCACCTCCATAGGATCGGGATCGGGGAAGATTCAGACTGTAGGTGGTGCCTTGAAGACGTAGAGACCGTAGCCCACATCCTAACGGAATGTCCGGCTCTTCGTAGCATTAGGATGGAACACTTCGGAGCTGAACTCACAACACTCCAGGAATTGGAAGGGATCTATTTGAGGGACCTGCTGAGCTTCGCGAAAGCGTCGTGCCTTCAATAATCTCACTTCTATCTATTGTGGGTTGCAACGGGCCCAGGAGGCCTAAGCAGGTTTTGGCGTGAGCCACCCACTGAAACATCTACATCTACATCTACCCCGATAAAAGTCATTCCTAATGATCTAAAAATTTTGTCTGTGAGAAAAAAAAAATATATTTGATGTGTTTGTTTTTATATTTAAGATTAAGAGAAAATGGTTACCTGAATATCTGTCGAATAGAATTACATGTTTTAGTGACGTTCATAGCTATCATACTAGGAATTGTAAAGATTTTATACTGACCACCAAATGTTTCACTAATCAAAAGTTAAATTCTGTGTTAAACAAAGGGCTATATGATTCCAAACAACTATCATCCGAACTGAAAAACTGTTATAACCTGTCTAGATTCAAATACTTTCTGAAGGAACATCTTCAGGATTACCCATAGTGTGATATTGTCTTTCATATTTTTTGTTGTATGCTTATTCTTAGATAAATAGTTTATTACACTTTATATTTTTTTCTGTATACCCTAGTAGCTTTTGCTTAATAAAGGAATTACCCACTTACTTAGTTCTCGTTTTATTTAATTTTCAAATCCATGCGTTCGTCAGCCGCGTGCCACCCTGATACATAGGTAGGGTTATAAAGTGAAATTCTTCAATATCCTCTCCTCTTCTGACTTTTAAACCATACCTATCACATAATTAGAAAGAAATTTGGATACACAATACACTCACGGTCAGATAAATAGCAGATACCTTTAATTTGATGGAACTTTGATCCTCTATCAGGGATAAATGATCAAGGAAATGATGGTGCATTTGAGAAATCCGTTTGTCAGTTGAAGTTAAAGTTGAAGTTGCATCTTTTTTCTGTGTAACTTTTGATAAAAATCTTCCATTCAAAAGACGGGCGGTCTAACCGGAAGTCGCACAACGTCGCTATTATCTCATTTGAAGAGGGTACATTTGAAAATCTCACCATACAAATTTCCAGAATTCCAATCGTCTTATTTTCCGAAATATTCTACGACGGACGGTTACGTGAGACACCCTGTATAACAAACCTTCCTTGGTAGAAAGAAACTGCAATAAAAAATGCATGCAGGTCAGACGAAAAAACTGTATCATTACATCCACATATAGAAACCCTCGTCACCTCATTTTGTGACAATAATTAAGTTGCAAAGTAGCAAACCAGCCATTTATAATGCAATTAAAAATATTTCACATAAACATTACATTTTACGTATTATTTATCTCTTTGACTCTCAAACTCAAACAAGTGAATTGCCATGCTTTTGAATAAATTGGTTTTGTAAAAACTACTTTCAAATTCATTTATTTCGCTTCATATTATTTTACAGGTACAAGTGGTTACATATATGTTCTTAAAACTAAATATTCATGTATAAAAACTAAAACGTATACTACACAACAAATAAATAGCCGGCGAGGCAAAACCTTCACCAGAACAGCAGGAACCAGAATAAACTGGGGGTAGTTGGTCACCCTTCCTACTACATAACCACTTTTCCCTTTAACCACAATCAATTCACACCTCTCCTACATAAGATAATGTTTTTAGGTGTCTGTCAGAGGGCAAGGGTCAACGAGTTGACTTTTGAAAAATTTTTAAAAAGCGCGATGTCCTGAAATTAATGCTTATTGTCCTATTTGCGAGGAAAACCAAGTGAAAAACCTCGCTTTAGATAAGGTTTTGTAAAAACTAGGTTCACAATATGTAGGCAAAAAGCTTGTTTTTCAATCCGCATCATACGATTGATTGCATACCATTGAACTCCAAACGCGTGAGCGACATCCTTATTGTTTGATGATAGACAGAGTACAGACATGACACGTACCCAGTTGCATTTTGTTGTAGTCTGCATAGGTGCCAATACTCAATTTATTTCATGTTATTATACGCTGGGTGGTACTCGATGAAAACCTCGATGAAAACTGAAAAACTAGTTCATATTTGCATTCAATTACATATTTGTTACACAATTCAGAAAAATACAACCAAATAGAAATAAATAAAAACTGATATATGAATAGGATATTTGAGAGGGTATTATTTATTTTGATATATTTGGTTGGTGCGGGCGGTGGAAATTTGGAGTATGTGACATTAAATTATTATAACCCCGACTATCTATCTACAGACTATTATTCTCTCAGTCACTCCCAGTAGTCCCAGTTAACCTCACTTTTCGTCCAATTTGTAAACATATTTTTGCTTGTTTTATTAATTGTTACTATAATAATTTTTTGATTGTGAATGAATTTCCTGATGTTTGTTTTGTGAGAAATGAGTTTTTTGTGATTTCGATGGATAGAAGCGCGCTTATTGTAAGTGAAATGTGATTTTTTTTTTGTAAATGAGCTTTGTTTGATTTTTTATTACCTACATTGATAAATCAGTTTGATTACACGAGAACTCATGAGAACTTTCATTGATCTTTTTCAACTTAACTATTCTGAGCTACTTATTTCGAGTGAAAAACTTTGCCATTTTGTTTTCCGCCATTTTGCGAAGAAGTTATCGTTTCTGTGACATTTTCTACTTATTCTTATACAAAATTTGTTGCCATTTTGACTCATTTCCAAACGTGAAAATCGAATTTCCATTATTATGATTCAATAATCAAAAAAATCTATTTTTCCACGTTTTGAATGTGAAGAGGAAAATGAAACTATTGGAACTTCCGCCATCTTGACTCAATTACAGTCAAAGTTGGAATCGAACCCGCCATTTTGAATCGTTTTCTGCTAATAAAAAGTAAACATCCGCCAGCTTGGCTCAATTAATATCAAAATAGTCAGCGACTATATTAGGTCATGTTTACATTGAGTCTTATGCATATAACGATTCTTTACCCTACCACGAGCCCATACCGAAATCTATTGGCCGATTGGAGGCGGATAACTCATATCATTTAATAATTATTATACAATGATAATACGTACATATATGCGTCCCGCCAAGCGACGAGCTTTGCACGCGGCGATCTTCTAAAAGAATATTTGCAGGGCCTGTGTTCTGCCTGTACCGTGCAGGTTCCGACAAGTATGAATAGTCCCCCGGCAGTCAACCTGCGTTCCCTATGTTCTTAGGGTTTGTTGTTGTTTACCAGCAACAAGTGCTATGAAAACATGAAGCGTCAACAACAAAAACCCACTTTTTTATCAGAAAAAAGATTAACTTCTGATAGAATAAGCGTAAGGAAAAATGAAGCACTTTATGATTTCAAAGCAGATTATGGAATGGAATTGGAGAAAAATGATGTTTTTGAAGAAGTTGAATTGTCAAACTCAGACACTCGGTTGTATTTGAAGAATGTTGTCTGGTCATCCAGATGCTCTGCATGCAACGTTGAAAATTCGCCTTCTTCATTTCGTTTTTTCAACATTTTATGCAGCCAAAAACGCCCGTTCCTCTTTCTGTTTATATGTTCTTGCTTCTCTTCATCTAACAGAAGAGCAATTTTGATCAATGAAGAAGTCGACAACATAACTTCACGAAGCTCGGAACTGCGAAAAACTCGCGACAAGCCTACCGCATTGTGTCTCGAAAATCTTGCCTGTGCCGAGAATGTGACCAGCCAATGCCATTGCTGAGCCCGTTCCTTGGAGACTACAGTCAAATAGTCAAATGCAGCAGGGACGTTACCCGCGATTGGTCAGATTGGTTGATATAGATGTTGCCATTGTGATCGCCGAAGTAACAATATATTAAATTTGTGTCTAATGTTGAGTTAGCAGTTAGCATCAAGATTTTCTACCCCCATGTGAGTTACACAAAGAGTTTGGGTTAGTTTGGGTTTGGTAAACAAATCCAACCACTTCCAAACCCTTATTGTTTGATGATAGACTGACATGACACGTATCGTACCCTGCTGCATTTTACTGTCGTCTCGTTCCTTGCGCATCTAATGAAAATCGACTTAAAATCACTGACTCTATTTTAGAGGTCAGTGCCTTAAAGTGGCAATCGGCAGTCGGCCAGCTGATCATCAGTTGGTAATTTGATTGATTTGCTTGTTGCCTGCAGCACGTGAATGTCTGTAGAAGATTCAACCTAGGAAGACCGATTCTAGTTTGGGCTCGTGGTAGGGGTAAAGAATCGTTATATGCGATTCGCATGGAAAATAAGTTGGTGTAACAGTTCTAATGTGGGCCGGGCTGGCGCAACGTGTAAAGCTCTGGGTCAGTAAGTGGGAACCGGCCCGGTGCTGGGTTCGATCCCCTGCAATGGCAATAGACCGTAAAAAGTCGAATGCCTGGTATTTTAGCGGAACCCACGAGGCAGAGTGCAAAAGGTATATTTGTTCTCCCTATTCACGCCGGTAACCAGGCCGGAGAGAATCGGATGTTCTCGTAGGAAACGAAGAACAAAGATACACACTCGCCAGTCGGTAGATTCCACCGCGAGCGCGGCTGTTTCTCCAGTACACCCTGGTAGATCAGTCTGTGCTCCGGTGGGGTCGAGGACCGTGGTTCGGAGTCTACGTTAAAATGTAGGAATGTAAAAACCGGTCCACCCTCCCCACCCTACGAACCCGTCTGCCGTCTATGACGTGCCGTTACATATATATATAAACTGAGCTGGCAAATTGCCTAGCAGCAGTGCCAACCGTCCCTAAAACCAACCAACACTTCTAATGTCACTGAGTTTAGTCGCGACATTTTAGATATAAAAACAGGATTGTTTGTCCACCAATTTTAATCAAAATTCTATCAATTTCTGTCAATGGATCCCTCCATTGGATCTTGCCATTTTGAATTATCTTCTGCTTATGAAATGTAAATGTCGGCTAGATTAGCATGAAAATATTCCATTTCTCGATGTTTTATGAAAAAGACATATATACTCCGCCATTTTGGAACGATTTTTATAATAAAAAATAAATTTGCTACTGTAGCCGCCATTTTGAAACCTTTTCCACTATGTAGATGTAAAAATTCAAATGTTCTCCATTCTTAGTAGATAGAAAATGTATCCGTCATTTTGAAACAATTTCATTTTTTTTCTAGGAAAGTGGGGATCGTAGTGGTCATTTAGATTTTTTTTTGTCGTTGACATTTCAACTCCCGCCATCTGGATTTAGTAGGTGGGTAATCACAAAAAAAAACCGAAATGATTCGGATACTATTTTTTCTTGAAGTAAGGACCGTATGGCGGATATACGGTCCCTACTTCTCAAAC
This sequence comes from Orchestes rusci, assembly GCA_958502075.1. Lineage (NCBI taxonomy): Eukaryota > Metazoa > Arthropoda > Insecta > Coleoptera > Curculionidae > Orchestes > Orchestes rusci. Next base: position 31,342,502 of record OY293306.1, on the reverse strand, counting down.
TTCTTCTCAAAACATTTTCTGATCGTCAAATTAAAATCTCGGCCATTTTCATATGAATATCAAAGAGAACATTTTCCCGGCATCTTGAAACAATCGTGATAATTTCTGTTAAAATGGTGATCGTATTGATTTGTCTTTTTAGGACATTTTCTGTACTGAAAGGTTTTCTGTACTTGAACTTCAATCGCCAAAACATCGCGAAGCAGAAAATAATATTTTTAACCGCCATTTTGATTAACAGTTTTAAATAATGTAGAATCATTTCGCAGCCATTTTGAGTAGCTTTTTGAAAAAACTTCCGACCATTTTCAAGATACATACATTTCAATGGTCATTTTGATCCATAAACCATGTCACAATCCGTAAACTCCGAAGATATAACTCTGAACTAGATGCATTTTACAAGACAAAAGACGACGAGATTGTCATTCGTTGACAATATTAGGCCGCTAGAGGCACACTGCTCAAACATGCTGCCAAATCAGTATTTTCTTTTTCCAGAGCATCATAATCCCCATATACAACGGCGCCAAATGGATTAAACAATGCTTCGAAAACATCCTAAAACAAACCGCCTTGGGCGTACTAAATCTGGAAATTTGCGTCTGCGATGATGGTAGCACAGATTTCACTCCTAAAATGCTGGAGGACTGGAGGAAAAGCTTCGAAAACTTCGGTGTACCGTTTCGCGTTTGTAGGAATGAGGAGGGGCCTTATGGGGTGGGCTGCTCCAAAAACCAGGCTGTAAAAGTTAGTTGTGGAGAGTTTCTGTGCTTCCAGGATGTTGTGAGTATTTCCAAGGATTTCACCAGAGATGTAGCTTGTTTTGTGAGGTAAGGACGATATAATGCTTCCGGATAGAATAATGAGGCAGTATGAGAGAACCCTACATGAAACCAAGGACACTGTAAGTTCTTTACTCTTAAATCACTGTGATAACAGATGGAGCAGATTATAGGCTGTCAGTTCAAAAGAGATCCTTCCAACTCCACGGCCAGGTACACCAAGTGGGCCAACAGCTTGACTAGTGACCAACTGAACCTACAAGTGTTCACTTCGCATGGGCCTACGGTCATAATGCCCACGTGGTTTTGCCATAAAAGTGTCTTCGACAAAGTGGGAGGCTTTGTAGAGCACAAAAAAGGTTGTCCAGAAGACTTGGTGTTCTTCAACAAACACCTGGACTTGAATGGAAAAATCGCCAGAGTGGACGAGGTTTTGCTCGTCTATACCTTCCACCCTCAACAAACTACATTCACCATTGAAGAGTGAGTCTGACCTACTGAAATAACGGTTTCTTTTGGCAAAGTTCACTTTAGAGAAACGATCTGGAATGTTCGTGTGGAACGTCTGGAACGCACGGTGTTGTCCAAATGGCCCCAGTTTACCATCTGGAATGCCGGCAAGCAAGGGAGGCGGTTTTATAAAAGTCTGTCGAATGCAAATCAGGGTAAAGTGGCGGCTTTGTGCGACGTGGATTTGAATAAAATCGGCAAAAAATATAGCGTGTTTGACGAGGGTAGCAGGAGGTTTGGACGGGAGGTGAATATTGTACATTTTAGGGATGCAACAGCCCCGTTTGTGATTTGTATAAAAATTGTAAGTGAAATTTTGATCTTGGGTGTTTTTGATTCGAGTTTTTAGGACTTGACTGAGGGGGTTTTTGAGGATAACTTGCGCAGTCTTGACTTGAAGGAGGGAGCGGATTATGTGATGTTCAGTTGAATTTGTGTTTTATACTCAAAGAAAATATATTTTGCCATAAAAAACGCATTTTCTTGCATCAAATGTATTGACTCTCGACAAAACTAACACACAAAACCCGCCATAGAACCGTCCCATAGCCAGTTAATAGTTGATAAAAAAAAACTTTCGAAAATAGAGAGTGATGACAATTTTGGAACTGATGATCAAAATGGTGTTTTAATCGAGAAAATGAAATTATCAATCAAATATTTTACCTTTTCATTTCAATTAGCGAGCACTTCATGACATTTAATTTTTCATGCCAACCTTTTACCTCCAACTTTGATCTGTACGCTGTTACTCTAAAAAAAATGAAGTGTAATTTTGATTGTCATTGATAGATGACAAATAGGTATATCACTAGACTAGAACAAAACCCAAAGGCGGCCCGTGTGTTAGTGCTGCGGAGCTGCAGAACACTAGGTATCCTATGATGCGGGAATATCTTGGTTGGCTATTTCACTCGCTATTTTAGTACCAATACCCAGTACCAACAGTAACTTCATAGATAGCTAAGGAGCTATTGAATAAAATCGATCAGCAACTACTGAGTAAATTTAATCGGCAACCACTGAGTAAATTTAATGCTCAGACTATATACCAGACAGTGACGACACTAAAGGTCTTATCTTCTATTGGCCAACGACGGATCCGCTATGTTGCAGCTATTTTTTGTATTAAATTTAATAACATGCCTATCAAAACATCAATTTCCATGCCTCACAATAAAAAAGTGAAAAAAAAGTAAAAAAGTACAGTGACTTTATAGAAAGTAGCATGCCCGAGCTGGGATTTGAACTCAAGACCTTCTGCACGCTAAGCGAACATCAAACCGCTGAGCCAACGGGGCCGGAAATATTCAATGTTCTGAGTACAGCCGCGATGTTGCAGCTAACCTGACCTGAATAATTATTATTGTTGCCACTGTCTTGTATATGTATAGTCAATGTGGGGTTAGTTTTAGATTCGAGTCACTGTAATAGTTGCCTCAACTTTACATTTTGTATGAACAGGGGGCGCGGGCGGGGAAATCGTTAACAAAAATAGCAATATGCAGAAGTACTTTTTGAGTGATATGTGGTGTTACTGAGTTGCACTTGTCGATCACTAGAATAGTCAAATCAGGATTATAGAAGCGATTAAAGTTCACTCAATAAATAGAAGTTGGGTCACTCCCGCGAATTGTCGAAACACCAATCATGTACCTCGCATTGACATTTCACTGAGCTCAGTGAAACGGCGCCAATCGACCGGAACATTGTATTGCGTAGTGGACAGTGGAGTTAACTTGGGCAAAGTTTACTTATAATAAAACTAGTAAACTTTGACTTGAGCTTAATTGAATTTATCAACTTGAAAGACACTCAAGTTTTTTAGTATCGGGTAACGTTGTTTGTTCAGTTTACCGTTGAGAAAGTCGTATCAAAAGTGGCCTATCATTTTTAAGATGCCCAAAAGATCTTTGGCCCCTTGCTTTCCCTGCTGTATTTTTGCGGGACGCTTGTGATCTGGGTGGTTTTTCAAAGTGACGACGAGGAGTGACCCAACTTCTATTTAGTAAGTAAACTTTGATAGAAGTGGGAATTTTGGACGACCATAATTCCTTTAATTTTCGACAAACAAAAAAACAGCATTATTGTTGCCGGATTGTATTTTCGACCATCAAAGTCTCTGGAATTGCCACAAAGAACTGACCCACTCGATAATATAAACAACGCAAAAAAAAACGACACACTACATGATCACCTCACTCGTCTATGCCCCCCTTCTCCGGTTTTTAGAGCGTCTTTTAAGAACGAGCAGCAATTTTCCAATTTATTTTCGCGATCCGCTACTTTAGTCTGTTTGCCGGTTAATAAGTGAACAATCTTGATTATTTGTGCGATTCTATCTTTTGTGTGTTGGCGCTTTTGAATTGGATTATGGTCTAAGCTTTGATATGGTTTGTATTGTGAGTTTATGTTATTCATTTTATAGTGTAATTTGTCGTCTTATTTTGTCATGAAATGGGCAACTGGGTTTATAATATCGTTTGTTGTCTCTATTCCAATTTCTAATCAAATTCATTGTCTATTGTATCGGATGTTTGTGGGTTTGCGCTCTAACTACAATTCCCCCTTAATCATACATACGCAGACTCATCTCTTTTTTGACAGCATCATTTCAACTCAGTCAATTTCCAAGAGATAGCTTTGTATTGTTTTTGCGAAAAAATTAATTGACAGGGGACAGAGGTGAAGGAGGATTGCGAACTGCGCAACCTTTGGGGGTTTAATTAAGCCACATCAGATAAACATATGAATAAAACTGTTCTTCCGTAGCTCTTGTATAATTATAATGGTCTATTTTTGTAATACTGTTACCGTTCAAAATTCGCCGCTGGATGGCGTAGTTTCAAGTCACATTTTCAACTAGTGGAGACGCTTGTCAAGTGCCTTGATAGTTGACATGTGACAGAGGTGAACTGAGTTTTCAAACTCCTTTAGCTCCACTCGGCCCCATGGTGCCGCGGATTTAGATACAATTCTCAGATAATTTTTGTAAATCGACTTGTACAAACCATCAGTGTTTGCAAATTAAGTTGTCAATTGTAAATCCTAATCGTTAGTTTGCGCAGTTTAAAAAACGAACATAATATACCTACAGTGTAATTCTTTGATGTCTCCCCCTCCCTTCTAGCTTTTGACTTTGACCTTTTAATATCCAGTGTTTTTCACTTAAAACTCCGCACGTCAATATCTCGGAAACGAATAGGAATATTTGATTTTTGTAAAAAGTTGTCAATGTATGGGATCGAGAAGTTATTTTTCACAGTTAAAAAAATCCGACGCCTACCAAGAGTAAAGCGTCGCGACGCATCGAAAATATTAATCGATTGCAGGGACTTTGAAATCACGCGCATGCTAAAGTACATGTTATTTTTAAACTTTTTTGTTATTCAGCCGAACTCATTTATTCTACTCAGTTTTGAGAAAGACAGTGTGTCCAAGATAAGGATGTCTATCATGGGGATCTTGAAAACCGTGAGAGATACAAGGTCGGTTAAATGGAGGCAAAGTAGCGTATTTTGATGCTTAACAAAATGCCGTTTTGAATTGCCACTTTTTGCCCTTCACAAGATAGCGGTATTGAATTGAAGAACCGACGTTTCGTCTATGAGCAGCCATAATCAACTTTGTTTTTTTAAATACGGTCCTGGATTTTTTATCACGGATTTTAAGAGCCTCTCATGTTCCTAAACCAACGAGGTATCGCACTAATTGAAAAAGAGGTGGTTGTTTTTAATCCTATTAAAAATGTATTTTTTGTCTCTCTCTAACACATGAATTCTTATGGAAAAATCCATCAACATAATTTTATTGAATAATTGCGATACATTGTTTCTTTAGGAACATAAGAGGCCCTCAAAATCCGTCATAAATAATCCAGGACCGTATTTAAAAAACAAAGTTGATGATGGCTGCTCATAGACGAAACGTCGGTTCTTCAATTCAATAACGCTTTCTTGTAAAGGGCAAAAAGTGGCAATGAAGAAGTTCCATTCATTTCAAAATATCTCTTCAAATGTGGTCAGAAAAAAATGAAAACAATTTTGAAAAATTTCGTTTTTTTTCGGATAATTTCGGACTTAGTCGGAATTTCTTGCCTTTTAAAACGGCATTTTGTTAAGCATCAAAATACGCAACTTTCCTCCATTTAACCGACCTAGTATCTCTCACGGTTTTCAAGATCCCCATGATAGACATCCTTATCTTGGACACACTGTACAATATCTCAAAACTGAGTAGAATAAATGTGTTCGACTGAATAACAAAAAAGTTTATAAATAACATGTACTTTAGCATGCGCGTAATTTCAAAGTCCCTACAATCGATTAATATTTTCGATGCGTCGCGACGCTTTACTCTTGGTAGGCGTCAAATTTTGTAACTGTGAAAAATAACTACTTGACCCCATACATTGACTACTTTTTACAGAAATCAAATATTCCTATTCGTTTTCGAGATATTGACGTGCGGAGTTTTAAGTGAAAAGCCCTGTATATGAGAAATTTGAACACACCATAATATGTGAGGACGTTCTGAATTTTTTGACATAGTAGTGGAAGCTGAATTGTCAAAATAACAGCTGTGCGTCACTTTGAACCAAAAATTCAAATGGAAAGGGGGGTCGAGTGATATCTCATTTTAAAGATCTTTTCATCCTTATCACTTCCTGAAAGTTTGAAGTCGCTGTCTCTTTCTAATTCTTCAATCTCAGGGCAGTTTTTTTTTTCAAAACGTCGCTCAATTGCCGTTTTGACATCCTCAGTTGTCAACAACATAGAATAATGTTTAAGGGGTCAACACTGTGCTGAGAGATGCAGAACGTTCCCATATACTGGGGATCCAAATTTCATTCTGATGTATTAAACGATTTAAAGTAATGGAAGGAACATCCAAGAATTGATTTTGTGATGTGATCCCCGATATATGAGCATTTGGTGTAGTGGAATAGCAGACTCATCTCCAAAATATACATTGAAATGCCCGCACGGAAAACCGCAAGTTAAATAATTGATTTTGTCTTTGATTTCTATTTTTAAACTTCTTTTTCCAATCTTGAATATTTTTGATGTCTAAGAAAGTTTTATATATTTATTTTTTTATTTTTCTCAATATTTTGTATCATTACAATTTTCACAACTTTTAAATAACGAAATAATTCTAAACGGCCAACAAAATAAAACTAAAAAAGAGACAAAAAATATACATTCATGATACTCATAACACAAGCACCTATCTCCACACCTCAGTATTACTTTTTCATATTTACCTCAGAAACTCAAAAACCATAAAATATAGAGAGATGGACCTGAGCTCATTCGAAAGAGGAGGAAATCGTCTATTAATCAAGGTGTATTTTAATATACCCCCAAAAATTGATGAGAGGTACTGAAGTTTACTCATTATACAGACAACTATCCTCAGTGTTACTCATTCAAATTTACCGCAAAACTCAAAAACTACAAAATATATCGAGGTGATCTTTGGAAAGAAGAGGAAATTTGCATTAATTTAGGTGTACTTTAGTACTTTGAGAAATTAAAAAAAAAAACAAATCAGTAGAATAAAATTATTCCACTATACTTACCCCAGTGATTCTACTATGTAATGACCTCATCTAATTAAAGTGCAAATAAAAACATTAATTACTAATTGAACTTTGATGCAATTTTTTTTCTATTAAAATTTATGGTTGAAATTCGAATTGCCCTAATTGAAAAACATCGGACAATAAAATATTGTATTGTTGATCAATAGAACAAAGAAAGACACACTTCCTGAGGATATTAGGCAAGAAACAAGCAGAAAAATATAAATTTCTCTTTTCAAGGAACCTATAGCAGAAAAAAATACAATCCGCAGTAATTCTAGCAATTCGTCTAACTAATTTTTAACGAGTTGTGTGGAGGATGATCTAAATTGAAAAATCCGTAAAATTCAAAAATTATTTAGCTACATAACGAAACGTTTATTATTTCAGAATTCACACAATTAGATCGTTCAGCGAATCGTTCGATTGTTGGAGATCAAAAAGAGGCGGAAAATTGTTGCATGTGAAAAACTGTCCATTGTGTTTTCGAATATAATGCGCATTTCAGACTTTGATTTGCTAGCAGGCACGGTTTGGCTTTTTATGTCGGATAGTTGCGATCTTTTGATGCGGATTTGGGAAGTTATTGCGATTTAGCGGTAAGTTCTTCTTATTTTCATTCATTTTTTTCTTCATTACCTATCTACTTTTTCATTTATCGTTGTTTGTCTTTTTTTCTCTATTCATCATCAATGTTGTGTTCAATGTTTTCATACTCTGTCATTTTTATGAATTGAACTATTTTTATCAAGGACAAATCTTATGTGTCGATTTATTTTTTCACTTCTCGTCACTCTTCTTACTTTTAAACTTATTTTTAATTTATCATATGGTTTTAGATAATGTTTTCCTTGACTTTAACTATTGTTATTTTTTGCATTTTTTTGGTTGGTATTGATTTATGCGGGTCTTCTTTCATTTCAACTTTTATCAATAATTATTATTGTTAGTTTTCGGGTCATAAGTAAAAAAGTGAAACATTGTTTTCTGGATCTTCTCCTTGACATTCTTTAGCCCACCATAGTAAAAAGACGAAGTTTCTGAGAAAATTGTTAACCGTGAAAGTTGTTGGAAACTTCATTTGTCTTCAAAAAAGTTTTCGAGTTAAAAAGTTGAAAGTTTTTATTGTTATTTGTTGACGTCTGATGTAATGAAAATACAGCGTTTCAGATAAAAACTTTGAAAATTTTATAGGCTTAAAAAAACGTTATCAACCATTTTTTAATTTGTCTTTACGTTTTCGAGCAATATAACTCAAAAAGTTTAAACTTGTTTTTTTTTTAATGTTCGCGTTCGAAAGTCATTTTTTCACGTCTATTGGTGTAAGAATACAACATATCTCTTAGAAAATTATTTCTGATAAAAGTTGTGGAGAATTTTCTTGCCTCCAAAAAACTTTGTGAACCATTTTATGATTGATCTTCACGCTCTCTAGCTATAACACAGAAAGTGGAAAGCTGTTCTTTTGAGCGTAATTTTTTTTGACCGTCTGTTCTGTTTTTTTTTCAAAAATGTATTTTCACCACAAATACATTTTTGAAAAAAAAATCAGATGAAATTTATACAGCCCTCTTAAATAAAAAAGCAGTATCCCCACTCAACATATTCATTCATTTTGAGTTGCGAGCTTTTAATGTTTTTTCGCTGGTCCAGATAAAAAAGGTATATTGTCTTATCTTCACAAAAGTGCATTATCAGTCTCTTGATTAACCAGATAAAAAAAATGTGAAAAGTGGTTTCTTGGATCCTCCCTTTGGCAGTCATCTCAAAATGTTGACCAATTCAATTTTTTCCTCTGCATAAAATAGAACCAATCCTTGGTACTACGTCATAAACTTTGTTTTTTGTTCGATCTCCGATTGAATCCGGTTTGAAGTGGTTCCGATCGTACCTTTGTGACTTAATTGGGTTCGATGTTTACGTTAATGAGCTTGAATTTCGATATGTACATGGGAAAGCGTCAACTCAAGTGAATTTTTACTGAAAAAAAAACAATTCACAAAAAAATATCCGCAGTCAGGTAGACGCTTATCTTTATTTTTGTTAACAAATCTAATCACTGTATCGTAAAAGACTTAAACCCAGTCAGTTAAAGGCGAACTTTTACCAAGCACAGTCGACAAAACACCGGATCTGATGAGCGTATTTCGGAAAATCAAGGTTAGCACAACAGAGGTTGCTACCATAAATCTTATCAGACACGCAAATTGCTAAAATCGACAAACCGTTCTGTTCCAGCTAGATGGTCTCTTCTTCAGATCAACGCGTTCAAACCATCAGAATGGACAACCTGGGCTTCCAGGACAACCATCTCAACCATGACAGCTCGAAACGACTAGCCCCCTCTGTGAGTGTGAATTCGGACGTTGAGAGCCATTTGCTGTATCGTACTTCTGTGCCTAGATGGCGACGGTAAGGCATACCTTTTTAAGAGTAACCCTTAATTTGGTTGTTGCAGCTCGCAACGTACAGACCCAATGGCCATGCTGGAAGAGCAGTATCAGTCGGATGACTACGACTATGAGTATATGGAGTGTGGACCCAGCCCCCCTGCTGACCACATCCACAATCCCTACTATGAAAGCCTGGAGGAGGTACCAACCCATGACTTGTCCGTGCAGATATGCCATGATACCATCAGGAACAACCTGGTGGAGCACATGAAGTCATCCTCAGGCAAGCACCACTATTTTGAGGAAATTGAAGCTAAGAAGATCGTGCTGGATAATCTGGAGGAAGTCTTCAAGGGGGCCAATAAGTTCGAAATCAGCATCTGCTTTTTATGGGCAGCCTTCCTAAAACGCTGGGATTTGTTGGACGGGTTGCTGCGCCTTGGTGCCCAGCTGCGCTACTACGAACCAAGTCAAGGTCTTAGTGCGCTGCACCTCAGCGCCTTCAGCGGTTGCATCCCAGGCACCCAGTTTCTGATTGCTCAGGGCAGCGACGTTAATGCCACCTACAAGTGGTACAGCCCTCTGCACTGTGCTGCCTTTGGCGACTGCCCTGAGACTGCGATGATATTGCTAAATAACGGCGCAAGAGTGCAGGCAAGGACTCACAGTCCTGGCTATAGTGAGGAGAGTGTGCTGCACTGCGCTGTAAGGGCCAACGCTGTTGCTTGTGTGCGGTTGTTCACTGTGGAAGGTTGGCAACCCTGTAGCACCAACCATCAAGTATATGCAGATTTTTTTAGGGGCTGATGTGGGAGAAGTGGAGTTCTCCGGCATGTCCCCCATCCACCTGGCGGCCGAGTTGGGACATGCGCAGTGTTTGAAAATAATGCTTGATATTAAGGGGGTCAACGTCAACGCCAGGACTAAGGAGAAGGAGCAGACTCCGCTCCATCTGGCTGCCGAAGGCGGCAATGCTGAGTGTATTGATATTTTGCTGGATAAGGAGGCTGATGCCAACGTAAAGAACTATAGGTGAGTTTCTATGTTAGAAAGTGGGGGATTTACTGTCTAATTACAGGCTGCAAACCCCTTTGCACCTTTCCGCCAAGGCCCAGTCCTACGACAGCGTCGAGCTGCTGCTGGATAAAGGCCACGCCGACCCTAACGTCCCCGATTGCGACAAAAGAATATCCCTGCACGCGGCTGTAGTCAAGGCAGCCAAGTCCTACGACATCATTGACCTTTTAGTATGGTAAGATCCATTCTAACCGTTACTCTTGTACACAAATCAATCAAAATAGCCACAAGGCGGACGTCAATGCCAAAGACCAATTCGGCTACACGCCACTGCACATGGCCGCCCTCAACGAGCTGTCCCAGTGCGTTGAAAAGCTTCTGGACCATGGAGCAGACGTTACCGCCAAGTCCAAGTACGGCAACACAGCCTTGGGGATAATAATCCGGAAAACTCCAGCAAGTTTGGCCATGGTGCGGCAGAAGCTGGACCAGGCTATAACGCTGCACAGACACCCTGAGAGCTCGAATAGAGAGGTGGAGCTGAAGCTGGACTTCAGGAGCATTTTGCAGCATTGCCATCCCCGGGAGATCAGCTTTTTGAATACTTTTGTGGATGAGGGACAGAAGGAGATCCTGTTACACCCTCTGTGCTCTGCATTTTTGTATCTCAAGTGGGAGAAGATTAGGAAGTACTACATTGCCAGGATGTTCTTTTGCTTTATTTTTGTTCTGAGCTTGAGCTTGTACGTGTTGACGGCTCTGGCCCACAATTGTTATAACCACGGCAAAAACACTACGGAAGGAGAGTCGTCAAATGTCATAGAGCTGTGTGAGAAGAAATCGATGATGGGGCATATGTTGAGGAATAATCCGTTTGTCATAGAGATGCAGTGGTTCGCCCTTGTGGGGATAACGTGCTGCGAAATTCTCAGGAAAATCTATGGAATCGCTGGTTATCCCTCGGTAAGACAGTACCTGTCCCATCCAGAGAACATCATAGAATGGGCCGTCATCGTCAGCGTATTTGTCATCTCCTTCGTGTACACGGGCAGAACGTACACGTGGCAGAATCACGTGGGCGCATTCGCAGTCCTTTTCGGCTGGACCAACTTGATGCTCATGATAGGTCAACTCCCCATATTTGGACCCTACGTGGCCATGTACACGCGGGTGCAAAAAGAGTTCGCCAAGCTCCTCCTAGCCTACTCCTGTCTACTCATCGGCTTCACCATCAGCTTCTGCGTAATTTTTCCCGACAGCTCCACCTTTGCCAACCCTTTCATAGGCCTGATAACCGTTCTAGTGATGATGACCGGAGAACTGAGCCTGGACCTGTTGGTGGATGATGACCCTGAAGACCCGCCGTTTTTGCTCGAAATCAGCGCGCAGGTTACTTACATCATGTTCCTGCTGTTCGTAACTGTGATTCTCATGAACCTGCTTGTCGGTATAGCAGTGCACGATATACAGGGTCTGCAGAAGACGGCTGGTTTGTCCAAGTTGGTGCGTCAAACTAAGTTGATCAGCTACATAGAGCTAGCGCTGTTCAATGGTCACTTGCCAAGGTATTTGCTTAATTTGCTGCATTGGACGGCGCTGGTGTCGCCCAAGGCCTACAGGGTGGTCTTGAATGTGAAGCCATTGAACCCTGGGGAAAAGCGGCTGCCCAAAGATATATTGGAGGCCGCCTACGAGATTGCCAAGAAGGGGAACATGTTTGGTATGAATGACTGTAAATTGAACAATAACAACATAATGGAGGACTTGAGTGGACTGTATGAGATCAACAATTCATCTGTGGGGCCGATTCACAACAAAATCGACAGAAATGCTGAGATGATTGAGAGTTTATCCAAGGAGGTGCGCGATCTGAAACTGTTGCTTAGCAAAAATATGAAGATCCTGGAACAGTATAGCGTGGTTTTGAATAGGAAAAGTTCTAGAAATAACAATAGTGATGTAGGAAATCTGTGATTTATTGCTTTATACATGTATATCTAGTTGCAGTACTAATAAAGTATTATTTTCATATAGTTATGCCGGGTTTTAGAACAAAAACAACTGATTCCTAGATATACTTTACTCATTATTCATGAAATAAACAAGTTTTTACTTAATTGCAGCTAGGGTGGAGGTCTATCTAGTATTCGGTGGATTCTGAAACAAATGGTTTTAATTATTATCCCATAAAACTCTATTGAAAATATTTAGTAAGGGAAACCCACAAACTGTTAAAGTCAATCAAAACACACCGTAGACTTACTAAAATGTCTAATCTGCTTGAGCTGGAAATAATTCATGAATTAAAGAGGGTTCTCTCTATGTGATAGTTATGGCCGATTGCACCAACCAATTTTAAGGATACTTAACGTTAAGGAACCCTTAACTTGACAGTTTTGCATGCGAAATTGTTAAGGTCCCTTAGCGTTAAGTATCCTCAAAATAGGTTGGTGCAATCGGTCATTAATGGCTTAATGACTTACTAATGGGCTTTCCATTCTCCCACTTGGTGATCCTGATGTGAGCATCGCCCCTCTTGACAGCGTCAGCCCTCAAATCGGACTTCAACGCTTGTCTGACCAATTTGGCAGCGATGTTGGAGTAGTTGATATAGCTGGTAGAAAAGCATAATTTCAATATTGTTGATAGATTTCTCTACTGACATCCCGTTTAATTGATTGATTTTTTTGTGAGAAGAGTGCTAGGAAACACGGCATAACTGTGGCTTTTGACAAAAAATTAGGAAACGAAGGTCCCCCACGGACGCCAAGAATTTATCTCCGCCCAGTGTGACTATAATAAGAATAAGGCAAAACTTGAAGGGCTACCAGAGTTCGTGTTATTTGTGACAAATGACAGAATGCTGCTGCGCCGTTGCCAAGTCCCGTGAGGTCGTACATTAACCCCCATATGCACCGTAGAAATCTAATCCGGATGAAGTCTTTATCGCGATCATCTTCCATACCACATAATGGAAAATAATCGCGATGAAGTCTTCATCCGGATTAGATTTATACGGTGCATATGGAGGTAAGCGAAATGTGAAAAATGTCACTCTCACAAACGCAACACTGTCAAGAAAGTGCTACAACAGTGCAAGATACACACAAAGCGGTATGCCGACGCGCAGATGTGACAGCCTTCTACAATGTTGCCAGTAAAGCAAAGATGTCGTATGTCGTATGTCAATGTCACACCAGTCAGTTCGCGATGTCAATATTATGGTCAATATTGTCATTATCGTCATAGAAAGATGACTGCTTGCGCAAGGCGTGAAATTTGAGAAGACAAGTCGGCATACCGTTATTTTTGTATCATACAACAGTGCAGATACGATACGTCATCTGCGCAAGGGCGTCGCCAGGCATGGGCAGGGTTGTTTTCCCCCCTAGAGATTCAAAAAACTAAAAAACCGAGATGAGAAGTTAAATATTGTTGTTCAAAACTTTCGAAAACAATGTTAAAACTGCGATGATGAGTGGAGTGGTTTGCAAATTTCCAAAAAAACGACATTTTTTTTTGAAAAGTTAAGGTTGGTTTGGATTTTTTTCAAGTCTTCGATTTGCCCTCCCCCCTGTCCCACTGGCTGGCGACGCCCTTGCATCTGCGGATACTTTATCCATAGCCATGTTCGAATAGTCGACATTTTATTGACATATGAGATGTATGATCAGGTGACAAACGAATTCATTTGCAAATCGTCTGTCACGTGACCGAACATCTATGTCAAGATGTGGACTATTCGAACTGAAGAAAATCCCGGACGACCATGGGTATCTCAGTTCAGTTCCCAGTTTTCTGGTGCGTTCAGGCCGGAAGTGTCTCAGGCCGCGATATACTGTGTGTCGGGACAAAATAATTTGCTGACCAGAAAATAATTCTCGCGACCAGCCGTGTTTAACGACAAAAACGTATGAAAATCGATATATTGAATCATTAGGTCTGTTCGTAGAACAATCACAAATCAATCAGCGCTTCATCGATTGGTCAAAATAATCAGAAATATAGTTTGCAAACTGCAAATGCTGCATGCTGATTGGCTCCGACTGGTTTGTGATTGTTCTACGAACATAACATAACATAAGTGCAGGCGGCCAAAAAATAGTTGAATTCGACCCTCTCAAGGGGGTAATTTATTCTTGATGATTTTTAATAAATTCGTTCGGCTAGCCGTGTTTAACGACAGGAACGTATGAAACTCGATATATTGAATCATTATAAGCAAAAGTGCAGGCGGCCAAAAAATTATTGAATTCGACCCACTCAAAGTGGTAGTTTTTTCCTGATGATTTTCAATAAATTCGTTCGGCTAGCCGTGTTCAACGACAAAAACGTATGAAACTCGATATATTGAATCATTATAAGCATAAGTGCAGGCTTATGCCTATGCTTATAATGATCCAATATATCGAGTTTCAAACGTTTCTAACGTTAAACACGGCTAGCCGAACGAATTTATTGAAAATCATCAGGAAAAAACTACCTCTTTGAGTGGGTCGAATACAATCATTTTTTGGCCGCTTGCACTTTTGCTTAATATAATGATTCAATATATCGAGTTTCATACCTTTCTATCGTTAAACACGACTAGCCGAACGAATTTATTGAAAATCATCAGGAAAAAGCTACCCCTTTGGGTGGGTCGAATCCAACCATTTTTGGGCCGCCTGCACTTATGCTTATAATGATTCAATATATCGAGTTTTATACGTTTCTGTCGTTAAACACGGCTCTGAGCATCAACTTAACGACCCCCTCGAATTCAACCATATTTTGGCCGCCAGCACTTATACTTATGCTTATAATAATCCAATATATCGAGTTTCATACCTTTCTGTTGATAAACAACGCTGGTCGCAAGAATTGTTTTTTGGTCAGCAAATTACACACCACCCTGTTCGTCTGTGGGTAGCTTAACATGAATAACAGAAATTGCTGCAGCGATACCATGCAAGTACAACAAGTGGAATAAAGAAAAAGTCATGTGACATGTGACTTCAAAGTAACCTTAGAAAACACAGAGAAAAAGTAAGCAACTGTTGCTTAGTTCATCCAACGTTTTACTTTTTAGTATCGCGCTTGACCTGTATCTTTGGAAGTCACATCAACGGTAACAATGCATATAAAGATATTGGTGTCATAAAATTCGAGATAAAATTAAACTTCTTTCATGTGTCGAATTTCAAAATAAAAAAAAATAACAGATTCTCGTCTTCGTCCGCTGATTTTTTTTTCCGATGTGGCAACAAGGCAGATGAAACAAGTAGTCACAAAACTGTAATGCATTTTTGACACATTAGGTCAGTGTCAGTAGGTCTCACAAACGAGAGCCAATCAGCATTTGCAGTTTGCAAACTATTTCTGATTATTTTGACCAATCGACGAAGCGCTGAGCGATTTGTGATTGTTCTACGAACAGACCTATTAGTTATTAGTTACGTTCACTCATCACCCAAATTGCACGCACATAAGCCACCCCCTAAAAGCTATATTTTACTTTTTATCGTTATTATTGAAAATTGATGGATTGATGAAATAAAATTACATTAAAACCCCCCCGTTCATTCAAATCATTTGATCCAGGATCCAGGCCAAAAAGTCTAATTCCGATTGAATAAAAACAAAAACACAAATTAACAACTTTCAACTTAAAATGAACCCTCTGATCGCAAAATTCGCATAAGAACGAACAGAATTCCCCATTTCCTTCGCACAAACTCCAAATTAATATTATGTAATGTCATTGTAATCCAATGAAATACAGGTTATGTAAAAACTTAACATTAAAATCCAATGAAACAGCTTTACTGTGCATCACTTACTTTAATCCAGCTTGTCTCCATGCGGCCATTGTATAGTTTTTATGGGAAAAAGCCTAAAAATGTGAAAAAAATGCAGAAGTAACGGTTCTTTACTTAAGTTTAGACTGAAAGTGAAAAGTGAAGCTAACAAAAAAATTACGGCGCAGCCGCAGGCTCCCGGTTCCAGCTGCTAAAATTGACTTTCTCAAAACTTGATGTGGAGCAGTGCAGGTAATTGATGGAAAATTTATTTTAAATTAATGGAAGTATAAAAATAATTGAATGATAAGAAGTGATATATTGACTATTGAGCGAACCCTACTTGATAAATGCACTAAATAGATATCAAAAAATGTTAATTTTATCCGCTCGCTCATATCAGTTCTCTATTTATTTCAATGACATTTATTGAAATATGGCATCGCAGTTGGAGGCTGATGTCGAAATAGAGTCAATCAGATCTACGACCTACGTCTTAGAGAATATTGTACAGCCGATACATGATTTTTTTGTATCCCCAATAAAATCAACGCCAATATGAAAGTCGTTTACAATGTGCACATTTTTTGGAAATATGAAAAATATAAGGAGTTATAATAAGTATATGCCATTGATGTTTAAAAAAACAACCTACGGCAACCATTAATGTAGTGATCACCGAAAGCTCCAATCAACATCCACGACGTCACAGAATACATTATTTATGTCCTTCTGATGTCCCTATATGACTGTATGACTTTCTCTCTCTCGAGAGAGAGAGATTGTTTTAGCTCCACCCCGTTTTTGATCATACAGTGCAATTTGCGTTTTTTTTTTATTTATTTAGTATACCTACCTATTTTTGGGTGTTTTGGATTTTTTTTTGTTGATGACTTTCAAATACGTACAGCAAATGCCAAACAACTCTTGATTCACGTCATAATTGTCACCAAGCGAGTTATCATGTGATTTGCTAGTGATGAAATCTGGCCACTAGCAAACTTCATAACGACGAGCTTGGTGGCAACGATGACGTAGATCCAAAGATGTTTGGCGTTTACTATATATAAAATTTCAAGTCATTTGGAAATGTATGCAAATTGTCCATTATGGTTAGGTCACCGTTTCATACTTTAGCAAACATTGATGGTTTATAAAACTGTACTTATTAGCTTTGTTTTGACTCCAAAGTTATAGCCAGTTCCGAACCCAAAAAGTTTTACAACCTTCTGCACATGCGCACTTCAATATTATCGTGGTAATATTACAGTGTGCGCTAGTGCGCATGTGTAATAAGTTCTAGAACTGTTCGGAACTGGCTATAACTTGTATCAGGACAAGGCTATTGCTATTATAAGTCGGAGAGCCCGGTCGATTTATATAACATGAATCCTTTTCCGCTTGTAATGCTGAATAACCGATACATCATGTAAGCATATAGCTCAACCGCCAATGGTGCCTGCGCAAATCCTGCAGGAAGCAATTTATAACAATTAATTAATCTTTGGAATTTTCGACACTTCATGATGCATATTAGGCGAATTTTGTCATTAACCAGGCAACGATTTTTAGGTATCAGGTTTGGTGAGTGACTGATGGTTACTATATCGATACCAGCTCGGATTGGGATCAAAC
Source organism: Orchestes rusci (assembly GCA_958502075.1). Lineage (NCBI taxonomy): Eukaryota > Metazoa > Arthropoda > Insecta > Coleoptera > Curculionidae > Orchestes > Orchestes rusci. Next base: position 31,324,795 of record OY293306.1, on the reverse strand, counting down.
GCCGAAACGTTCGGTTCTGGGGCCTGGGGGTCAATTCTTGAGCCTTCGCAAATTTGAAACGTGTACGCAACTGTGCGATCAGCATTTGAAATAATAACATGGTGATCGCATTTTTGCGTATACGTATACCCCTGGTTACTAAAAGTAACATTTATGACCGTAACTACTTGAGTAGGTACCTACCTAACTGTCAATTGATTTGCCCCATGATACTAAAACACACAAGATATGATTGATTGCTGGACGAGATTAGAACCCAGCCGCGCAAGTCGTCACCACGAGCCCAAATTGAGGTTGGATTAATGTTTTGTGGGTTGGATTTTAACCATCCATAACGTTACCTAGTTACCATTTGCTGGTCAAAATTTGAACTGGCTCACGCATGACGTCCCCGCGAGACTGATTGTTTAGATTTGAGGTAGGTCACGTGATGACTTCTGATGTGGGATGTGCGAGAGTTTATCTTGTTTGTTGCAGTATCATGGTAACCGAGTTACCTAGGAAACCTATGAATTTTGAGGTTCGGACACGCAATAACGTCAGCGAAACCTGCGCGAGATCATATCTTGTTTGTTATGGATTTGCCCCTACAGCGAAGGAAAGTTAGGTTAGGAAAATCGTAACCTGTTAACGTCAAAATCCGCCTATTTTACATGTAAATGTGTCAAAAATCAGAGAGATCTGCTGGAGAAATGTTCGCTGCGAATAAAGGTCTCCACAGACGCGGTTAATTTCTCTGATGTTTGATAAGATTTTGACATATTATAACTCATTTGCATGTACAGCAAATGCCAAACAACTTTCGATTCACGTCATGATTGCTACCAAGCGAGTTTTCAATGTGCTTTGCAGGTGACCAAATTTGGCCACCAGCAAACTTCATAACAACGAGCTTGGTGGCAACCATGACGTAGATCGAAAGTTGTTTGGTATTTACTATAGAATGTGTCATGAGGCGTCAAAATTATGTCAAAAATCAAAGAAAATCGCAAGATTAATTATTATTAGTTTAATTGCTTCCGGCAAGATTTGCGCAGGCACTGTTGGCGTTTGGGGTATATGCTTTGGTTGTACAGTATTAGAAGCGGAAAGAGACTCAAGGTATACAGGGTGAGTCATTTAAACGGGAAAGCTAAATTGCGCCTTATAAACCGTTAAAGATATCGAAATTAGCAAAACGGGTTTGAATACAGGATGTCCCAGTGTAGTTTGTGAAAATATTTTTAATATACAGTATACAGGGTTTATCATTTTTGCGGAACAGGCACCAACCACGACAATTACAAAGCGGTATGGCGACGCGCAGTTGTGACGTCACGCTGGAGTTATAATGGCTAATGGCCTTCTGCAATGTTGACAGTATAGAGTGAAATTTTCATGATGTTATATATCAGTGTTGGATGCACGATACACAAAAACCGGTGGTATGCCGAATTGTGGTCACCCATTCGCGCATGACGTCATGCTGGAGATGACACTACTGAGGACACACGATATTGACAATAATAGGTGAGTTCGAGTATTCGCTCTGAACACTCGGAGAGCCAAAAATTGTACGTGCTTAAATGGACAATTTCGCGCTCGGAGCGTTCAGAGCGATACTCGAACTCACCTAATATTGACACCGTGATGTGACTGGTGTGACATTGGTCGCGTCCAGGGAACTGTGGCGCTGCAGCGTTTTATTCAAGCGGTTCACTGAACGACATAAATTTAAAATGAGCCCGCTGTGCTGCAGCGCTTTATTCGGTTTATTCCAGCGGTCAAGCATATTTTGTTCGCTTTATCGCTGCAAGTGTCATGAAGCGGCGGGAAACCGGCAAATCGGTTCAAATTTGTGGTTCATAAAATATGCGATTCGGCAGATGAAACGATATTTCTGATGTTTTGAGATGAGATTGTTTATATACAGGTTTCTCTGGATGATGAGAGACAAACAATTCTTGGTGAAAGTATCGTATCTTCGTATCTACTTATTCAAACCAGTTATAAGTTATTCAAGTTATATCTAAGTATAAGCAAAATAGGAAATTGAATTGATTACCCTTCTGCATCATTGTGACTACTGTACAGGTGAATAAGAAGAATAAACTTTTGAATTTAAACTTTATTTATTATATTTCTGATGATATTACGCCAGACACTTTTTTGGAAATCCTGATTAATTGAGTACCATATTTCGAGTGTTCCTAACAATAGCATCAAAAGCTATCCGTTCTTTATCGTTGATAAGAAATTCAATCGCTATAATTTATGATTTGTTTTTCTCGCAAAAGTAGAAAACTCGATGACTTTTTGCTCGGATATCAATAAGATTGACCCATTGACTTTGATTGACCTGATAAACTAAATGACATTCGACGATTTGACGTACAGCATTACAGCATGTTGATTCAGGGAAAATAAAGCGTAAAGCATATGACACTTAAAATAGTGTTCTCGATTGGGAAAAGAAGGGTTGCACTGGGTTTGACCTCGGGCAAAACCAGTTATGATGAAAATTTGCTCTAGGGCAATCCCAATCGAACATACATTTTTCATCGAGTGCTATAATATTGCTCGGTAAAATTCCGATTGAATTGAAATTGGAATCATTAAAAACTTCTTGAAAATCTAATATTATGTTGTCTCTGCGTAGCGGCTGAAGTGACTCTGAAACTTAACTAATTAGAAGTCCATTTCTCATTGCCAAATGACAATAAAATCTTGAGACCAATCAATAGTTTTGTATTATATAGATCATAGATACTAGGAACAACTTTTTTGAGAAATTAGGTATATGCACAAGATCTTAAATGAAATTAATTCAGTTTTCAGTAGGTACTCGTTTTTCATAACTCGTCAACGCCAGTATTTCTTTTTTCGGCACTACTAGATTCCAACAATAGGATAGGCGGATTTTGGCGTTAACCAAGTAAAGATTTGTTGTTACCAGGTTTGGTGAATAATTGGTTACTGTATCGATACCAGCAAAAGTATTATTGGTATAACGTTACTACTTGATTAGGAACCTCCCAAGCAATTTGCCTAGACTGCGAAGAAAAGTTAGGTTCGTAACCTGGTTAACGCCAAAATCCGCCTAATAATAACTCTAACCTCTAACTCGAAATTTGTTGTCCACCCACAGAATCACCTCACTCAACCATTTTTCATGTTTTTTTTCAATTTTGCTAATGCACTGAAGTTGCACTATACCAGCACGAGCTCAAAGACCTCGTGCCGAAAAATCTGCACTGAGTGCAAAACTCATTGACCCGGTTCCCCAATCGAACATAAAAATCCACTCGATTTCTATCAATCGAACATAAATATTGCCCGAGTGTTGCACCAGTGCTGCCCGATTTTACCAATCGAAAACGCTATAAGGGTGTATCGGACTGTATCGTGTGTAAATCACTTCACTACTAGGTCAAGATGAGGTGTAACAAGTGTAGTGAAATGTAGGATATGGTGGGGAACCTATTTCGTGTATTTTGTACACAAAGCTTTTCTTAACCCAACTAAAAATAAAGATAAAGAAACTTTGGAGTAAAAATCAGTGTGGAAAGATCCATCGGTGATGGTGAAATGTTTGTTGTCTGTTTTTCAGGTTAGAATATCTGCACTAAATGTACTTACGCGTTTGATGAATCTCCTTAACACTGGTAGCCATAAGTTACACCAGCAATCTGCACTAAACTATTGACTATACTACACCAAAATAAGAAACACCTTAGGCGCTTTCGGAAACACTGATCTGATTAACCCGATCATCAGCTATTGTGTTTTGTCTCTTTTTATACCACGTTAATAAAAAGAGACCAAACACACAGCGAATGATCGGGTTAATCAGATCAGCCTAGTTTACACCGATAAGTCGTCTAGTTCTGTCCGATAGGACCACGTGGGTGGGGATAGTACGGTAGGACCAATGCTTGCTTCTCGCCCGTTTACACCGTCTTGCAACGCGTGAACTAGATGAGTACGCGCGCAATTCGTCAAATGTCGAGAACAGGTCGAAATTATTTATCAACACAATTCGTAACCAAAAAAACATAAGTTAGTACGCTCAGATTGCCAACCAACAAAATCAATAATCACAATCAACATAACCTCACAATTTTGATCGAGATCGAACCAAATTTAGTTCGGTACACCTGCTGGCGAATACCGAACCAAGAGCTTACCAGCATAGTCCGCAACTGTTTACACCATTCGATTCAAATATTTGGTTTTGATAATGTATAGTTCGGATTTAGTACTTGGTCCGCGGACCAAGTTGTCGGTGTAAACTAAGCTAATGTTTCCGAAAGCGCCTCTTATGAACACCTTATGAAAGTGGGGTGTTTCCATAAGCTTGACGAACACACCCTACATAACGTACGTCGTAAGCTTATTCCACATGAACCCAGTCTGTCATTAATGTCATCTTCCTGTTTATTTATCTATTCAATATTCAACAAATAAAAATAATTCAGTTTCAGTTCGTTAAATGTAACCGTGCTGTAATGTTCGCGTCTTCCGTGTTTATCTCGCGACTTCGCAAACTGTAAACTAAATGGACCGTAAACTATAGTGTTTTTAGTGAAAAATGACTGACTTGATTGTGTCGAGAGGTGATACCTTTCCGCGGGCTCTTTTGGATACCTACAGGGCGAGTAAAAATGATTTTTATGGCGATTTGACCAGCAGCAAAAGCGACGAGTTGGTGTTGCAAAATTCCGCTGATATTCCTTTGGCTGAAGAGATTCATCATGGACATTCGGAGAATTTGTTGGGTGAGTTTTGGACTGTGCAAAATTGTAGCTTAAAATTGATGGTTCTGGCCCAAAACGTATAATATACAGTTGGTTTGTTGTGTTGTAGTGTTGTGTAGGTACAACATTGACACCTGAAGATTGTTTTATTGCTGGAAAGAGTGGAACGACCGAGGGAACGACACTTGAAACAAAATTTTTGATAAATTTTCAAAAAACATGCTTAGATTGACAAGCCGTTTGAAATTTGAGTCATTTGAACTCCACTTCTTATGAACTATGATAACAACCGTTCGAGATTTTGCCTTGATATGAATTATGAAGTTTGAATACCTATTTCCTGATTAAAACATTTTCATTTAGGATCCAAATGTTCAGTTGAAGCATTTTAGTCAATTTTTAAACGTGAAAATAGCAGAAATTTCACATGTCTCTGTCTCTGACCCATGATACTAATTGTTTTAGTATCATGTCTCTGACCAACCATAATTTTCAAACCGTTCGAAATTTTGGCTTCAAATCTGAATCGTACCTTACAAGTTCGAACCGTCCTTTATTGAAATATTTTCATTCTAGATCCAAATAGGTATTAAATTCAAAGATTTCAATTGCATTTTCGAAAATTATTGAAAAAGTCAAATTTCCACAATCCATGCAATCTGACTGATCATAATTTTCAAATCGTTTGAAATTTTGGCTCGAAATTTCCATTGTATCAAGTTCGAACGTTCCTATAGATAAACAACCATTGAGTTCTATATAAAGCAAAGTCAATGTAAACAACCAATCATTGACAGTTTAAGACTCGGTTTAAGAGCAAACTTTGATTTAATACCGATTTTTGGTCAACCAAATATAAAAATACGAGTAAAAATATCTTGAAAAATATTTAAAATTTCTGTTCAAAGTACTTTTTTGAACTGTTTCTTGATCCTCCCAAGCAATAATTATATTCATTCGAGAACTTATATTTAAAAAAAAAAAGAATTAGTGGCAAAAGACCAATTATTATGAACACCCATTTTTTAATCAAAACCCGAGTCAATACCATTTATTGACAGGGTGAATCCCTCGGTGAATCCATAGAAAAGTGATTAAAATATCATATTATAATAGGTAGTCACTTTTCTATGGGTGAATCCTCGGGTGAATCTCTCGGTGAATCTATACTTCTTGGCTGCTGCCGCCACAGGAACTCCTTTGTTAGTTTCTTCCAAGGCCTTGGCCATTTTTTCGGGGTCGTATAGTTTTCTTGGCGCCATTTCTGGAACAAAATTTGTAATGAATATGTTTGTCTCGAGGTTTGTCCAGTTATTGACACCCTGTAACCAGTCTTTGGCTCCCCGTGTCAATCATTAGTGAGAAAGGTTTCTAGGAAGAAAATAAGATATCAACACTGCCATGTAATGGACAACACGTACCTAGGTTCTGCACATTCTAAAATAACAACAAAACCAACCATTGACACAGGTGTCAACAAGGATGTCAATAATTGGACAAGCACTATTTTGGAAAACCAGTTATTAACACCTATTTTAAAACACAAAACACCTCACTAAAGTAGGGTTGGATTCAGTTGTTTTAAGCTTCGGAAAATAACTTTACAGTTCTACTAAATGAATTTTGCATTTTTAAATAAATATGTACAAAATACCTACCTTAAGTTTGACCCGAGGTTTAACCAGTACAACTTCCATGATTCTTCACATAACTGAAATTTACAACAAAATGGCGGCATTGGCGACCTATATAATTCGCGGTAATGAACCTAGTTACCAAACTTCTCAGTTGAGTAGAAATTGTGACAAACTCAATCCCATAATTTGTTTTTTTCTTAAAATCGAGTCAAGAAAGATAGGCTGTCAATAACTGGTTAGGTGTCAATGTTTGGTTCTTCACTCGGTTCTTCACTTATTAAAGTATTTTCATTCTAGATTCAAATATTCAAAAAAGTTTCTGATGAATTTTTGAAAATGATTGAAATCGTCGAAACTTATAATATGAAACTTTGATCATCCATAATTTTCAAACCGTTTGAAATAACGGCTTGAAATCTCAATCGTAGGTTTATCATGTTGGAACCATCCTTTATAAAAATATTTTTGTTCATGATCGAAATATGTAGGTACCTAATTTTGACATCTTGATTTTAATGAATTTAAAAAAATTTAAAGTCGAAATTCCATAATATGAAACTTTGACCAGCCATAATTTTCAAACCGATCGAAATTTTTGGCTTGCAATACCTATTAATGATCGTATCGAGGATCGTATCAAATTCGAACCGTCCTTTCTCGCGTCCTTTATTGAAATATTTTCATTCAAAATTCAAAAATTTAATTTAAACCTTGATTTAAACGTTTTAATTTTAATGAACTTTTGAAAATAGTCAAAATTTCACAGTGAGTTTGAAAACAAATCGTTTGCAATATCGGCTGGACATTTCATTCGTAAAGTTTGAACCTCGGTTTGAACCATCCTTTATTAAAATATTTTTATTCAAAATCGAAATATTCAATTTAAACATATTTATGAACTTTTGAAAATTGTTGAAAGTCTCGTTTAAAATAATTGACATTTCACATGTAACATTGATGCCATAATTTTGAAACCCTTTGAAATATCGGTTTAAAATTTCAATACTCTATTGAATAATGTTTAATTCAGATCGAAACGAGGATCCAAATATTTAATTTAAACTTTTTAATGATTTTTTGAACCATTTAAAATCTTGGCCTTGAATCTCAATCCTATAAAGTTTGAACACCCCTTCAATAAAATATTTTTGTTTGATATCAAAGTGTTGAATGAATTTTTGAAAATGGTCGAAATTCTACATGACACTTTGACCAACCATAATTCTCAAGTCGCTTGCAATAATGGACAATTTGCACATTTTTTGGAAATATGAAAAATATAAGGATTAGTGAGTACCGATGCCATTGAAGTTTGAAAAATCAACCCACGACCTCTATTAATGTAGTAATCACCGATTAAAGAGCGCCAAATAACACCCACTACGTCACAGAATACATTATCTATCTCTGTCTGGCGTATTGACTGAGATGACTCTCTCTCTTTCTCGGGAGGGTAATATGGCCCCTCCTCGTTTTCGATCATACAGTGAAATTTGTGTTTTCTTTTTTGTTTATTTAGTATATTTTTGGGTATTTTGGAAAAAAAAAATCGCTGATGACTTTCTAATATCGCACCTTCGGTGCAACAAGGGCACATTATCATAGGAGATACCCCGGGAAATACATAGGAAGATGTGCCCTTGTTGCGGTGCGATATTGTCTTGAATACGTATATAAAATTTCAAGTCGAGTTTCAAGTCATTTGAAAATGTATGCAAATTGTCCATTGCAATGGCTTGAAATTTCAGTCATATAAAGTTTGAACATTTCTCTAGTGAAACATTCTTATTTAAGAATGAAGTTATTTTGACGAATTTTTGAAAAATATCGAACATGAAAAGTCTTATTTTGTAACTTTGACCATCTTTTGATAAACAGGCCCTTAATGTAATAGTTTAAGCTAGCCAAGTGCTGAATAAACGATATTTATTTATTTATTAAAAAAAAAAATGCAAACCTTTTGAATCTCTTGCTTGAAATTCAAGTCATTTTCAGTTTAAAGTTTCAAAGACTACCCTAATGGAAATAAGTCATCTAAAATCTTCTACCTATATTCAACGATGACCCCTCAAAAAAAAATAAAAAGAGCATCACCTGGACCAACAGCTGCACCTTTCTATAACGGTCTCATAATTTAGGGTCAAGCCATTTCAATACTTTATTCAACTTAACAATAAACAAATATCAATTTACCTTCATCAATAACGAAAATATCGACACTTTTATAATTCCGGCCCGCTTTAACAGTAATGGTAATTCTTATGTAAGCTTTTCATGAATTATGAATAATGCAAATTAGTTAGAATGGCTTCTACTTTCATGGGTAACTCGGGCAAATTAAAAAATATATATTTTTTTGCTTTTGCAGATTCAGGATGCTTGTCGCCAACTAAAGGAGACTTCTTAGACAAACCGGAAGTGGTGCTGCCGAAGTACAGAAGCAAAAGAGCCTCTGTTTATGATCGAGTTGATCCTGAGGATAGTATTAGAGATATTGTTAGTGAAAACGACTTTTATAGGTAAGTGCTCAAGTTTTTTGCTATAACTATCAAACCACCCGACCCTGCACCCGACCATTCTTGCTGAAATTGCACTATAACATAGTTACTACTTTGACTAACAAATAACCCAATGAACAGGCCAATCATGTTGATCACGCAGAAAAATGTTCAGTAGTACCAGCAATTTGCTTAACAGTATTTTCACCTTTCATAGTTTCACTTGTGGCCAATAGTAGGACTAATGAGGCTATAAAAACAAGATGAAAATTATCTTTGATGGTGCACCATAACTGCTCGAGTGTGGTTATGCAAGGATATTGTATGTAGGTGAATTGAAAATGATTAATGTTAATTTTTTTCGGTCGAGGAGTTTTTTCATGATTTCATGATTATATTCATCTTTCAAGTTTTTCACTGTAGTTGATTTTATGAGTTCGCTTGGTCATTTTCATCACTCAGACTTATTTTCATTTATTTCAGGAATAGTTTGAGATAATTGTTATAATCAAGTTGATAAGTATAGTAACCACTTTGTAATATGATACTGCGTCGGATACTGCCAAATTTTCAAGTTGATATTGCAAGTAGTTCATAGCTGGTCAATAAAGTGAACGATGTTCCAATATTCATCGCGCACAATATTTCAAAAATTAAGTGAATATTTTGAAGTTAACGTGAATATCGAGTTGAAAAATATCCTTCAAAATATGATACTGTTAAATTTTAAGTTGATATTGCAAGTAGTTTCTTCATAGTTGGTCAGTCAAGAGAAGAAACTTCCAATAATCATTACCTCGATCATTACGCACAATATTTTGAAGTTAACGTGAATATTGAATTGAAAAATATCTTTCAAAACATGATACTGTTAAATTTCAAGTTGATATTGCAATGCAAGTGGTTTCTTCATAGTTGGCCAGTTCAGAGAATAAAGTTCCAATAATCATTACGCACAATATTTCAAAAATTAGGTGAATATTTCGAAGCTATCGTGAATATTAAGTTGAAAAGTATTTTCCGGAATATGATGATGCAAAATTTTAAGTTGATATTGCAAGTAGTAGTCTCTTCATACTGATCAATAAAGTGAACAATGTTCCAATATTTATTGTGTTCAATATTTTGAAAAATAAGGTGAATATTTTGAAGTCAAAGTGAATATGAAGTTGAAAGGTATCTTTCGAAATATGATACGGCCAAATTTTAAGTTGATATTGCATGTAGTTTCTTCATAGCTGGTCAATCAAGTGAACACTGTTCCAATATTTATCGCGCTCAATATTTCAAAAATAAAGGTGAATAAATATTTTGAAGTTAACGATAATATTGAAAAATATCTTTCAAAATATGATACTGTTAAATTTCAAGTTGACATTGCAAGTAGTTTCTTCATAGTTGGTCAGTCAAGAGAATAAAGTTCCAATAATCATTACGCACAATATTTCAAAAATTAGGTGAATATTTCGAAGCTATCGTGAATATCAAGTTGAAGAGACTTCTCCGGAATATGATGATGCCAAATTTTAAGTTGATATTGCAAGTAGTTGCCTACTGATCAGTAAAGTGAACAATGAACAATGAACACATATTGTGCTCAATATTTCAAAAAATAGGTGAATATTTTAGAGTTCAAGTGTGTTTCATCATGGCTGCTCAATAAAATGAACAATGTTCCAATTTCCAATATTCATCGCGCACAATACTAATTTCAAAAATTAGGTGAATATTTTGAAGTTAACGTGAATATTTTGTCAAAAAGTATCTTTCTAAATATGATACTGTCAACTTTCCAGTTGATATTGCAATTACTTGGTTTCTTCATAGTTGGTCAATCAGGTGAACAAAGTTCCAATAATATTTGCGCAGCATATTTCAAAAATTAGGTGAATATTTTGAAGTGAATATAAATATCAGAGTATTCTTTGAAATATGATACCTTCTGCCAAATTTCAATTTTATATTTCAAGTCTGTCAACATTTCAAAGCTGGTCAACAAAGTTCCATATTTCACAAATTTCAAAGTTGATGTGAAGATCAAGTTGAAGAGTATACTTTGAAATATAATACGGTCAAATTTTAAGTTGATATTCCAATTAGTTTCTTCTAGTTTCTTCATAACTGGTCAACAACGTTCCGTATTTGACCGTACATCAAAGTTTAAGGCGGTGAATATTTCTGAAGAATATTTTGAAGTAAACGTGAATATCAAGTTGAAGAGAATACTTTGCAATATAATACCTACATACTGCCAAATCTCAATTTGATATTCCAAGAACTCCAAAAAGTTTTTTCATAGCTGTTCAACAAAGTTCCATATTTGAAAAAAAAATCAAATTTTAACATTCGGTGAATTTTTTTGAAAAATATTTTGAAGTAAATGTGAACATCAAGTTATAGATTATACTACCTACTTTGAAATTTAATACTCCAAATTTCAATTTGATATCTCAAGTAGTTTGATCATAGAGGGTTATTGAAGTAAATAATGTTCCAGTATGCATTGATCATCAACGTGACAATATACTGGATCATTACCTTTTGATTTTTGTTCCAATATTCAACGTTGGGCGTGATATCACCCTAAATTGGACACACTTATAGATAGATAGATGAACGCAACGGAGGAGCAACTGTTGTTTTTTTGGAAAAAATCAAGTAGTTCTCGTGATCCGAGTCGTGATCCAATGAAGGTACATTTTCGAATTTGAAAAAAAAATCCCAAATCCGCTGTGCAAAATTGTTTGCGAATTCAAAATGATTGTCAATGTTTTTTTTTTAATTCCAGATTTGTCTTATTCAAAAAACACTACGACAAATACCTGCACCTCTCACAAAAGTACGAGGAGGCCAGAAACATTGCGTACTATTTAGAGGAGAAATATCATGAGGTTAAGGTACGTGGAAAAAATCTATTATTCACTTGACATCCAATACAGGAAGTATTGATTCCATCTGCTCGTCTATTATTAGGAATGAAAGCATTTTGAGATATTCCGTTTGTCGGATGAATTGGGTTAATTTTTCCATGAATTTTGAACCGCATTTTTAATGATTTAACCTTGCCATCACGATTTTCTCCAGTTTCCCAGACAATAAAAGAACAAAACGAGGCATTGAGTGTAATTTAAGACATTCTCGTCTAATTGCCTCCGGTGAGAATGGGCTCACGCAGACACAAAACATTCTTTGTCTGTAAAAATTCATTTCGGCCACAATTGTAAAAATGTGGGACAATTCTTTTTGACATTTTCTTGAAAAAAATCAGTCCATTGACTCGCTGTACTTGGAAGGTTTCAATGCCGTATTATGGCTTCATATGAAATCTAAGTCAGGCTGAGTGTTTATGGCTATTAACCCAATAATTTCTTTAATGCTTCCACAAACGATTAGGTCGGTTGAAAGAGTTATTTGAAATTTTTATTTTGTTTCATTTGTAGTTTTTTTCATGCAATAGCTATTCCGGTGTTTCTCATTTTTAATTTTTAGCTATTCATAATTTTCAATGGCGTTATTTTTTCATTGTAAAATTTTCCATTTAATTGATTCATTATAATGTACTTTAATGCTTTAATTTCGAGGCAACCCATTTTTAATTTTCAAGTTCTTTACCTACCAAGGTACCTACCTTTTACCTACTCAATTTTCGATGTTCAAATTTTCACTGATTTAAATTCATTTTTGGTCTCCAACCCATTTTGAATGTTTTTCAAGATTTATTTATTTCTCAATCTTTTGCCAACTTCAATTAATTTTCGTGTTTGATTTTCAATTCTTTTTTTATTTTCTAGGTATTTATTTTTTTCTCATTGTAATCCATATTTGATGTCTCATTTCACTCATTTATCATTTCTTTCAATTTATTTTTGATTTTCAATATTTCAAATCAGGTAAGTAGGTATTTACTAAACTAATTTACTTACTAAGCTTCAATAATTTTTAATTGTTTTAATCGCGAATTTTTCATTTTCAATTGATTCTAGGTTTTTTATTTGTAACTTGAAAATGTGGAATTTTTTATTAAGGTATTTTGATTAGTTCAGTTTTAATTTTTCATTCATTTCAAATTTCAAATTACATATTTTTTCGACAATTTAATTTTAATTTCTACATAGAACTTTCCTTTTTATCTTTTTTTTTTTCCTTTTCAATCAATTCACTTTTGTTTTCAATTAATTATTTAATAATCTTGAATTTTTCATTCGGTACCTACCAGGGACCTACCTTTCCTGAAATATTTTTTTCAAATTTCCAATTAACTTTTAATTCTGTATCTGAAATTTTCTGATAATCAATTTTTGATTTTTCATTGTTCTGATCATTCTCAATTATTACATATTGAAAACTTTAATTGAATTTCTGTTTGAAATTATGTATTTTGCTTTTTTCCTTCATTGAACAGTCAATTTTTTATTTTTAGTTTACCTATCTCAATTTGTATTTGCGATTTTGATTTTTCATCAATTTAAATAATGGGCAATTGCCATTGACTTTAAATACTAGCCTTATAAAACTCAATGGCAATTGCATATCAAGTATTCATTTCAATTTTAAATTTAATTAATATTTGTATTGGTTTTAAGTAGGGATGGAACGGACGTCCGGTTGAGGTACCGAATCCGGCCTCCGTTTGTAACAAGTTCGGCCGGATTTTTGGTAACAGAGATGTACTATGATTTTACCGGAAATAAAACAAGACAGTAGTTTATATTTTAATCTATTCAGTCAAAACAATTTTCACATAGCTTACACTTTGCAATAGACTTATTTTCATCAGAAATTACAAGAAAAAAACAATTTGTACTTCGACTGAGCGACATAACTGCAACAGTCAAAACACGGGCAGGCTCAAACGGATTAAACACGTTGATTTCGTATGAAAAATCCCTGTCACGCGTTCGGGGATTCACAGACAGAAACAAGTCGTGGATAAAAACATTTCATAGGCTGTGTTGCCAGACTTCGGATAATGTTTGATATTATATTTGATAATATGAAATTTTGACAAACTCAGAACAGTGAAGCTTCATTTCCTTCTTCTGTGAAATGTTTGTGTCGGTCGCTAATTAACTCTTATGTAGATAACAGAGCCGGCAAAGCCCTCTACAAACAATTTTCCATCCCAAGTAACTATAGATAGCGCTAAAGAGTATAAAGCAAAGGCTTTTCCCGTTCTAATAGATGGCGTTGAAATTAAGAAAGACAAGTTAAAGTAGCAGAACATTAGTTTAATCATGACATCACAGACGTTGATATGATATTACGAAAGTTAAGAGACGTCATCTGTGGGCAGTAACTGGCGACCTCAAACTTGTAGTTCTTCCCTGTTCAACAACGTTTCGATTAGTTAAATATTTGATCTTCAAGTGTCAATTATTGCACCAATCAGCGACAAACTTCACTACTTGAATAAATTGAGTATTTCAATAAGTAGTTTGTGGTGCCATCTAGCGGATAATCTGAGTTTGATGCCTATCTACAAGCAAGGTAACTAGAGAATAGGTTGCCCAATAACTTTTCCGATATACGCGTGAAGTCATCTGTTGAGAGTCTCCATGATATAGTATAGGAATGAGAAAGTTTTTGTGGATTTGCTGGGCAGTTTTTCAAGATATATGAGATATGAACCCGGGTATATTTATAATCAGGTTATAATCAGGAAGACATATATAATAATATACAGGTAGTACCATTTGAATGCCTGTAAGTTGTACTTTTCCAAAGATGTTGTTTTCTCGATTGAAAATTCTCTAGCACTCCTAAAAACAATCTTTTTTTGGGTAATATTATGATTTTTCTTGAAAGGAAACTTCTCTAGTCTGGCTCTTTGGTACTTTGATTCTTATTGGTTCTTTAGCTCTTTGTTACTTTAGTACTTTGGTTCTTTGGTACTTAAGTCTCTGGTAGGTACTTTATTACTTTGTTTGATTGGCTCTTTAACTGGTTCTCTAGTACTTTGGTTGATTGGATCTTGTATTTCGGTTCTTTGACTCGTAGATACCTTGGTTCATGGGTTCTTTGGTACTTTCATTCTTTGGTTCTTTGGCTTTTTGGAATTTCGTTTTATTCGTACTTGAGTTCTTTAGTATTTTGGTCAATTGGCACTGTGGAACTTTGGTAATCTAGTTCTCTTGTACTTTGGTTTTTTGATACTCTGCCTCTTTGGGTTCTCTGGTTCTTTGGTTTTTTGACACTTTGGCTCTTGCGTACTTTGGTACTGGTTCTATGATACTTTTGCTCTTTGGTAGTCTGGATCTCTGGTACTTTGGCTCTTTGGTTTTCTGGTACATTAGTTCTTTGGTACCTTGGCTCTTTGGTTTTCTCGTAATTTGATTCCTTGGTACTTTGATAGTCCGTTTCTTCAGTACTTTGATTCTTTGACACTTTGGCTCTTGGGTACTTTAGTTCTGATCCTCTGGTACTTTGGTTAATTGACTCTTTGACTCTTTGGTACTTTGATTCTTTGACTCTCTGGTACTCTGCTTCTTGAGATTTTGTACTTTGTTCTTTGTTCTGGTAGGTACTTAGGTACTTGAGTTCTTTGGTACTTCGGTATTTTTATCAAGATATCGCGATTTGAAAATGACATTTTTGAACTTTTGAAATGCTATAAAACTCAAACGGTTCAAGATAGAGAAAAATGGTATACACTTTTTCACTGTAACTTTTCAAGAACTATTCTGTTATTTGAAAAGAAGGTACTGTGAACTGTCAGTTTTTTTACACATTTTCTCATTCTTTGACAAGAATTAATTGAATGTCCTTGAAAAGCTCTTCAAAAGTTAAGACTTGTAAGTGCAGATCGTTTTTCTCTTTCTCAAACCGTTTGGGTTTTATAGCATGTCATAGATGCAAAAATGTCATTTATAAAACGCGATAACTCGAAAACGACTAGATTTAGGAGCATTATGTATAATAATTTTTTTTCTTAAAATTAAAGGAAGAATTGAAATATTCATTAATATAAAGGGGGTTCCATTTCATCACGGATATGTAGATTTATTAAAGCCTCACAACTTTTATCTCAGACATTTTTTTTAAATCGTGTATCTTTTGAAATAATCGACCGTTCTGGTAATTTCTCCTAACCCTGTATAGTAACCTTGATCTACAAGGACATAGACCGACAAAGACAAACTGCGGCTATCGTAATTTTGCGACAAGCAGCGCTATCTGGGGGGGGGATGAGTATCGAAAGCTGTTTTCGTAGTCGGCAGCAGACTAACTTCAACATCAGCGCCATAGCTGCTACCGAAAAACTAAATTTTCGTTAGCCACACACAAGATGACGGTGATGTTGTCAATCAGCGTCTCATAGAGGATATTGTCAAATTCAATAATCTCAGTTACTTTCTCCATATGGCTGTGTTCAATAACTTATTATGGTGTTGACCAAGACGGGTGAATAACGAGAAACTAACATTTCGAAAGTCACGCAACATGACGCTCTTATTATCCATCAGCTTCACCTACCGATGTTGTCAAATTTATTTATCTCAGTTACTTCCTTCGGAGGGCAGTGTTTATTCTGTTGCTTACCAAGATGCGTGAATAAGTTGAAACTGATTTTTCGTTAACCACGCAAGATGACGCTCATGTTATCAATCAGCGGATGTCAAATTTGGTTATCTCAGCTACTTCCTCCAGGTGGCAGTTTTCTTTCAAAAATGTCCAGCGTCATCTGTAGAAGTGTAAATTAAGTTAGTCTATGTGAATTTTCTTATTTTTGCAGACTGAAAGAGATGATCTTATCCAGCAAAGAGAGGAAATTGCCAAACGACTGGAAACAAACGAGTCACAACTTAGAGAAAAAGAGGATGAAGTTTTTCTCCATCTAGAACGTGTAGTCTATCTTGAAGAGCAATGTGATAAGGTGAGATTAAATTCTATTTACTCAGATAACGTGGATCAAGTGGGGTTTGATCGAATGTTATCAACAATATTGCGTTATAATGTAATTCGTTACCAAAAAAAAAACCAAGGACCATTTACCAATCATATTTGGCATAAAATAATTTTTATTTGCATAGCGCAACCATCGAGGCAATCATACAATACAAACCATTCATATTAATTTGTTTAAAACGTCCTTTTTTGAAGACTAGTAGCCTTGATGTGATTGAACTTTAGTCTGAAATAAATTACTTTTTTTCATTTGAAAATAAATTTGATTTTGATGTATTTATCAGTGGTCTTGGTTTTAATGTATTTTCGTCAATGTCACACTGACCATAGTTAGATGGAGGTTGTTTGGAATAGTTGGGTTGGTATTTTTATGTTGTAACTTGTTACACAGTTCATCCTCTATTTATGTCAAAAAATATGCTAATTATGTATCCTCGAAAAATGCACATTTCACTGACATTGGTATTTGCAACGTTCCTCTATATTCTAGTGAAAAAATCATCAAAATAACTGGAATATATTTGAAGATGTTCAACAGGCTGTAACTTTCAAACGGTTTGAAATATAGGCTTGAAATTGGGGTCACGTAAAACTTCCTCTATTCAATTTTTTTTTTATCCAAAGTCATCATGAATTTGAAAATTATGACGAATTATAAAAAAATGTCGAACCATGCAAAAGTCGTAATTTGACATGTGAATTTTTATTATTTTTATTGTTATTATTTTTATTATTATGTTATTGTAGTGGCTGTATGCATTCTTTAAAAAAAAAAAGACATGTGAATTTTAAAAGCTATAATTTTTAAATTTTGGGTTATATGAGGCTTAAAAATGGTTCTCATGTCCTCAATCAGAATAACCATTTCTTACAGATAAGGGCGGAAAAAGAAAGACTCCTGGAACAAAAGGCACTGATAGAGCGGGAGCGTGATAAAACTTTAAGACTGGTAAGAAAACAAAACAAACAAACAAAAAATAATAACTCGAGATATAAAGCTACAAGAACAAGCCAAGGAATCGGAATACAACCGACGAAAACTGGAGAGAGCAAGACAGGAAGTGGTCCATCATCTGACAAAAATTAAAAACGAAAAGGAATATCTTGAAAGAGAGGTAAGAGACGATTTTCACTAGTTTGATTAAGAAATCAGAACGGAACACGTTCGGAATAAATTTCCACTAAAAAACATGGCGAATTCTTGTGGTGTCGGCTTTTTCCATTCCCATAGGTGTCCGTGACGCGAATATGGGTTTATCAGTTTCAGTTCATTATGGTGTTTGCTATGTTTTCGGAATAAATGCATAGATAATCGGGGAAGATTGAATTGTAAAGAGACGTTTCAGACGTTTGTTAGAAGGAATGGAGGTGGAAAAACTGCTTGACGAGGACCAGAAGATACATGCTATTTTCAGTGTTGTGACACAGACATTTTAAAGAATTAAGATTTTTTATTTTTTTTGTATTAGCTCATTATTTGAAGATTTGAACCACTCTAATTTCTTCACTAGCTTTAATATTTCTTTTGTTTTTTATTCATGAAATGTTTTTAAACGTTTCTATTCGCTTTGTTTTATTTTTCATCACTTTTTGCGCAATTTACTCTAACCTATTTACCTTCTCAAATAGTTTCTGTTCGATATTTTTTCAGGAAATGTTGAACATTCTTTTACATTTGATTTTCATTATATTTTGCATTCTGCACTTTCAGCCGTATTTCTTAGCTTTCAAAGGATTTTAGAAGGTCTTTTAGTTTTCAACCCTATTTTTGTATATGTAAGTAAATAAATACTTATATGTATCTCTATTTAGCTTCAGCTATAGATAATACAATATGAAAATATACTCAGTGACATTAGAAGTGCTATACCGACTAATTTTAAGACTCAATGTGAACATTACCTAATACAAAGATTCATATCTCCTTTGAAAAAAAAAAGAAATCAAATCAACCAAAAAAACAAAATGTTCAAAATGAATGAAACTTCAATATTTCAGCATAGGAGAAGTTCCATTTCAATCGCCAAACTGGCAATGCAATTAGCATTGGATGGAATGTGCTGGGGATTCAAAACACTCTATAGAGTTTCCTGGTGAAAATGGAATTTCTCCTATGCTAAAATATTGAAGTTTCATTCATTCTGAACATTTTGCTTTTTTGGTTAATTTGATATCCTTTTTTTCAAAGGAGATATGAAGCTTTGTATTAGGTCATTTTTACATTGAGTCTTATGGGAAATAAGTCGGTGTAACACTTCTAATGTCACTGACTCGGTCACTGAGTATATAAGTTAGCCTAAAACAAAGAAATAAAACATTTTTAAATAATTATTATAACTATAAAAAAAAGTGCAAACATATTTTTTTAAACTAAAATTGAGACATCATGTACATTAAACAGAACAAAAAAATAATTCTAAAACTTAGGGATTTACCTAAATAAACTTCCACTGCCTTGTTAGGTTTAATCTTTTTATTTTATCCAAGTTATTTTCAAATGTAGGTACCTAGATGGTCAATTTGTTTCATTTGATCTTATTTTTTAAATCACCTTTTTTTATGGTGTTTTTATGTTTTGTGTTCGTTGTTCATTATTTTTTATGGATTTCTAACTCCTGGTTTTTTATATTTCTCACTGAATAAAATTTAATGAATTTTAAATTTCTTGTGTTTTTCACTCCTCATATACCTATTTTTAAGATTGAAATTGAAAAACCTATTCAGAGGATTTTTGAATTTTTTTAATGATTTTGTATTATTTTTTCGTGATGTTTAATTAAGTCCCAAAATCTTGACCTGTTTCGAGGCTGTTCTAAAGTCTTGGAAAAGTTTGTGAACATCCTTGATAGTTTCAAAAGATCTTTAAGGAGCTTCCGGTACATACTTTTAAATTATTTAATACTTTTTACTAGTTCTGCTGGAATATTTTTCCATTATTAAATGATTTTTTTATGACTTTATTTGCTCTGAAATTATTTTATATATTTAGAATACACTTTCAAAGTCTTGAAACTACATAGTTAAAATGGTTCTCCACGTCCCATACTATAGAAGGATAAATCAAATAATGATAATGTTAAAAGCGTATTGAAGCTCCCTTGAAGGTTCGTCAACATTTCCTCAAAACGTTATTTGAGGTATATATTCCTTTATGGCAATTTTCACAATAAATAGAATGAATAATTTTATCTCTATCATAGAAAATGAAAATATAGCTAACATTCATAAAGTAAAAAATGATAACTGCAACTTGGCCACGTTGAGGTATGTCTACTGTCATTGATGTCAGTAAGGCTTAGTCTGACGTCACAAACTGACTGGAGCTTATTTTGCGTCCAAACAAACTCGCAGCCGAGCTCGCAGCACATGGTAAAATCCCATAAGGAACTTTTTGTTGAGTGTTTTGGAATTTATTATAAGCAAATAATACCTCTAGCAGTGATATTTGGTTGAACGCGAGTGATATTGACTCGAATCATATACATTTTTGACAAGATTAGTGGATTTTCGTTTATAATCAATGCTTCAAACCCTTTAGAGGTTATGTTTCTCACAATTTAAATCATGCCTTTAATATTTCTAGAATCAATGCTATTTTTGAAATCGACAATAAAACTGTCAAAATCTCAGAAATCATAATTTTAGAATTTTCATAACAAAATCAATCCGTGCCATAACCTTAAAATATTTTCATCCATTTATTGTCGATCTTAAAGAAAGCAATTGATACTAGGAAGCTTGAAAACATGCTTCAAAGTAATTCAAAGCCATAAAATAGTGGAAAAAAGTTGATTTAAGTGTAAGAAACATCAAAATGTTTTGAAGTATTGATTATACACTAAAATCCACTTACCTTGTCGAAAACTTATATCATTCCAGTGAACATCACTCTCGTCCAACCAAATAGTTATGGGATTTCAAAGATTTCACCGGTGATTTCACCTTGTAAAAAGAGTTTGTCTGGAGTCAGAATAAGTTCACTCATATTTGTGACGTCACGACTTACGCTGACTATTGCATGTAATGTGTAGAAGCATCTCTTTGCCAGCTAAGAATATTTTTTTAGGGATTGCAACAAATTGATGCAACTCGGCAACGTTGAAGTACGTCAACTGTCATCGCAGGCAGATTTAATTAAATGACGTCATATTGCTGCCATAAACGAAGTATTCACAATCGATTTTATTCAATTCCATTCGCAAAACATCACAAGAAAATTTATTTCACCATCTTTTTACGGAAAACTCGTGGGAAGAGGAATGTGGTGATTCAATTAATATTAATAACGGTTTATTATAAATTTACACGATGATCTATCTGTGGTGATGAGTCAATAATGTTTAGTTGTCTTTGATAAAAATCCAATGCAATGTTGCACACTTTCTACAAATCAACAACTTAATTGACCCCAAAAATCGTTTCCGATAAAAACCATAAAATTACTGTTAAATCCCTGCATGCGTCTGCAAGTTTCTCCCATATATTTTTGCAAATTGCCGATTTTATTGCGGAAAAAAATCCAAATTTGTCCCTGGCGACTTTCACTGTTCTAATTCTGTCAATATCTACAGAATGACAAACTCAAGGAGGAATTGGAGGCGGAGAGAAAAGGACTGGGAAGATACAGACAAATTCCGCGTAGAAGAACGAATGCTTCAGAGTTTGCCGATAGAAGGGTAAGTCCAATTTTGATTTACCGCTTACCGCCCATTTAGGCGGTCGTAAATAAACAACCGTGGCACACGTGGAATCAATAAGCATTGATAGTTCCTTATTGCAAATTGATTTATGTCCATCTAGAGTACAGCAGAACAGAAATGCACTTATCTGTACTTGCCAGTGTTTCACGTGCGATTATGCAAAGGGAGAAATTGATTCATAGATTGATTACTAGCTTTCTAATGTAATATGCATATTGCATCTTGATTTTTCCGTGAGATGGTTATTCTGGTTTCGATTTCAATACGCTGATTATTTTGCTGGTTAATTTGAATATTCAATTATTTAATGTATGAAAGTTGTTAACATTGAAAACTTGTAACTAAATAGATTTTTGAGCTTTCTTTTTGATAAATTGTATATTTTCATTTTTTAGTCATAGCAAGTTTATTATTTTATTCATTTTCAGGCACTTTGTGTTTTGATATTTTTCCGTTAAATATTTATTTTTGAGCGGTTATCTGTTTTCTTCAAGTCTTGATCTCTTATTTGTTAAGTTTCTCGTGAAATGTAATTACTCTTCATTAATAATTGGATTATTCATTCTCTTTTGATGGTTACACTGTTCCTTTTTTTCTAGTTTCTTTTAATTGGTTTAGTTTTTTTGTTTTTTCTTGTTTAAAAAAATTTTTTTTTTCAGCAGATTTTCTTCTTTTGTTGCGTTTTAGTTTTCGAGACTGTTGGTTCTTTAGTGGATTTTATGTTCAGAAGATGGGTGTCCGGTAAAATGTGGGGAATTTCTCACATTCATTTAGAACATGAAAAAATATGATAAGTTCCTATGATTTTTTGCACTAGGGGCACTCAATGGAAATTGGTTTTTCTTAAATTACTTTTGGAGTACTCAATATAATTTAATAAAAATTTCATATGATGGATGAACACTACCAAGAACTTCTTAAAATAGTATCCTTGAATCACATTTACCTTGTTTAGTTTACCAGGGGCGGACTAGATTTCTACGTTTCAGGTTGATTTTTTTAAATATTTGAAGGAAAATATATTTTTTTTTTTTATAAATATTTGTTTCATCCGAATGGGTCTATTTCATCGATAATGAACAAGAGTACCTACGTACCCACCTTCTCTTTATTAATTTGAGGTTCAAGCTATCCAAATTTATATTTTTCAAGTTTTTATCATACAGGGTGTTGAACCTTCAAGCAATAAAATGTAGGTATAACCTCCAATCCTTTTCTGGTAAACTAAATAAGTTGATGTGTTTTAAGGACACTATTTCAAGAGGTCCTTCTTACTAGTGTTCATCATATAAAATGTTTAATAAATTATATTGAGTACTTTTGAAGTTATTTAAAAAAAAAACTATTTTCAGCGACGTTCTTCAGGTGGCCATATCTCCTTATTGAAGGCCTCTAGGCAAAAAAAATCATAGGAACTCATCATTCAGATTCCTCACATTCTCCGGACACCCTTTATAAATTATTATCTTTTAATGCTTTTTTTGATGTTTTTAAGGCTTTTTTTTTGTACTTTAGTTTTTTCATATTCTTCAGAAAACAATTCGCATCTGATTTTTCTCTAGTGATTTTGAAGATTTTATTTCTTAAATTATTCGAATGAGTTGAATAACCTTTTTCTTTGAGAAAACTGTTTTTTGGCTCATTTTTTTACAAATCCAAAAGCGTAGAAACAGAAGTATGTTTGGAAAAACTTGAAACGTCTTTGAAACGAATTTTCTATATAAAAATAAATTTGGGAAAGTGTAAATATGAAAAACACTACCAAATCATCAATTTAGACTGTGGTACATAGTACATTGCAAAAAAAAATGAAGGCATAGAAAACTATTTTGTTGAAATATGTTTTCATGATTAAAGGATTCTTTTATCCCTTTGTATATTTTTAATGGGGCTTTAAACATTATTTTAAAAGCTTTTAAAGTTAAAATAACTCAAGCAAAAGGATTCTTGCAGTCCCACTTGAGGTTTGAAACGAATTTTTTTAAGGTCTTGTGAACTTCAAGAGAAGCTGAAATCCTAGAAATCTAGTCAAGATACATGGTGCTTTGATGCTGTGAAAACTGAAAAGTTCACTAAAACTCCTTGTAACATTACCTTACAATTTTGATACACTATTTGAAGGTAATTTCACTTTTAGAACAAATGTGACGATAAAAAAAATTGTTTCACCAACTCCATAGATAAAATTTTGTTGTACCCAATAAGTTTACATTCTACCAGAGATATTATAATTAATAATAATAATAATAATAAATCGTCTTTATTAAGAATTGGAACAAAATTAAACAAAATAATTGAAGCTTTGCAACGTTCAAGTACGTCAACTGTCACAGTTCCTGAGCAGAAGTGCGGAAAAAAGACAGTTGTAAGTCGTGACGTGACGTGAAGAAAATGTTTGTTGAGTGTTTTAGAATTTGTTAGTGTCTAGGTAGTTAATGCTTGAAAACATTTTGAAGTTATGATGTTTGCATTTTTACTTTTTTGCAGGCTCATCTAAGGAAAATGGCTTTGAAAAATATTTTTAACCTATCTGGTTCCAATGCTTTCTCTGAGAACAACATTGAAGACAATAAAATGCTTGAAAATATTTTGAGGTTATGGTACAGATTGTTATGAAAGTTCCAAAATTATGATTAGTT
Source organism: Orchestes rusci (assembly GCA_958502075.1). Taxonomy (NCBI): domain Eukaryota; kingdom Metazoa; phylum Arthropoda; class Insecta; order Coleoptera; family Curculionidae; genus Orchestes; species Orchestes rusci. The sequence goes on along the minus strand of OY293306.1, from coordinate 31,300,680 downwards.
GATATTGTCGCCTTGAAAGAAAGCATTGATACTAGAAAAGAACATGCTTCAAAGCCGTTTTTTTGGTAAAGACGATAAAAAAGTAAACAACATAACCTCAAAATGTGTTGGAGAAATAAATATTCACTAAAATCAACTTCTCTTGTCAAAAATGTTTATGATTGGAGTAAATATCTCTCTCTTTCAACAAAATATCACTGCTAGGAGCCTCATTTGCTTGTGACTAATTCAAAAATACTCAAGACATTTTTTTTAACATGTGTTAAGAGTTGTTCGGACTCAATAGTGTAAGCTCCACCCAGTTTGTGACGTAAGAAGCCTATCCATTTGACGATACGACGTCATAATGATACCTTCGTGACGCGCTAAACTAATCAAAAATTTACACCGCAAAAAAATAGGTTCTCAAAAAGTAAACTAATAAATTGAAGAAAATGAACAAAGTAAGAAAAATCTCGCTAAAAAAATCTGCAAAATGGAAAAAAAGAAAAACCTTCATTCAAAACTGAAAAAAAGCACTCCCAGAAAAAGTAAGAGTAGAGTCAAAAAATTAGTTGAGAAAATCGTCAAAACCAAATAACAATATAAAATACTTGAATAACAAAGCAAAAAACACAGTGAACATGAAAAACCAAAGCACTCACTAATCCAATTGAACCCAATCAATCATTCTAATTGAATTTTCTCAACAATGCTAATCAAACTTTCACTAAAAACAAACACAAAAATGTCATTCAAAGTGACGCCTACTTTGAATGTTCAGACTTCAGACAAAACAATTAAAACTAGGTTAATTATTTCTGTAATTTTTTTTTGTATGCCGGTCATCCTAACTGGTTTCTTACTTGGTCGTACCTGAATGAACTCACCGGTTATTTTTAGTTTATGGTTATGTTAATTTTTGCAACCTGTTTTGTTGTACACCGACGCAGTTAGATTTCATTGAAGTGATTTTGTTTCAGTGAAAAAATAATCTAAAATGATTTGTAAGAAATCACGTAAATGTTTCTATTATCCTTTAATACTGTAATCTCTTTTCAGTTTTCCTTTATCTAGTTATCATCTGTTTAGTATTTTCTTGAAATTGTATGTGTCTTCAGATATCTATTATTGTGACCCCCCGATCCTATCATATTGAGAGTTATTAATGGTAGTCCTTCCGAAAACGGAACAAAGGAACTGGGGAAATGTTCCCTTTTTCATTGGATATTAATGAGGGTCGTTTATGGTATTTATTCCGGTTTTATAGTAAACCTTCGAAAAGGTTTGTATATCAATGTTTGTGATTAAAAATTCTCTAATCCCTCAAACATTGTATTTTTATACACATGGGAAATCAAAATTTACATAAATACAGGGATTAGTGCGAGGAAGTTCATTTTTCCCTTGTCAATAGATATAGAGAAAAATGTTCAAGGCAAAAATTATAGGGTTTTAACTTTCAACGGGATCACAATGTAAAAATATTATTATGTATACAGTTGTTTAAGGAACCCGAAGCGACATAAAACAAAATTTGTTCAACTTTCAATTAGATAAATAGATTCAGCTTAAAAGCCTAGTTATATGCTGTGGTACATTGGTTTGATTTGCCACAAAATGCAGTGTTGCCAATCTATTGGGGATTTATTTCAGGGAAGAAACATCATGTTAGTAAATTAGCTACGAAAACTGAAGATTTAAATTGAAACTTTTAGTGATAAATTATCTGACCGCCACGCCTTTCGTTTCTTGTTGTTCATCAACTTGTGCAGTTTGCGGGAGATCAATCATCTTAACGAACATTTTAGAATATTTTTATGAGAATATTACTACCTAGACTGTAATATGAATTATTTTAATCCCCCAAAAAAGTTTTTATCCATGAGATTAAATTTTTAAAACATCCAACAAAAGAAGATAATAAAATATATAAGTTATGAATTATGCTATTTAATCTACTCAGAAATAGAATATTTTAGATATTTACCTTATTTAAACGATTTTTCATATTCCTAATCCTGGTAGTTTTTCAAATATTAAATATTATTAATAAATCAAAATTATTGTACCTACATCGCTAAAATATAGATCAAACATTTTTGAACATTTCAAGAAGAACGCCACTGGAAATCCTTAAAATAAAATGATTGACGAGTAAAATTGAGTTATTATTTTTGTATTTCAAGAAATCTTGAAAATGTTTTAAACATTATTTAGAAAAACACTTTTCAAGCATTTAACCTTAAGTAATCTTTTGCTGGATTTTTGAGTGATCTTTTGTATTGGGAATAGTTTTTTGAGTTCATTATTTTTTTTATAATATAATTCGATTTTAATTTTGTTTTTAATATGTCTCTATTTTGTGTGATTTTTCATTATTCTGGGTATTTTTCATCCAGTAGGTTAATGTTTTTGCAATTTTTGGATAGTTTTTCTTATATCTATTTCTCGAACTGTGACAATCACTTAATTCAAAAACCATAGATAAAAAAATTGAAGTTAGAATCAATCATATTCACATATTCCTAAATGAAAATCATCCAAAATTTGAAGAAAATCACTAACAAAGTAAAATTCTTCAAAAGTAAATTCACGTTATTGAAATGCCCTCGTCATTTAGAAATAAAAATAATCAATCAATCTTCAAAAATTGAAGAATATACAGTGAAATGTAAATAAAAAGTGTAATCACACAACTGACCTAATAGATCTTTTTGATCTCGCTGTTTTTTCGTTTTATGCTGAAATATATTAAAGAAAATCTTGTCTCAGCCAAATCGAATTTTTGTGGTTACAAATTTGTTTTGAAATACAAAAAAACTACTTTTCTAGTCAACAAGTAAACTTCATTATGTAACAATATGTAAAATACCTCATGCCGCTAGTAATAGTTAATCATTTAAATTGCCACAATTTTTTCTGTTTCCTGTACTGTAACTAATGTGTGAATTCTGCGGTGTAAAGGAAGTTTATCTCATCTTTGTACAGATGATCCTGCTTCATTATAATCCTTCGTGATTAATCCTTTAATCTAGATGTATTTTTTGTTAGTTAATCGGTTATAGACGTTTATGATTTGTTTACCATCGTGTTTAAATCAGTATGATGTCATTGTTTTTATAGTTGATAATAGCTGAGAGTCCGCGAATCCGCTCGCCTATCAGTGAGTTAATATGAAACTTGACCAAGAAAATAACAAACTTCCGATTCAATAGTCTTAATAAAAAAAAGGTTGTATTACAAACATTGAGTTCTAGTCAATGATTACAAATAATATGTTCTTGAACATTATCCTAATACAAAATTACTATTCTACTCACCGTTTCTCATCCTCATTCACCACACAATGCAAATATTTATTAAATGTGAATGCGGCTTTATGTTTTGAAAGTACCAATAGAACATGCCTCAACGTCAAATGAAAAAATTACTGCCATTGTCAATGGATGAAAGAAAATGGCGAATGCTGACGAATGTGATTTTTTATCAACAAATTGAATATAAATTTTAATTTCTCAAAATCAGCTATGAGTTGAAGAATAAAACCATGCCCTTCCCTTAGACTATTCCCTAATTAGACTGATAACTCTGCAAATTTCCATTCAACGTCTTTCTGCGGTTCTTGGGTTATAAGAACATAAACACACAGATTTTCAATTTTAGATAGAGGATAACGAACCTACGGAGTAATAAAAATGAGACTTTTCTTAAACAGACTAATAGGAATGAGGGGTGAATTATTACTCCGTGCATTTGGTGAATTGGGAAATGACTGGATAATTACAAACAGCTAAGCTACGAAACATTCTTTAACAAGGCACACATCCGCACTATTAATGCGAATGTGCAACAATCACGTTAGGCATGTTTTCCGGCATCGCAATGTGCGGAAATGCCAAAAAAGTCCATCCACCATAGACGAAGCAGAAGAGAAATTCTATCTGTTGCTTCATCGGCTTTTTACCGTGACTTTTATGGTAACAGATAATTGGAGTCTGGGAATAGACGGTAACTTTTTTATCGCTTTGGTAATTGGCGGCTTACTTTTTAACTAGGGTGCGAGGTAGGAAATTTTTGAAAGCCAGGTTATTTTGATTTTATTCAATATTTTTAGTGGAGTACTGAATCCATTAAGATTCATGATAAATAATGATATTATTATACACGAAATACCCAATAAAACTGAGTCTCAAGTAAGAGGAGAGAGAGAGAAAGACAAAAAAGTCCCGGAAACTTTTCCTCTAGTTGCCTAGATAGTCACGATTTTAAAAAAATGGTTTTCCAAATAATTTTCCATTTTCTCGAAATTATTTCCAAAACAGAGAGAATAATCTCCTCTGATGTGATCAGCAGTTCTCAAGAAGTTACGTACAAAAACGTACAAACTATCGCAAAAATTCAATTGAACACCATAGTCTTGTGGTATGCAAACAAGCATACTGTTAAAACGGCGAATAGCGGCATTCGCGGTGCCAAACAGTCACTGTTTAGCAGGAATTCCAATTACTGACCCGAGTGGAACTGAAATTTCTGTTATTAAGGTTCAGTAAATTGTCCGATACCGCTGCAGAAAAACGAAAACACAGAAATTATTCGAATTAAATAAAACAATACCGCCCTTAACCTCGCTCTATAAAGTCCATTTGCCACTCTCTTTAAAGGTCACTGTGAGTGGGTATGAATGGGCCTTTAATAACTGATAATTAGGCGCATTTCATGCAAAGTCTACCCTGAACAATGGGACATTTGTTGGAGTATGTGTACGCATATCCGTCTCCGCTTTAGTACCATTCATGATAGGGAAAGTCAAAATTTCACTTTGGGCATTGGGAAATATTTGGCAGTTGATATCCTAACTTGAAAAGCATTCCAAGGTGAAAGCAAATCTGAAATAAATCATTGCAGTACCTCGAGCATCAGTTCGATTGTGGCACAGAATAATTATTGCTTATTCAGGCAGATTTTTGTCTCTTTCTTCGTTTCCCCAAGTGCGTTAACATGCTCAATTAGTCATGTATGTTAAATGCTATTAAAACTGGTTAAATTGCTTCCCTTTTTAAGAGGAAAAAGAAAATTGGAATTAGTGAAACTGGCCTAATAGTAAGTAGTGTTATGGGTCATTGCCTTGTTTATATGGAATCTTTTAGACTGTTTTCTGTTTACTAATGTTTGATGTTTCTTTTTTGGAATTTGTGTTTCGTACGATTGATTATGAAAGACATATGTTGAGTTTTTGAGTACTATTGATTATGAAGTACTCAGTCCCAGAAAAAATGGGACATACGGTAACAGTAGATGTCACACACAAAAATACTGCGTTCGCCAAGGTTCTTGATCCTCGAGTCACGGAACAACGCTCCCTGAGAGTAAATAAGGCGAGGATCTCTTGAAATTAATTTTATTTATGCTAAGGATCAAAAATATTCTCCTGATTTTTTATAGAAGTCTGTTCTATTGAGTCAGTAGAAACGTATAAATCTATGTAGAAAGAAAGGATAAAAATGGAGTATTGCCGCTTGCGAAGAATTAAAAACACTATTATCCTTTCTACATAAATTGTTACGTTCCTACCGACTCAAGTCAATAGAACAGACTTCTAGCAAATATCAGGAGAATATTTTTGACCCCACCTTCAAAAATAGGCATAAATAAAATTTATTTCTAGAGACCCTCGCCTAATTTACTCCCAGGAAGCGTTGTTCCCTGACTCGAGGATCGGGCACCAGAACTTCTCTATCCCAAAAGTTGATATTAACAGAGATTCAGGGTGTCAAAGTTGGATTTCAATTTATTTGAATAACTTTCGAAATAATCAAGTTATATAGATGAAATGCTATTTGGGGGTGGTTTGACATGGAAAAGTCAAATCTGAGCACGGAATTTGCTTTAACTTGTAGTGGGCGCCACTTACATACCTTTTCACTCATTCAAATAGTCATAACTTTTTTGTACGCACTCGTACATTTTTAAAAAATCCAACATATTTACATGGAAAAGGTATACTTTGTAGAAGTGACCTAGAGTAACCTTTTTCAAGATATTTGAACTTGAAGTAATCCATGCAATGTGGTTTTTAATGGAAAAAAATAAAAATAAACACTTTGAAAACGGCGTTATCATGGTAATTTTGACATCAGCTTGAACTTTATGTTTCATGATTTAATAAAATTTGATCATATTTTTTTACAAAAAAAAATGCTTTTTTTTTACTTTCGACAAGTTTGGGTTAGTTTGGGTTAGGATCGCAATATTTTTTTGTGAGGAATCTGCTGTCACCGTATGTCCCATCTTTTTTGAAACATCCTGTAGATGTTGAGTTTCTGAGTACGATTTATACTAACAATGAACTACCCATCCCATTAATACAATAAACTTATCTCTTTTTATCAAAATTGAAATTGATTATACATAATATGTAATTCTAAAGTTCTATGAGTATAAGGTAATTAACTTATTCTATTTGCAGATACATCAGCTTTTTATACAAGTGAGTCTGAAAAAAGTGCGTATTATGACATGGTGATTAGTGTATGGTGGGATAATCACTTTTTGCAAATGAACATGTGTTCGCAGACATTTCGAATTTTCAAAAAAATAATAATGATGAGAATAATAATTTCGATTTTTGTTCTGTGAATTCGGAATGTCTCAAGCGATTTGAATACAATTTTCACGGATTTGTCTTTTTTCAAGCAAAAAAGTGCAATACTTTAAACAGTTGCTATGAAATCATTTGATCCTCCATTTTTCTTGAAGTTGGAAATAAGTGAGTCCTTCTGCATTACATTAATTGTTATTTTTTATCTCGAAAACGACGCATCGAGGAAGAAAAACTCAAGTTACCTTTTTTGCTCAAAATTGAACCGAAAATCAAAACAAGATTATTATTTTGTGAAAACTTAATGGCGTACCACTTTTTTCATCAATAAAATAGATGTGAGTCGCTCTAGTTCTCTCTTGGAAAAGTTAAACTCAAACGAATTTCTCAAGAAGAAGAACCCCGGATATACTCACTGAAAGTTTCAACAAAATCGCTTTAGGTGTTTCGAGTCTTCAGACAAAAAATCGAAGTTTTCCTCAACTTTCAACATTCGTTTGCGTTCATTCATAAGAAGTGATTAACCCATACTCTATTCACCATGTCAAAATGCGCACGTTTTTTAGACTTACCAGAGAAGATCACGGTCCAAAGAATAATAGCTAATTAATATGTACTAAACTAACAATATTATAATAGATAGGGAGTTAAACAATGATAAAAAATATACAGAATGTCATGAAAATAAGCAACAACATAACAATACTTAACGCAAACTAGCTCAACCCAACTTAACCTCAAAGATGTTCCAAAATAATCTAACTAACTCAACTTAATCCAAACTTCTCTCGAACCAACCCAACTTGAATTAAGTCCGGTTACCTTTGTTGGGATGAGTTTGGGTTCAGTTGAGGCATGTTTGAGCTAGTTTGGGATAAGTTGGGTTAGTTTGGGTTACTTTTAAGTTGAGTTGGGTCAGTTTGACTTCAGTAGGGTGAAGTTTGAGTTGAATTGAAGTACCAAAGGAGCAATGAGTCATTTTTGATCATTTTACTTATTCAATTTTTTCATATTTATCATTATTGACGATCGAGTATAATAATATGACCGGCAACCACACAATGATCGCGTTCATAAGACGGAACAGTTGTGGAACTGTTACCGCTCTTTCTAATGATAAAGCGCTAATTTGGCAGCAGACGGCCATGTTTTCGAGCGAACTGGTAGCAGTTTTGATACCGCTACCCATGGGATCATGGGAACATATTGGATTTAATGACAGACCTTCATAAGACTCAACAGTTGCCAATTGAGCGCTCCCGTAGCGTAGCGTCTTATGAACGCGACCATTGTTATCATCTGAAGTATAATTTCATTTTTCCTCAATACGGTGGACACTGAAATATGATCTGTTACAGGGCGTGGACAGTGCTACGTAGGGGCGTTCCAATCATAGGCGGAGCTTACTCCCCAATCAGTTTTACATTCGGACGTCCGTTCAATTTAAATGAAGCAAATTCGAATTCAAAGGAAAAAAAATGTATCGATATTCTGCATTAGTCTTGGTTTTTCACGTAAACAGAGTACGGTCCTGAGATACGGTCCGTGAAAGGGGCGTGGTTTTAAAATCGGTCGCGTGCGATTGTTGGAAGAAATGGCGGGGCTTGATCCCCGTTCTGTTGTCCATACGTCCGTTTAATTATAATAAAGCTAATTCGGATTAAAGGAAAAAAAACGAATCGACGTTTTGCATTAGGTTATTTCAGTTCTCCACGTAAACAGAATACAGTCCTGGAATGCAGTCTGTGAAGGGGGTGGGGTTTTAAAATCGGTCGCGTGCGATCATTCTAATAAGAGGCGGAGCTTGACCCTCGGTCTGTTTTCCTCCGTTTCATTAAAATTAAGTGAAGTTGGATATTAAAAAAAAATCGATATCAATGTTATACTTAGTTTAGCATGTGTCCTGAAATGCTATTTGTGAGGGGCTTGGTTTCAAAATCGGTCAGTTCTCCGTATATTCCAATGGCGGGCGGAGCTTGATGTACGTTCAGTTTTTCATTGGTTAATTCTATTAATGATGAATTAACTTGTTCAAAATAAATAAATTCGTTAACACGGATCGATTACTGATATTAATAAAGCGGAGCTTGATCACCGTTCACCTTTCCATTCGTCCGTATTATTAAAATGAGGTTTATGCGGATAACAGCGATAATGTGTGCTGGATGCCCATAAAGCACGTAATTTTTCCACAATTCCAAGTATATAGCATTCGAAAAACGAGCGCACCTATTTTAATTGTGGTACTTAGACGGTTTATTGGGCGGTCAGCCGGCATTGTTTTTACGGTTCACGTGGTACCGTAGCAGGTTTTTATTGTAATAACAATGGTTCATTAAGCGTAGCGGATATTGGTGACAACTTTGTTGAAGATGATGAATTGATGATGATTGTTTCACGGTAGTTTTCAGAAGTCGGCACATTATTTTTTGGTTATGGAAATACATATTCTATTGAGTTTCATCCTTTTTATTTTTTTTATTAAAATTTGGAAATGTTCAAGAAGTTTCAAAAAAATATCTTTTTTTCTGCTGTTTGATTCATTTTTATTCATTTGAGAGTAAGTTGCAGTTTTCGTATCTTTTCTCAGTTTTTGTTTGCGCTTTTTCTCAAAGGACCTGTGAGTTTCTTGAAATTTTTATAAACTTTTCAAGGGTTTAGATCAATTATGGGTATCTATTTCCAGTTTCATTTTTGTTTTGTTTTTCTACTTTTTAATGTTATTTCAACATTTGTATTTTGTTTTTTTTTTGCTTATTTAATTTTTTCACTGGTCTATAGACAGTTCAAAATCAAAAGTCATCGAAGTTGACAAACAAAACGTGATCAGACATAGCGGAACGATTGAAAACATGTGTTGGTCCATTTCACGTGACCTTTCAATCGTTCGGCTAAGTCCGCACACGTGTAGGTTGTTTACTTCGCTAACTCTTGGTTTTGAACAGGGTTTATGTATAGTTAGGAAATTTTTGACGTTTTTTTCAGTTTAGTTTTTGATTACTTTTCCTTTTTCCATCAAACAAAAATGTTCGCCTTTTCATTTACCTTTATTTTATAGCGAAATTCTATAATTGTGTAATTGTGATTCTCAAATCATCCTACTTTTCAAAACACATCATCATCAAAAGTGAAAGCCGAAAAATAAAATCTATAATTTAAAAGTCACCTGTATTAAAATTAGTGAAAAAAAAGCGAAACAAATCAAATGAATTGAAAAATCATTTAACAAAATGCTCATTGTGTCGTAATAGAACGACTGAGTGGTGGTCTGAAAATGTTACAAAAAATCGCTAACAAAAAACAATACAAAAAGTACAGAACTATTTATAAAGTCGTCGTAGACGATCGAGATTTTGAAGAAAGTGGTAACTTTGAAAATTTAGTTTTATCAAAAATCTGACCCAAAACAAACTCAGAATAAAAAAAATATTCACTTGAAGAAAGAAAAATGTTATAGAAATTGAAGGGAAAGAAAATATTTTGAATTATTGAATGATATAATTTTGAAAAATTTATAAAACTACCCAGAATAAGAATGAGTTATTTAAAAAAAAAATAATGATTTTATTAAAATATTCGATGCATGTTCTGACACTGATGTAAGTGACTTGTCGCTTTTCCTTGTCCTCACTGATTACAAATCGTCATTGTTTTTTCGATCACGAGTTGAATTTTGAATCGGGCATTATTCATGGAAACTTATGAATCAGTTTTGCAGTGTTGGGCATTGTTGTTTTCTTCTTGAACTAATTTTTGTTGTTCTACCTCATACTTCAATTAAAGCCAAAAAGATTGCAAAATAGATCGCTACGTTGTTGCTGATGTGCCCTTTTCTTCCAGGTGGCAGATTTAAAAACTCCAGAATATCAAGCCTCAACTTTGGCATCACAATTCCAGAAAGCTGTGGAACATTTGGCCAATTGCAATCAGAAAAAATGCTCAGTTTGTGCCTATGCTAAGGCTTCGTATAAAAGAATCTCTCCTCATAATCATCAAAGGTATGTATTTTCATTGTAAATATTTGAAACTGGATGTATCAATGTATCCACACATAACACCATAAAAATAACATACTGGAGTAAACAATGGGTGTTATGATTATGCGGGAGGAAGTGACATTGAATAAACTGTGGAAAAAATTCAATATCGTTAGAATATACACAAAGATCTTTTGGAACACAACAATAGTTAAAACGCAACATTGCATGTTGAAGTAAAAACAATTTATTCAACAAAATGAGTAACGCTTATTACAACATCTATTGTGGACGGTTATATTTTTAATGTTTATTTAATTAGCAAAGAGAAAATAACGAGATGATGGTGAATTATTATAAGGTTTTTTTTAATAAACATGGTGACTTAATCTTGTAATCACGTATATAGGTAGATGCGCATTGACTACTTAGTCATTAATAGATCACGTTTTTATATGGAACTTTTGTTAGCTTTTGCTTTTATCTCTTATTAGATGGAAAAATACGCCTTGAGTTTTACTTTTCAATGACAATGAAACAAAATCAAGTGATAAACTCGATCAACTTTGAACATCCTCCCACCTTGAGCAATTTAACTGGTCGCAGTTTGCTCGAACATCATGATAACGTTGGGGAGGCTCCAAAGTTCTCCTATATCCTTTAGTTATTTATCTTTGTTCTCCTGTTTATTTGAAGAAAATGTCCCCACTTTATCAAATTCTTTCCTATTGAAGTTTCTAGTCTGCTTGAAGTATTTGACTTTTCCTTCGCTCTAAGCATAATATTATGAAGTCGTTGAACTGGAAGTACTAGAAAATCATTCGCAGTTTATAGTTTCGCAATTTGTGGCGTCCCATCTCTATAGGTATTATCAAACAAACTGACCTTAATTTTCAAAAAATGATCTAAATCTGGAATGAAAAATGGGGGATTCCATTTAAATAACTCAAGTGTAACGCAATATCTTATTTTTGGATCACCCTGTATTGTACGGCTACACATGAAAAGACGTCCCCTTAGAAATCAAGCGTTTCTCCCAAAATATAACAGGACCCCTATTTTTCAGGTTGAGAGATGCGTAAGTTCCGCTGTGTGATGGGAAAAATCTCACCACACATATGTTCTCTTACAAAGTTTATTCCGTATTCTTGAATAGAAGACCTCTCCTCGATTTTTCATGTGCTGTCGCCAAATTTAACCTGTTCGTTAGAACTAATATGACAAGCAAAAACTTTGTTTGACGAGTAACTTGAGTTTTTCAGTTATTAAAATTCATTTTTTTTGCAAAACATTCGCTTGCTTTGTATATCGAACTTCGAAGAAACAATAAAGTGATAATTATTTGTGTTTGTGGTTTATAATCATAATAGTAGTTCGTAAGGGTCAGGATATGAAAAAAAAAGAGAAAAAGCTTCGCCAATAATCAAGACTGAGAATGAAATGCTATTTAAATTTGTAAGGGGGCATCTCGAATTAAGAACACCGACATAAAAATGTGAAGCTACCAAAATCTGGAAAAATATTTTTAAATGAGATGAAATCATTAACATGTTCTTTACTTTTAATTTGGAAGAAGAATTCAAGATTAAAGTGGGCAATCATACGTAGGTATATACAAAAATATCTTCATGATCAAGAGATTTAACTTGGAGAAGAATAATGATAAGATTATACAATCAAATTTTTAGTATTAAAAACTTGATAGTTGGGCACACATAAATGTAAATTGTAATAAGTATGTTCCATATTATCACTCACAGACACAGAGCCACCAAATAATGAATGGATCAGTTGTTCTTGCCTGATGGTACAGTATTCCATCTCCATTACCGCAGCCTGATTGATACAGGATATAGGAGAGCCACTTTCAATGATTACTCTTGCATTTTGTATCTTATTCTTGCCTCTTAGTGTTAACGTGTTAGTCTAAGATACGGTATTAGGAATATATACCCTCATCAGTTATTTAATGCGGATAAAGACTGTATTATGTCAGTTAATTTTTCCAAAAATAGATTGCGAATGGGTTGCCTGGCAAAATCCGGGGCTACACTTTTATACAGGATGGTATAATTTTCAATGTTCATCATTATATCTTGGAAACGGTAGAGTATACAGAAAAGTTCATACCACGACGTCGGATCATGAATTTGATAACGTCATTTTGTAGAGGAAAAAAAGTTACCACGAAGATGTAACATTTGTTTAGAAATATTTCTTCTTATAAACCCAGGAAAACACGAAAACCGTTTCACAAAATTTCGGCTTTTCCCGGATATGTCTGGAAGTATTTGGATTTTTTTGGATTTCCCAACAACCAAAATTCTCAACTTTGTCATGATTTGAACTTTGCTGTATATTCTACCGTTTCCAAGAAACTGATGGTGGTTATTTCAATTTTGTAACACCCTGTATAAAAGTATAGCCACGGATTTTGTTAGGCAACACATGCGCAATCTATTTTTGAGCAAAATATCCAACATTCAATATTTATTAGCATCAAATAACAGATGAGGGTATACAGGGTGTAAATTAAATACTTGTAAACATTTTAAGGGGTTAGTTTGGGTTAGTCTTTGGCTGATTTTGAGACGAAAAGTTCATTTGAACACGGTTCCGCAACAGCTTGGTTTCTGAGGGCGTAAAAAAAAACTATTTTGCTTATATTTTTGTCATTTGACATGGACATTGAACGAAATTCTGGATACTAGGGATATTGAGGACGAAAAACTCGAATATCAACTTAGTTTTTTGTTTAATGTTGGAGGGCGCCACATATAGTGTTGGTTCTCGGAAATGACCCGACTTAAAAAATTTCAAGGCAGCTTTAACTTCAAACCCGTTTTTATTCAAAATGGCTGTTTTTAACGACAAATACTATAAGTAACTTTTGTATGGAAAATTGAATGGATAATAGGTCTACCTAGTCAAAAATGACATACAATGCTACACAAAAAAGTTATGGTTAATTTAATTCAGAACCAACACTGTATGTGGCGCCCTCCAACATGAAACCAAAAAGTAAATTGATATTTAATTTTTTCAAATATTAGACTAAAAAAAAGAAAAATGTCTACCCAAATATTATTAACACTTCATGTTCATTCCACAGATTTACGCCTTCATATTCGCTGACCCTTTGACGTTCTCATTGCGGTGTTGCCGGATTGTTGTATTTGGGAGTTATTTTATAGCGATTTCGGTTCACTTCTCTAAAATTGCTCCACGGGAGATGATGCTCTGTCGGCGATTGATCTAACTCCGATCGAGAGCCCTCCCAGAGGAGTCTGCAATCTTGCTGGCTTTACTAAAAAAAGGCGAGAATTTTTTGGAATTAGATGTTATTTGAAGTTATAAAAAAATGAGGTTTGTTTGAATTGAATCCTTGGCTTTTGGGCTGGGCAGTTTATTAATAATCATGGATAATGAACTCATCACATGTTTGCAAGTCTGGGCCCGTATCCACGATTCAGGTGATGTGAATATGAAGTGAAAACTACATTGGTTTTGTACATCATAATTCCTTTCATATTTACTTCACCTGAATCGTGGATAGGAGGTGGATAGGAGGGGCCCTGGTCAATCAAAACAAAAATGAAGAATAAGAATTTCTGGATCATCCACCAAATCGCAGATCAATACAGAGCGCTCGCTTAAAGATTTGGAGCAACCGCATGTTAAAACCAAAATCGATGCCCCGAGTGAGCTATCTATTTCGTTCACCGAAAATGCAAATCTGGTCGAGATCTGTCAAAGAGCGATCTGAGAGCGCTCTTGAGCGGTAAACCGAAATCGCTATTAGTCAAATCCTTCTGAATACAGTTCGTTTTTTATTTAAAGTTACAGTGACAGATCAAAATTGGAGGTTGAAGGTTGGCAAAAAAAAATGACATAAAGTGCTCGCTAATTGAAATGAAAAGATAAAATATTTGATAATAGACTTAATTTTATCGATAAAAGAAGGATTTTGATCATCAATTCCACAATAATTGTCATCACTCTCCATTCTCGAACTTTTTTTCTGTCAAATCAAATAAATTTTGTACATAGCAAAATAAAACGAATCGCAGTTCAATTTATGACTATCGTAATAAAACATGTTTGTCAACCTTTAACCTACAATTTTGATCTGTCACTGTTACTTTAAATTAATGAACTTTAATTCTCGGAAGTAAAAAAATAATCAAATAAAAAATGACGATTCTCACTTCCCATTTTATCATTTTGTTTTTAATGGAAAGAACACAGTTGATGTCGGTAATATTACTTAGTAAATTAACATAAAATTCTTATGGTAATGTGGTAAATTTGGCAACCAAGAGTACCGTGAACAAAACCCTCTCGCGTCTGTGTAGATGCTGAACTCAAACAATGTCCCTTACTGGTTCTTGTCTCAATGAAATTATCCTTAAATTTCAGTCGTAAACTTTTTGGCTGTCTGCAAACTCCCTTTTTGGAAATGAAAAACATGATAAAACCCCACCGATCACCGATACATTGCGGAGAAGGTGAAAGTTTGTCCGAATGGTTTTGTCCGGTTGCAGAGGACGATGCTAGTCCTTCGGGTAATTATGGTATAATTTTTTCTCGAATTAACTGAATATTTTTCAGTTGAAAGTGAATGTTCGTCACTCAGTGTCCCTTTTGCGGAATTGTCTATGTCCTATATGGATGATACTTCGGACACTTCTTCAAGCTACATGCGCGACAAGGAGGACGATCAGTTGGATGGGTTTAGTCAGGAGAATAGAAATAGTTTCAGAGGTAAAATTGCGTTTGCGCATGATCATAACTACTTCATGCACATGCGCCAATGTATTTATGATTTTAGGTTTTGGCAGCGATTCAGGATTCTCATCCGACATTTGCGGCGATTACAAAAGCAACGCCACCACACCTAAGGAAAAATTCAGTCCGAACGCAACGTTGGACGAGCACGAGTGCGCTAAATTAACGCGCACCAAGTGGACCGCTTCGTTCAGAAAAATAATCAGACGTATTAAAAAGTAAGATAAATGCCTAAAAAATTCAATTTCCATGATATTATTAAATAGATTATACCAATAACGGATTTGACGTTATACAGGGTGTACAATTGATTCGGATAGTTCAAATAGTTGTAAGTCAATTTCTGATGTTTTAGACGTAAAAATCTTGCCTTTAGTGTTGCTAGTTGAGGATTTAGTGTACGGTGCTGTTTTCTTTCATTTCCTTGTATGTACTTAATATCGGCTGTGGTCAGTATAATTTGTTCTTTTATTAATTTATGGAGTAGTGACGTGGCCATTGTGGTTATGATGGCCGGGAAGTCGGCTTGTTTAATTTGGTGTGAAAACTTTGACCATGATTGCTTTCACATATTCATGTTTTCACACCATGGATTAACTATAGGTTAATAGACGATAAATATACTTGTCCCTTAAATAAGTTCCAAAACACCCAAGTGCTTTTCTGTATGTTTATAGTGGGACCTCATGAGTTACCCTTATGATTTGGTTGAGCTATAAAAACAATTGAAACAGTCCATCCTTATTTCAAGTGGATTGACGGTTTCAATTGCAAAGTACTTTTTCCAGATGTCTCTATCGGTCGTTTTTGTCATGTTGAATTATTTATTGTGTAGATTTAATTGGACTCGTACATTCCGCATATTATCGTATTGTTATACACTTTTGTAATGAGTAAGACTAATAAACGTTTTTCGTCAAGGTATTCAATTTGTTCCATTTATGGATTGAAAAAAGGGGAGTACGTCTGGAAGTCGAACGGCTTGGAGGATCACAATTATCATCAAACACTCTTTTACTGTCATAATATACGCGAGACGAAACGTGTCGTGACGCGGCCTTGAAAAATCACTGCTATGTCAAAGCATGATACTACGACAAACAAGATATGCTCACTAGCCGAACGAGTTTCGAACTGAACTACGCATCAAGCTATCCGGTGACCAAATTGGATAAAATAGCATTGGAAAGCATGGCTTATATTGCGATTTTGTAGAATTCTGATGATTATAGTTGGTTATTTACCCCAAAATGAATAATATGTATCTAGTTGGTTATCTATCTATCCAAAATTGATAATATAATTTACGCAAATCCCACCAGATTGGTTAAATAGTATTTAAAAAAAGATCATATTATTTTCAATTTTGCCGTTATATTGAAAAAACATTTTTCTCAGTTGGTTTTCGACGTTAGAAAGGATTTTTGAGGTGAAACTTTTTTATGTGCGGTGGAAGTGGAATTTCATGGTCGCGACACACTTGGTTCTTTGTGGTTTTGTGATTCTATGTTCTTTTCTTCCTTCTTTTGTGGTTTTATGTGTTTCTTGGAGAATCTATGTGATTTTATGTGGCTCCATGCATGTGGTTATTTTTTGGTTCAATTTGGTTTTTGTTGTACTATTTGGCTTCTTGTGGTTCCATGTGGTTTTGTGGTTCTAAGAGGGTTTTTGCTATTCTATGTGGTTCTAAGAGGTTTTGGCATGTGGCTTCTATGGTTTTTTGTGTTTCTCATGGTTCCATGTGGTTTTTGGGGTTCCATGTGGTTCTTGTGGTTCTATGTGTTTTTTTGTGGTTCGATATAGTTTTTCCGGTTCGCTGAGTTATTTTTGTGTTTCTATGTGGTTCTAGGTGTTTTTTTGTGGTTTCATGTGGTTTTTAGTGGTTGTATGTGTTTTTTTGTGGTTTTTCAGGTTCGTTGTGTTTTTTTTTGTGTTTTTATGTAGTTCTTGTGGTTCTGTGTGTTTTTATGTGGTTCTTGTGGTTCTATGTCTTTTTTGTGGTTCCATGTGGTTTTCAGTGGTTCTATATGTGGTTTTTGTGGTTCCATGCGGTTTTGCTGGTTCTATATGGTTCTTTGTGGTTTTGAGAGATTTTTTGTTATTCTATGTGGTTCCATGTAGATTTTCTGGTTCTATGTGGTTCTGTATGTTTTTTTTGTGGTTCCATGTGGTTTTTCTGGTTCCATTGCGATTTTTCTGGTTCTATGTGGTTCCTTGTGGTTTTTTGTTTTTCTACATGATTCGATGTGGTTTTTGTGGTTATGAGAGATTTTTTTGTTATTTTATGCGGGTTTTTGTGGTTCCATGTGGTCTTTGTGGTTGTATGTGTTATTTTTATTCTAATTTGATCTTGCTACTCAAGGTTAGCGGGTTTCTCTTCAGATATACCGGATATGCGATGCGCACATAGTGCTCACAAGTTTTTTTTTATAAGAGTACCTATAATTATGTCGGAAAAATAATTACTATAAATTATGCAGTCTTTGTCCTTTTGATAACACTTCTGTATCCATATCTTGCGAATATATACTTGGATGTTGGAAACCGAAAGAAATGGTATTTACACGGACGGTTTTCTTTATTTTTCTTATTGCTGCTTCTGCAGAGCATCACGGCACAGTACACCATCATCAAATTATGCTCAACCATAACGCAACAAATTCTATAAATATCCACGGTAACCAAAAAAAAACATTGGTTAGTTGGACTTCTTATACGGAGATCCTTGGTTCGAATCTCACACATTGAAAAAAAAAAGATAAATGTTCGTCTCGTTTAATCCGCACGTGTCGTGACGCGGCCTCGAAAAATCACTCATGCAGCTGACGCGCTTCGGATTTTTAAGACGATGTTGGTAAATAATTATACAGTGTGGCTCAAAAGAGCCCTCCCACCCCTTTTTTTGAATCAGTGCACCAAAAATTTTGAAACTTGGAATAAATACATACTACTTTTTGTTATAACTGACGTTCTTTCTACTGGACGCAATTTTGAAAGTAAAAATCAAATGGAATGGAGTGTCGAGTGATACCGCATTTCAAAGGTACTTTCATCCTTATTACATTCTGAAAGTTTAAAGTCGCTGTCACGGTCTAATTTCTCAATTTTTTTTTTTTCACAATAGCGCCAAATTACCGTTTTCACATACTAAGCTGTCACCACAGCTGGTAACTATTGAGTTGAGAAATGGTGTACATGATCATTTGATCCAAACTTCTTTCTTGTACATAAAACGGTTGTAAAGTTATGGGCGGGCTTTTTGAGTCTCACTGTAATGGAGTAATTCCGTATCGAGCGCAACCCTCTAGATTTGTGTGCGTAAAATAATAATTTGATATACAGGGTGTATACGGTCTTGTGATTTTTTCTTTAATGTTCTTTTCTACACGTTAAAAGAATATGATTAACGCTAAAACGCCTTAGCAAAAGTCGAATAATAATAATAATAATAATAATTATAATAATAATAATGATAATTCATGGATACGTCGAGCGAGACTTTGCGTTCAACAACAGGGCGATAACTTTGAACAACTGCTGTAAAGCAGTAATTTTGCAATTTAGTGTCATCATTTTTGAAAATAAAATCGTACAAACAATTCATTATCTCTCTTATTATTCAACTTTTGCTAAGGCGTTTTAGCGTAAATCATATTCTTTTAACGTGTAGAAAAAAACATTAAAGAAAAAATCACAAGACCGTAAACACCCTGTATTTATGACAAAAAATCTATCCATATGTTGGTAGGTATTAGATCATTGGTAGGTACCCATGTTTTGTGGTGAGATTCTTTGTCAAAAAAGAAAAATATTTTTCCTTAGAAAAAATGTTCTGCTATCTTTCGATTTTGATATACAGGGTGTATTATAACTACGCCACTGGTTAATTTTTTTAATCCACTTTTTAATAAAATAATCCTAACTAGTACCACTAGTTAGGATACCAAATCTGATAAAAATATTCCAAGTGGTTTAGATGTAATTAAGGAAAAATCTTTTTTTTTTCATAACTTTGACACCCTGTATATCGAAAACGAAAGCCCGCGGAAAATTTTCGTTGAGGAAAAATCTTTTTCTTTTTTGATAACGAATCTACAGTTTCACGTTGTAACACTTACTCTGTTACACCCTGTATATCAAAATATTATTGCGCCCCCCCTGAACATATATCCTATCCTATCAGGTAGCCTTTAGATAGTGAAGACATTTCAGGAGTTCGTTGATGTTTCTGTTCTGAGGATGATTGAACTTTGACCTTTAAAAATAAAGAATCGGAAAAAATAGTTTATTATTTGGAAGCTACAATCACTGGTTCCCGAACGCGCGGTGATCAAATAAACCTCGGATCCCATATACAGTATGTCCAGGATGAGAATGTCTTACCAGATTTTTTTGGGTATTTCGCCACACCCTATCAAAAAACAATCAAACTAGTGTTTATATACCGGATCTTCTATATTATCTGAAAAAAAGTCTATTAGTAAATCATTTATGCGCCACAAAACTACACAGCATATTATCTATTTTATGAGAATGTCTATCATGGGGATCTTGGAAACCATAAGAGATACGAAGATAGTTAAATTAGAGAAAAATTTCACATTTTAAAGCCAAACAATAAGCCGTTTGGAAAGTCTCAAAATTCCGAGTGGTTCGGAGATACCTAAAAAACCGAAATTCGCCGATTTTGTTTGTATTTTTTTCTGACGTTATTTAAAGAGATATGGAAAAACAAAAAAACTTTCTCATGGCCACTTTTTCAGCTCTACAAAAAAGCGTTAAGGGATTTTCCGTATGACGTTTCGTTTCGGGGAAACCATCATCAAATAATTTTTTTTATAATGCATGTAAAAAAAGTATACCCTGTATTAAAAGCATATTTTACTACGAATACAACGATGGATGACACAATATTATGATTCTGCAATACTTAAATTGGAAAAAATGGGTTTTTATTAAATTTCAAATGTTTTGGTTAAGTATAGGCGGTGAAATGATGAGAAAACGTCAAAATAATTGTATTGTCATACTACTGTAGACAAGAAACGCTGGATATTTTGGTCGTTAATTGACAAAATAACGTAATAAACTTGAAATCGCCAAAAAAAACCTTGCAACGTTATAAAGCCAAAGAATTATTCACTTTTAAATCCTGTTAAGAGGCTTGGATAGGTCCAATGAAATAAAACACGTTTTTCTATAAACAATATTTTAACTAAGGTCTCTATCTTCTAGGTACTTATATTCAAATGTAAAGCCTTCCTTTTTCCTTTGTCCCCACTTTTCGTAATCGAAATATATGTACGTGCCCTGCAAAAAAAATGTCTGCCTCATATGGTCAACGATTGGAAGAAGTTTAAAGGAGGGAGTTCTTGGAAGTGATCTCACCTGTTCATACTCTTCATTGATGATTTTCGGTTCTTCATGTCGCTGAAACCACATCATATATTTCGTATGGAACCTCCAACTCTGTTTTTTCAACGCCTTGGCCGCCAAGAACTGCGCCCTTGTGCCCTCCATGTAGTAGAAAACAAAAAACAACGTTTCGGTGCCTAGTCGCTGGTAAAACTCTGGCGTGTCCGAGTTGAACAGTGGCGTCTGCATTATCAAATACTGGAAGTTTACTCGAACATTTTTATAACCTTGCAACTCACCTGCATATAATACGACGGTGTATTACACGGATTCCTCGGCAAATACGTTCGTATCCTTTCCGTATCCGACGGATGTGGCATGTGATAATACGCAGGCTCCATCAACTGAAACTGGTGCTGATGCTCCTTCTGCAAGGGCACCGTGCCCAGTGGCGCCACCCCTAACAGCGGCGGAATATGCGCCTCTGTTTTCGCCTGACTCAACTGACGTGTCGCTTCTAGTATCGACACTTGACCGACGGGAGGCGCCTGCGTCTCCAAGTTAGTCCGATCGATCACTTGTTGCGCCATCGTTTTCAGCGTCGACATGCCTTCTGAGATCTGCTTTTCAACGTCGCCATTGGCTTGAACTGGAACGTCCACAACGTCACTGATAGTCAGCGGCGATAGGGTCGTACTAAACACATCATCCACGTTGTTCATCACATCTTTCGTCTGCGTTGGTTGCGGGGGCGCTATCGTCGTCGTCGTGCTCGTCGTAATTGTCTCAACGATGGATTTGTTCAGGTTGTTTGCGGCGACGGCAGCGAAATTGCTGACGGTGGTCAAATTGGGCATCACAGGCGAGGGATCACGAGGTTTGCTGGGCGTGCTCGTTAAAACTGTAATTTTACCTTTTCAAAGGTACATGGTGAGCAATTGATGGATTTTTGCAGAGTACTCACCAGAGGGCGTCGAGGTAGCGCTGGTGATACTGTGGTTGAGAAGGGAGTTCGAGCTTGTGTTCAGCGACGTTGCCATCGCTCGCACTGGAGTTGGTTTGATTGGCTGTAAGTTATTAAAATGACAGTGGAGGCTGACGTAGATGAAAGTCTCACTTTCTGCTGCTGAATATCCTTAACCGTAGACGTCACGGTAGTCGTCGCTAACGTCACAACCGGTTTCTTCTCCTCCTGACTCAGCTGCAGCTGCACAGTTTCGACGGAATGATTGTTGACGGACGAGCCGGCCGAGTTACTGTTCATCAAGGGCGCGGGCGACGCCGTCGGTGACGTACTTGACATGTTGGACGTCGGCGTACCTCCTTAATAAAATTTTATATGCATTGGGAAAAAAATAATATCATGATTTGTAGTGCAAAAGAATCATCAGAAACCGCGGTATAATGTTAAGGGGAAACTCACCTGACGAAGGTAAGCAAACTGCGCCCAACTCCAAGTCATCAATGCCGATGATGTCATCGTAAATGAACTCATTGTCTTCGAAGTCGGGTTCCTTCCATGACTCGATGTAATAGTCGACGTTGTCTTTAATCGGCCTGATCTGAATGAAAAAATTGTGAATAAATCCACATTAATAACTCAATCGTGAATTCACCCCAAAGCTCAGCACTTTGGTTCCCTTAAGCTTGCGCTTGCGTTTTTTTTTGTGGGGCATTGAAATAATTTGGAATTTCATCAAAAAAACCGTGACATTTTGAAAATACCGAATGAAGTTGACAGACGTTGAGGGTCTGGTTAAGTATGTGCGATTTAGAAAAAAAATGTTTCCGTGGAGAGACCAATAATTCATATTAAACGTACTGAGAGAAAAAAAACCGATGATGAAGCATGTTGGAACAAAAAAAATGACGTGAAAATATCTCACATTAGGTGCCCACAGACCAGCATTCAATACCGTCAATCTTTCTTTTCAAAATGAATCGATACTGAAAATCTCATCACCCACTAACACGTAACGTTTTCCTGCCATCTTTTCTCATCATGACAAAAAAAGATGGAATGCACATTTATCATCTTGCCCAATGATCTAATCATTGATCTTGCCCACTAACTTGGCGTTCCAACAAAAAATAACGCCGGTTTGTCCTGTCGGATTGGAACGTCGGTTCAAGTAACAGGAAAGGTGGAATGTGCTTTTATCAACTCATTCCCCACTACCTGGCGTTCTTTCCTTTGAAAGTATGGAATGACGGGAAAGAATGTCAGGAAAGAACGCCGGTCTGTGGGCAGCTATTTGGGACACAATTTTGATAACTCTCCAAAACGAGAATCATACAGTGTTGTCAGACAGAAGTCAAATGCCACAAATTCAAAGAAATAATACGATTAAAAGATGTATTTTTCTCCATCCAATGAAAACATGTGCACAGCAACATGGGGATAAACATAGAACGTAAAGGCACAATGACAAACTCGATTTATATTTTTTATAGGTATACAAATGAATGTGAATTGTACAGAATAAAAATGGACATATTATTGAAACTCTTGTGAAAGGAACACAATAAGAAAAAAATAAAATTTCCAAATTTGGTACTTTTCCGAAATATGAGCATTCAAATTGAAAAATCTTCGTGAAGCGGTGATACCATAAATCTCAAAAATTGGTCGATATTGATTGATTGATTTCGATTGTGAGTGGGATAATGGAAAAGCTAAGAGATACGGCGTGGCCTTAATGGATGAAAAGTTGCGTATTTGTATGTCCAAACATATTCCACCTTAGTTTTATTTTGAATCGATACCGTAATGCAGATACAGGGAGAAAAAGGAAACTGTACTTAAAAAAAACACAATATTCCGCTTATTATAAAAGCTAACCCTTTCAAATTTTCAGTAAATGGGTAAGAGGATACGACGATTCTAAAAACGGCATGAAACAAATTGTATGCTTACTATGTTGCGTCCAGCCAAAGTCATAATAAGCAAATTATTGTGGTTTTACGAAAATGGACATTTCCTTTCTCACACTATATCGATTCAAAATAAAAAAAAAAAGGTAAAATATTTTTGAGCATACAAATACGCGACATTTCTTCCATTCAAGCGACGTCGTATTTCTTACCGTTTCCAATACCCCCATGTACATAATTTTATTCTGAATACACTGTACATATACGTTGCCCTTCTCGCCTCCTTTTCTAGCACTATGTATTAGCAGGCATTCGAGCGCAGTGGACGGTGTGGTGTCGATCGCTCCACAGATGGCCAGGCTGGCTTGACGCAGTAGACTTGTTAGTTTGGCTCTAGCTAGAGGTACTTTGATTGCCATTTACATGCCAAACTATTGCACCGTAAGTTGTCATCGGCCTGACGACTGTGACATAAAGCCAGTTTATTTTGTTTGGGGTTGATTTCCCAGGTTTTTCCGCAAATGCGTTTGCATGCCCACACGGACACTTTTGCTTTGCGGATGACATATTACAGGTAAACATTCCAAGTGAGGGTGTCTAGCGTGACGCCTAGATATTACGTATTTCACCTCCGTCTCAAATGGAACAATTACCCCCATTCAGAGTGGGGGGAAGTAGGAAGTTTAGCCTCCTCCTTGTTCTAGTGAAAGTTATTATGATTGTTTTGGCAGGGTTCACAGGCATTTGCTCTTCCCTGCACCAACCATTTACAAGGTCAATGACATATGGATCTTCCCAGTGATTTCGTCATTCAAGATATTTCTGATTAGAGCAACTACATCGTTTGAGTAGTCGAGTACGTCCACCTCCAACAACTTCACCATGGGTAGCAAGTCATCAATGAGAAGGGACTACAAGAGGGTTGACGATACACCCCCCTGTGGGCACACTCCCGTGGCACTGAAACGCACCTCTACGCAGTTGAGGAAGGTTTCCATCGCCCGGTTTTTCAGTGTGCACTTAATAAATGTTGACACTGCAGGTTGGTCGATGGAATACTCGATAGAGTGTTAGAGTTCATCACAAAGAGGAATGCAAATACATATTGATTGAAAACCGACCAAGAGTCCTTAACTTGATTGATCAAAGGCCAGTTACCAGTTCAACAAAATTCCCATGTTGAATGATTCATTCCAAGTGGGTAACCACTGTTCGCCTGTAAGACGACCTCTATATTTCATCTTGGTTAAAACAGTCATTTATTCGCACTGTCCGTCTTGGACCACCTAGAAGAAGAAACCCTTACCAGTGGCGGCGCGTGATTTAATTTTGAGCGTTCACAACCTTGAAAATTATAATACATACATTGGAATTTCAGGTATCAAATTGATGAAATTTAATGAAAAGGGAAATCAAGTAGTTTGACCTTTAATCAGAGCCCTACTTATATGAATCAACAACAACTTATTTGAATAAATGTGTCATAAAATTGAGAATAACCGTTCATCATGATATACAATGAACAAATACCTGTTTTTCCAATAAAGCAAATTCTAATTTAGTAGATGAATGTAACTTTGAATAAACATAGTATGCTTTTTAGTTTTTTTACAAATGTATCTTCAACGACAGATTTTGTCCATTCAGATGACTAAGCAGGTTTTGGCGTGAGCCACCCACTCAAACATCTACATGACTCATCGCTTCTAAATAATATACAACCCACTAGTCAGTTTTTATTTTTTTGCATTCAAAAGGTTCGTTTATATTCGCGACTTGTGTAATTCGTAATCAACACCGGGAAGAAAATTCAACTGTTGTTTTTGCATTTCCAAACTCGTAAAAATCAAAATTCCCGAATCCACGATGATAGTTATTTCCTTCGCGAACTGCAGGTGCACAGATTACATGTGCACACGAACTAACTTGAAACATCGGACGTTGCTAGACTGATTATAATAAGATTCAATATTTGGAGGCAGTGATTTGGCGTATCGTGTATGTGATGAATGGTGAAATGTCAAAAATGGAGTCTGAAATAGGAAACTTGCATGAAAAATTGAATCAATTTTTTTATTGCAAAAAATCCGTCGAAGTTCTGGTCCTTGTATCTTTGACCGATAGTTTTTGGAATTGATAGGATAACATTATTTGAAGAAAGACAAAATTCAAATGAGTTTGTTCAAAGAGGCACGAACCAGCCCAAACAGACCCAAATAAATCCGAACAAACCTAAACAAAAATTGTCTAACTTTCCATATTCAATCAACACTTTACTACTGTTCTAGGATTTTTATAGAATTTTGCCGTATGAAAATATATCGATGATATTATTTTCATATTCACAGACTTTTTACCTACCCTTTTTGTCCAAAACATTTTTTTCTATCTATCAAAATAGAGGAGTGAGGGAACTTCAATTATTTTTTTAACAAACGAAGATTTCTCCCGTTTCGCTTGACCAATTTTAACAAACTTGAGCTCATATGAAAGACCATAACCTGCTCTACAAAATACTTATTTGGTTTTGAATTTGTTACCTTCGCCGCAAGATGGCGTCAACTGAAATGGTAGCGTATTTTTGAGTTTTTTCCAAAACCCATTGTAATGGTGTATTTACTTTTATATATTTTGAAATAAAATATATTTTTCTATTGAAAAATTTAAAAAAAAAACAAAAAAAAACTTTTTTCTCTATTCTGTTATTTTTTCTTTCTTATTTAATAGAAAAATGTATCCTCTTTTAAAATACATATATAAAAATGAATATACCATTACATTTGATTTTTTTAGAAAAAACTGAAAAATATGCTACCATTTCAGTTAACCCCATCTAGCGGCGACGGCGAAAGTAACAAATTCAAAACCCAATAAGCATTCTGTAGTGCAGATTATGCTCTTTCATATAAGCCGAAGTTCGTTTGAATCGATCAAGCAAAACGGGAGAAATCTCCGTTTGTTTCAAAAAAAAAATTGAACTTCCCCTACCGGTCTATTTTAATAGATAGGTGAAAACAATTTGGAGAAAAAGTGTAGGTAAAATAGTCAGTAAAAATATTAAAATAATATCATCGATAAATTTTCATTGGGCAAAATTCTATAAAAATCCTATTTTTCTACTTGGTGTTGGATGTTACGCCCCCTAGCGACCATATCAGGAACTTGAAAATATTTTCCACGTTTTTATCATGGCCATTTTAGTAATTTTTTTTTTTTACCGCAAGCTTCTACGATGGAAAGTTTCCCAAATACAGTACCTCGCATTCTAAGTTTCCCACCCTGTACATTTTCTTCCCAGAAAAAATGTATTCAGAAATATACAGGGTGGAGACTTTAACTCGAATAAATTCGCTAGAGGGGAGCTGAATACATTAATCATTAACTTGATGTAGTTACCTTCATTTTTCAAGCAATATGAAAAAGATAGCCTTTCAGGGTGAGCTAAAACCACCCTTAACTTTGTTTTCCATATGCAACCCTATGGCTTCTGACCTCTCATTGAAAAGCTTTTGAATATAAACCCAACAAAATAGAAGACTTGAAGGAAACGATAAGAGAGGGAATCAGGAAAATCACACCAGAAATGTTGCAGAATGTAAGGGAAGCAGCCTCCAACAACAGACTGGGATACTGCCAACAGGTGAATGGAACACATTTTGAGCAAATGTTACGTTGAAAAGTGATATTATATTTTGATTTTTTTAACCATCAAACGTACTGAAAAGTAAAATTCAATGAGTATGCTGGATTCCTCTTCCCACAAGCTTCACAATGAGGGATCACAAGAAATTGGGTTGCATTTGAAAAAAAAAAGTTAAGGGTTGTTTTAGCTATTCCACTCCCAAATAACAATTTTTAATACATCATGGGGGGTCCAGGCGATTTGACATTGTCAATAGTATAAAACGAGGCACTCATTATTTATATCAGAAAAGTCCCGGATTTGGAAAACAACAAAACACTCGTCCTCCAAACAACGATCTGAACAAAAGTCGTGACACATAGGTACCAATTCGACGACCTACTCGATCAGATCTGACAACTCTACTGAATAGCAAAAACAAACAAAATGAATGTTTCCTAGTTTCCTCTCACCTGTTTAACCTCGACAGACTCATTCGTTAGCATCCGCAACAGCGCCTCTAGTTTCTGTATATGAAACCGATGCCTTTCCAACCTTGACTTCAGTTCATCCAGTCGCTCCTGCTTCTCCTTATCCAGCTTTTTTTTGCCTTTCGACAGCAATTGTTCGATTTCGCTCTCAAAAGAGTCCGTCTGAATGTTGAGCTCGTCTATCGACGTGCTCAACCAATGCTCCATCTCCTCCTTTTCCTTTTTGGCCGGATCGAGTTTCTGCGCAGCTCCAAGTCCCTCTTTCGAGTAGGCCTTGGTTTTGGTTTCGCGTTCGACCACCTTGAACCGTTCCATTTGGGTTTCAATGAGTTTGCGATTGTCCATCAGTATCGTTTTGTCTTTGATTTCGCCTGATGCTATCCAACTTTTGATTTGATCGCGCAGTCGCTGCAGCTTTTTGATCTCCTTTTTGAGGTCACCCTCGTATTTTTCTTTCTGGTTCGTGTTCGTCGCATTGTGGACTTTTTTCCAGATGTCCTCGAACGTCTCCACGCCTTCTGTTACTTTTTTTAAACAACGATCTATTTCTCCTGTAAAATAAAAAGTCGTTTGAAAAACACAGCCAAAAAATAACTAAAGTTAAATAAGTGAAGTTCATACATTATTTTATTTTGAGACATAAAACCCATCAAAAAAGGTGATGAGAATTCAAGAAAAATAACTTCAATTACCAATAAAAACACGGAAAAATTATTCAAATTGATTGCTCAAAAATCAAGGGAATTATCCGAAAATCTCAATAAGCTTTACAGAAAGTTATCAATAAACAATTTGCATACATTTTCAAATTATTACAAAAAGTCTTAATATAGTGGGGATACAGTGTCAGAAATTGGCCAGGGGAAGTGAAAACAACCCTTTAATGCTAAATCAAGCTTTCGAGAACTTTAGTTTCTCTTCATCAGGATTTACTATAAAGTAAAAATGACAACGTGTTACAAATACAATTGACATTTTTTTGTACAAAAACTCACCATTGCGGGTTTGAACTAAAGAAGGTTAACATATATGAGAAAATACCGAAACCTATCATCGATCACAGCTTACTTAATTTACTACATCACGACCAAACTCAGGAAACGTGCAGGATGAAATGAACAATGAACATGGTGGTCAGAGATGTTTTTTTGTAAAAGAAGGGATTTTTCTCGTTGGTAGGCGAAAATGCGCAGGACTCCACCGGAGATCCGGCTGCTGTTGTCATAAATCAAATATTAGTTTGTTCATAGGTTAACCTTCTTCAGTTCAAACCCGCAATGGTGAGTTTTTGTACGAAAAAATGTCAATTGTATTTGTAACACATTGTCATTTTTACATTTTAGAAAATCCTGATGAAGAGAAAATAAAGTTCTCGAAAGCTTGATTTAGCATTAAAGGGTTGTTTTTACTTCCCCTGGCCAATTTCTGACTGCATCCCCACTATATTAAGACTGTTTGTTCTTAACTAGTCAGTCAAGACTACCCGTCCACTCTGTTTTCAAATTACTTGAAATTTTATATACGTATTCTACATAGTATTTGAAACTCATGAGCGGATTTTTTTTCCAAAATACCCAAAAATATACTTAATAAATGAAAAAGAAAACGCAAATTTCACTGTATGATCGAAAACGGGGGGGCGCTATATTACCCCTCCTCAAGAGAGAGTTATTATAGATAATAAGTCAGAGGGAGAGAGATTAAAGATGTTAAACTAATACAAAAAAGAATGATAAATAATCTTGTAAATAATACAAACTTGTGAAAACCCACTTTAAGGTATTTTAGATATTTTTGAAAAATATCCCTCAAAAACAAAAATTAAGCGAACACAAATTATCAAGTAACATCAACATCAACACTTTCATAAAAATTAATAAACCATAAAAAATGCACTTCCATACAAAGTAATTCAAAAGTGTGTAAAAAAATCCCAAATTGACAACATTTTTTCAACTTTTCAATCAGCGAAAAAAAAAAATATATAATATTTCAAAATTTCAATATTATTCCTTTGTAAAATCAGAAATACTCGTAAGACTCCTAAAAAATATCAATTAGGACAAAATAATTTTACAGAGAAAAAATTCCTACTGTAAAAAATCCCAAAAACACAAAGAAACAAACAATAATTTAAAAAAATAATACACGTAAAAAGAGGAAGGTGTGGGAGTGAGACTTGGAACACACTTCAAAAATGACATTCAGTCATAGTCAGAGTGACAAAGTCGATTCATCAAATTTGATTTGTCCAATAATTTTGCAAGAGTAACCCCCATATGCACCGTAGAAATCTAATCCGGATAAAGACTTCATCGCGATTATTTTCCATTGGGTGATATCCGGATAAGATTTCTACGGTGCATATGGGGGTAAGAGTTACACTTAAAAAATGGTCCAACATTCTGAACTTATAGTCAAAAAAATGCAAAAACTTCAGGTGAGTATCATTATCGATTATTAAAATTATTAAAAAATATATATCAATAATTATTACCCAATCAATCACGCAGTCATAAACATAAAACCTTAGGTACAAGAAATATCGATTCAACCAACAGAGAACGTCAAAACCATGATACTAAAACAAACAAGATAAGCTCAAGCGCATCTTCTCCGGTGACCCCCATCTAAAATGCATAGGGTATTCGGTGACCGACACCTAATACTATGTATTTTCCCATATCTTCCCTATGCGATGCACGAATCGGTTCCAATTCCGCCGAGCTAGTAAGCTTACCTTGTGTGTTTCAGTATCATGCGTCAAAACCATCACATGCCTAACCAGTATAACCTCGCGTATTGGTGTTTGCGCATGAGCAGTTATGTGCACCAATGAGGAAAATAAAGTTTTCGTTCAAGGCACGGACGGCTGGACCATATCTGACGAGATAGATATCGCGGTCTTTTCGTTGAAATAAATAGAATTAATAAAGAAATTAAATCAACTCAAGGTACACCAATGAAGTGTATCATGTTACTTCAATTACCTACGTGTTATTGTTGTTTAACAACCCATTAAGATAAAAGATGTAATATGACTCCTCTGTGTAAGCCGTTATGTCTCAATTTGTTCAGTTACAGTAATGAAATGGAAATAGAAATTGATTTTTGAGTTTTGTATTTTTCAAATTTGAAATTTAGGCTTTTCATTGTTTTTTTTATTTATGGAGTTTTGTGTTATCACGTTTGCGATAGGAAACTTTTAATAGTTTTGAACGCAATGGAAAAATGTTCTTACCTTCGTTTTTTGAGTTAATCAGTGAATAACAATGGCGATAATGCATTTCTAGTTACCACTGCTACTTAGTCCTTGTTGATAAAATAGGAATAATTAGCTTCAACGTACCTATTACATTATGGAATTTATAAATTTAGTTAAATCAGAAAATCAATAAGATTAACTTTATAGTTATGGATAGGAGATATAAAAGAATAAAAACGAAACTTAATGCATCACTGCTGCAAAAAACATCACAAATATACAGGGTATCTTAATAAAGAGTGGTTAAAGTTTGGAAAAGTGCAAAAACTGACATAATAGAAAAAATTCTTAGGTAGGTAGCTCCAAAACGAAAAGAGATAGACGTCCGTGGCTCGGTCCGTGCGTATCACCAGCCGATTAGGCATAACACTTCATGTCAAAATCATCGAAAAATTATACAGTGTGACTCAAATATCGTACCAAACGAAGATAATCGTTGAAGATCTATTGGGCGATAAAAATAAATAGAGCCCTGAACATAGACAAATATTTTATATTTCTCTATGGCCCTGAAGCTGAAAAAGACTCAAAGAGAGAAACGTTGCACATACAAACAATGAAGAAATTTACTATTAAACGAGCTATTAAATAACTGCTACAGGTGGGCTGTTCTGGCCGAGCATAAATTCGTGGTCAGATTCGGAAAATGCTCGCGTTGATCAACTTCACACTCGACTATGAACGCGTTTATTTGTGAATTAGATCAGGGAGTCTTCACAAAGTCGACTTTATTTTTAGACAGGGCGATTAGGGCTGCTTTTCTTAGGTCAGTACAGGGTGACTCAGTGGAAACTGTGTAAGATTTGTTTGGATATCACGGTCGAATTACCCAAAATCATCTGTACCTAAGAACAGGGTGATTTTTATTAATTAAGTGAGCAGAAAATAAGAGGAACTATTGAAATAGGTAGAATGATAATGTTACTCAGGTTTTGGGATTAAAATCACTGATTTTTAATTATTTCAAAACGGCTAATGCAAATATGCAAATTCCATAACAAAAAACAATAATTATCATTAATCAAACAATTTGCTCGAAGTTTATTTAGCCATAGATTTTCAACATCAACACAGGGTGTTGCAAAAACTGACCCAGTTAACAGTACAATGTCGAAAAAAACTTTCACAATTGCAGCAAAAAATTTCCCCCCAAAATTGAATTCGGAAACATTTGGAGCCTCTCTTCGAGTTTCCCAAGCAATAAATCAAGCTTAAAATAAACTATTGATCTCTTTATCGAGAAGAACATATTGATAAACAATGTTTACATCCTGCTCAGTACCACTTCGCAAGGGTACTTTTGACTTAAAACCGCAAATCTAACCTCAATCGAGGCAATGCCCGGCAAAAAAATACCCGAAACTTGTTTGTTCACACATTTTTAGTCAAAAAAGTGCAATTACTATCTCGTTTTTTACCTTGTAATTTTCGTGAAGCCGCCATATCTATAGCATCCTAAATAAGGTCTAGCTCGCCTAGCTACATCCAAAATGACCGAAAATTCGGTTAAAACACAAACAAACACCGAAAACGTGCCGTAAAACCGTTGCTCCTGTTAAAAGGGGGCTTGATTAAGCTTATAGTAAAGTTTTTAGCTTGAGAATAACAATAGGCTGGCTCTTTTTTATCTCATTTGATTCGCAATTCGGAAAACGTCAAAGTCTCAGGTTGGCCAACATGCCAGAAGTTAGGTTAGAGTCATAGACTGTGACAGAGTGACATTGACAAATAACACCACTCAAAAGTTGAGATGGAATGTTGTTCCGCGGAAATGTCAGGTGTATTCTATTGGCTATAGACCTTTACAGGATGTTTATTTAACTATTTTATAGCGATTTCGGTTCACTGTTGTGAGATGATGCTCTGTCGGCGATTGATCGGGAACGTCGCGTTTGTCCGAAATCCCATTTATCTCCTGATCGTGTCACGATCGGAAACTCTCGTTTTTTCGGATATTCCATTTATCCGGACGTCTTCTACAATGAGTTGGAAAGAGAGCAATGAAGAGTGAGATAGATAAATGATCCCAGTGAGATGAACCGTTTTTCCCATATACTTATAAATAATACTCAGCTTCAAACCGGAACTTCTGAGTCTTTGGAATACCTCCTCCAAGTTCTTCAGAAGGTCTTCGAATGATTTGCCAACCTCAATCATGTCATCCAGGTACACCACTTCGTTGCATAACCCAAATGGCATAACAGTGAACTGCCACAGCCCAGCTCCAACGCTGAAAGCAGTCTTCTCTCGATCTTCGGGGGTCATTTCTACCTGCCAATATCCGCTTTTCAGGTCCAGGGTTGAGAAGATCTTCGATCCGGCCAAGGTATCCAGAGTGTCGTCGATCCGTGGTAGCGGGTAGCTGTCTCTCGTCGTCACGTTGTTCAGCTGACGATAGTCCACACAGAATCGAGTTGAACCGTCCTTTTTTTTTTTTAACTAGAACAACTGGCGATGACCACGGACTACTGGAAGGCTCGATGACACCGCCTTTCTCCATGTCCTGGAGTATCTTGTCCGCCTTCTCCTTCTTGGCCAAAGGTAGTCTTCTAGCTGTTTGGCGGATCGGTCGTGCTTCCTCTTTGTTGATTGTGTGCCTCACCACGTTCGTTCGGCCCTTTTCCCCAGTCCC
Source organism: Orchestes rusci (assembly GCA_958502075.1). Classification (NCBI taxonomy): domain Eukaryota; kingdom Metazoa; phylum Arthropoda; class Insecta; order Coleoptera; family Curculionidae; genus Orchestes; species Orchestes rusci. The sequence continues at coordinate 31,267,096 of OY293306.1, read as the reverse complement.
GTTGACGAAGATGTTGCCGTAATTCCTTATCAGACCTCTCAATCGTTGTTTTTGTCTCTTATCCAGGACTTTTAAAGAGGTGACAACTAACTTCTCCATCTCTCCGGTGAACTCAGAGATGGCCTTCTCAGTCTCACAGCAGAGCCCCAAAACTGTGTCCCTTGCCAAACTTACAGAGTGATAAATGACGTTCATCACTCTCACGGGCACAGTCTTTCCCACATGTACCAGGCTTTTTCCACATGCAATGCCTCGTCCTACTGCAGAATCGAGTATTTTAGGCTCAAACATTACGATGCTTCCTTCTTTCATCATCCCTTCCAGGCGAGCCCACAAAATCATCTCGCTCCTCTCAGGAATTGAAGCATCCCCAGCCAGCAAAACACGAACTGTCTCTTCCTCTCTACCATGCAGTATCACCTCTTCGTTGTTGTAGATTAGCTTTCTTCCCACTTGTATCCAAATCACGCTCCTCCAGCTCCCTCTTCAACTCGGTTACCTTCAATCCGGTTAAAAACACTAGTTTCGTAGCCATTGCAGCGAATATTTATGTCCGTTTCTATAGCACACAGTAAATCCCAGTTTTGACACCAATGTAGCAAGTTTCGCTATAGAAAACACTGTTCAGCCTTTAATCTATTTATTTCAAGTCACTATGTACAGCATTCCTTATTTACAAACAATTTATATTGCAATCGCGGCGTATTTATGTTTTAACGATATACAGGATCAACAGGGTGCCTCCGATTAAGTAGGCACTATTATTAACTCCTTTTATATTGAAGATACGAGGTCGTTCAAATGAGAGAACTAATAGTATTTTTTCCGCTGATTAACGTGGTATTAACAGAATAACAATCGAACACCGCGTTCTCGATTTATTTTAAAAAATGTACTTTTTTTGAATGGGACATTTTGATGGGAAATTTTTTGGAAACTTGGCAATAAAATTTAAAATATTGACAAAATAATACATATCGGTTGCCATATTTGGTATCAAAGTTATTATATCGTTCTAAACGTATTTAGTTTGTTAAGCTCATCTTGAAACAATTAAATCATTGAATTTTGTTACTTTGACGTTTATAAATTAGTCGAGGAAAATACACATAACTTCGTTATTTTTGGTTTCAGGAAAAAAATCATGATAACCTTTTATGTTCAGAAAAGAGTGGCTGATAAATTATGATAAAAATATACACGGTGTCCCATTAAAAAAAATACATTTTTGGAATAAATCGAGAACGCGTTGTTCAATTGTTTTTTTGACAATCAATAACTGAACTGAACTGCCTAACTAGACTGACGGATCTCATTATAATACCCTCGCTAGAATTGAAAGAACATTCCAGAGATTTTTAGAAATGCGAAGAATATTCGACGCCATCTAGCCTCGCTAAAATGTACCAGAAGCCAATCGATTCGGCGCCTTCACCATTTACTGAACAATGTTTCGTCACACTACTTTTGTTTCGATCAAAGATGATATACACAATATCATCTTTGGCAAAGTTTATTTGTATATTAGTAAACTTTGTCTTTGGTTTCGATAAATCTGATCGTTTTCGAGAAAAACTCTAAAATACCTAACTTATTTGCTTGTATATATGATCAATGCGATTTTAATTTACTTTTAACCTGGAATGCTTGGAATCATGTGCCATTGGTTTCCGTAGAAGCAAGTTTGGGGAGAATTAGTTTTGACAGTTGGTAAATTATGTACAATTTTTTTATTTTATTTCCAGTATTTTTGTCGTCGACCACCCTGTAGACCACCATCAGCGTAACAACAAATTTTCAAGAAAATACCAGCTTTTGAAACTATTAATTCCCAAACTTTGTATCCACGGCAAATATAGCGCATGTTTCCAAGGCATGCGTTTGAAAATAAAGTAAAATGATTTTGTATTCATTACTTGCAAGCATAGTTATTTTAGGGTTTTTATCGAAAACGGTTAGATTTATCGAAACAAAACAACAATTTAATGGGTCCAACTCTCAGCATTGACTTCAATAAAACTGGATAAACACAGTCGTCACAAGGCATGGCAATTTACGACCAAAAATTGTAATCACAGAATTCAGGGAGGAGTTTGCGCAGTAGTTACATTTTCAAATTAGTCGGGCAACAGCACACGAGAACCGACGAAACCAACGTCAGATGTGGACAGAGATGTACTCCACGTTTTAGGTTTTGAATAAATCGTCGCTTGCGCGAAGCGTCCTGAAATGTTGAGATAATTCAAAATAAGGTTCGAAAAAGTTACGGCAAAATTATTATAGGAGGTTATTCCATGTCCTGAGAAACTGCAATATGTACAAATGAAACGGTTAAATTTAAACAAACTTGGTCGATTATTTTCAAGATCATGATAAAAAACGTTTTTTTTTGTTCAAGTTTAATACCCACAGAAAAAATGCATCTTTATGGGAACATATTTTTTTATTATGTTTCATGAAAAAAATCTCTGAACTTTTGCCTTCCAAAAACATTGATAGAGCATCTTTCGTGCAAGAAGTGACTAGATGCAAGACCAGATATTTCCGTCATAAACGAAACCGAGAACATCCCAAAAAACTTTCGATTCTTTTTTGAGAGTTACATACAGTCGCGAACAAAAGTTTGGAAACAGCCTATAAAATGACATCATAACTTTGATCCTGCATGAGTCATCAAAGAACCGATGGTGCATTCAAAAGCTTTAATCCATTTATTGTCAGTTTGCGTGTCCTGGCCACTGACATCTAACACTGGCGATCTAAAAAAGAAAAATTTTTAGTGCCTTTTTTTCACGTTCAAAAAAAGTACACTTTTGAATTTATTTTTCTGCGTAGTTTTTGATAAAAATGACTAGCACTACCATTCAAAAGAGTGGCAAAAATTATGTACTTCCTGGAAATTTCTCAATAGTTGAACAGAGGATGATCTAGATATAAAAACTTGAACATGGCAAAAATTACCAATTATTTTGAAAAAATCATGAAACATAGGTCATTTTTGCAAAGTTTAAGATTTTGTATCTGACTATATTATCCTTTGTTCAATTGTTGTGAAATTTTCAGGAAGTGCATAGTTTTTGACCATCTTTCGAATGTTTTTAGCAATTTTTATCAAAAACTACACAGACAAAAGTGTCCTTTTTTTTGAACGTGAAAAAAGGGCACTTTTGTATACCTCATCGCCTTTCATTATGTAGGATACTGGTAAAAAAAATAACAAGGTTTAATTTTTTCCATTTGTGAATATCATGAAATATGCGAGGTAATACGTACCTAAGAATAAAATCTCTCAAAATGTGAAAACACAATTATTATTGGTATTTTTGTCATAATACTTAGCAATTCATAGTTCAAATGTCTTTAAAACTGGGTAAACTATAACAGAATACACAAAAGTCAAAAAGATTCACAAAACAATAACTTTCTGGCGAAATACGGAAAATCAAATAAAAAAAGTCACAAAGAACACAGACGTCGTTAAGTACGGGACTGTAATCGATTTCTAAATACGGTTTTGGAACGTTACATTCAGGTGGGGATTGAGCATCGTGTCCGAGAAAAAGGAAATGCGCAGGCTTGAGTTTGCCGTTTGGAAGAGTTTTGTTTACGATTTCTGACTCCATGCGATTTCAACTTTTCGAAGCTGTTTCGATTCATTGTGCTTATCCAGTTTTATTTAAGTCAATGACTCTCGGTCCAACGACTGCTTGGATGTTTGTGAAAAATCGAAGCAACTAATACCTTCACTTTTTTATTTTGTATGTTCATAAAGCGCTTCCGGAAAGTGATTAGATGACAAATCACACACAGATGATGATCGGCCTGGATCGAATTACTCTTTAATTCCAAAAACGCCAATCACTTTTTAATAGATAATAGGTGATTTATAACAAGATCATGTCGATAAGCTCAATTCTATAATCATGTTTATCATTGTACTTTATACGGTGTGTCCATTCTGAAGTCGCCCACCCTGTATTAGGTATCGATGATTTTTTGTTTAAAACACACATGCTGGGATTTTATTAACATCTTATTAATTAGAACGTACGGAAGACTCAATGAGCAGTGTTAGTATTAAATTAACAAATTAACAACAAAAAAATAACCAAAACAGTAACATTTTTTTTTTTTTTTCAATGTGAACAGGGAGGTTTTTGGTCATTCTGATTGAGATTCCGTTGTCAGTTTTTTCCTAAAAAATCCCCTAATACGATTTTCAGAAATTTGACCCACTTTGAACCCCCATAATCACCCAAAAGTACGTCCCTGTAACTGATTTGGTATAATGTTCAAAAAGTGGGCTCTGGTAAAGTTGACGACCCACAGAATTTCACAGTTTTTCTTAACTTAATATAAAGCTTACATCAAATAGAGACGAAAGGAACATTAAAATCGGCGGATCATTCAGTTTTTCTCCTTAAATACGAAAATAAACCTAAAACATGTTGAACTGTTTCCGGCAATTTATAAACAAAAACTGCCATTATCCCCTGATAATTATACATGATTCTACTCATAGAACAAAGTTTATATATTCGGAATTCCACTTTAAACACACACATACAGACCCATCAAGGTACCTTGGGAAACCACAACCAGTTATTTTTGTAAAATAAATGAATATTTCAGGCTAGCAAAATAAATCGGTCTAAACACGAACGCATTGCTTTTTGCTTTCATTTGTCTTGGAGTTGAGGATTGATAATTACAATTTGACAATGCGATGACAGTAGCTATTGTGCGAAAAAATAGCGCTTCGCAACGTTGCCAATTAGTTTTGCCGACTATTACTACGGAACACGACATGATGACAACTAGTGTTGTACTAGTTCTTGTATGCAGTCTAGGAATTACTATTAATATACTGACATGTTAGTTTGTTCTTGTGATACGCGAAAATTTGATGTAAAGTGACATCATCACTGTATGGGACATTTCACTCTTGGGTTAGATTGGGTTAGTTTGGGTCAGTTTTGGTTAGTTTGGGTTAGTTTGTGTTTGGCAAAAAAAATTGTTGTCGCCTTAGCGACATCATCTCTCTATATGGTTTCGGTTTCATTACACTCTTGGGTTAGATTCGGTTAGTTTGATTCAGTATGTGTTTCTCTTACCGCGCGGTTTTCTAATATCCGTACGCTTTCCACCTAATTGAATCATGTCGAACGTTTTTTTGTGTGCTTTTTGTATTACTGTATTTGCCAGTATAATGTCAGTAAAAATGAAGCTTGGCAACACTGCAAGTGAAGGGTCAGGTTATAGAGCATCCTTCACTACTGCGTTCCGTGAACGCTTGATTTCATTAAACTTTTAATAGTTTTTTTTTCTAACAAAAGTGCTCCATCCGCAATTTTTTTTCTCTTTAACTGTTCTATATCAATTGAGCTTTCTACTAAAAAAAAATTTTTGCGAAATTCCGTGGGTCGTCAACTTTACCAGACCCTTTCGGACAAAGAGGATATCCGAAGATTCACGAGCATTTCGATCTCACTCAAAGCTTTGATAAATGGGATTTCGGATAAACGCGATTTCTGGCAAACGATGGTATCTCGTTCTCGACAATTATTCTATCCACCTCAACCATCGACCAGTGTAGTAGAATAATTCCAATAGAATAGACCTCCTGCCAATGTCGCCAACCATCGTACAACGTCAACATCAGCTGTCAGCAGTCAGCACCAACACCAACAAGACAAGCAAAACCAAAACAAAATACGAAATGGAATGAGGAAATCCTGTGATTTTTATCGAATTTTACCAAAATAAACATCAAAAATTGAAAATGGAGTGCGATTCCGGGGAAATCGAGAGAAAACGCATCAGACTGTTGCGATCTCAAACAGTTCCTGTGAACAAGAAACCGTGTGCCAAAGAAGAACGACAGATTAATTTGAGAAAAGTGAGTACAAATCGCTTAATCAACCTCAGACCTTATCCAGAAATCCAGTCAATGTTTCCTTGATTAACTATGGATATTTATTCAATAGCTGGTTCATAATTGTGACTTTCACTTGGTTTTCACGTAATTAATTAATTTATTCATTCAGTAAACAACAGTTCTATTTCTGGTATTCTGAGGCCATTTTAAGGTTGTTGCGAGGTTTTTGATTTTGATAATCAGATTTGTTTATCTTCATTGGTTGAAATTCCGTAGTAGCTACATGCAGAACTCGAAGCAGAATGAAATGCGCCAATTTCACTGCATCCAATTAGCATTAGTTGCATAGTTGCTTTTTATTTGCATACTGGATCAGTTCATCAGTTCACTTTGATGAACTGACCAGAAACGATCTGATCCAAAAACCATCAAATAAAACTGCATCAAATTTTGTTATTCTGTCATTGGTTTCGGATCATGTCACTGTCAGCAAAAAAAAAGTTCTTTCCTTCAAAATTTTGGATTAAGGGCAAATATTTTATATTTTCCAGTGGTTTGAGGGTAAGGCTGTTGCGAAATTCATGCCTAATATCAGTCAAGTAACTCCCACCTTTTACTTTCGACCCGTTCATTTAAGTGATCAAAATTTGCGGGTGGTACCATAGTATAACAAACAACAAGTAGCGACCATAAAGAGAATTCTTTATGGTAGCGACAGCTTCATATACCTAAAGGTGGTCAAATTTCGTCTGTCTCAATGACAGAAATTCGCCTCATTTATACACTGCTAACCTTATTAAATGTAAAATAAAACCATACTGTAGCCGATTCCATGACTTCAATGATACTGATACATAGGTGAATTATCGATAACAATTGCTTGTACGGTTTTCTGCTATTTTTCGATGATTTCCAAATTTTCTTGTATGGTCACATTCTAGTGTCTTTAGGGATTGCAAATTCACTGGCGGAAGGAAGAAATTATGTTATTTAATTTTTATTATAAATAACGTATCAAGGATGCCGCTCACGCGGCATCAATTTATGCCAGAAAAAACTAAGTAGAAGGCGAAGTAGTAGGGAAGCAGTCAATGACAAAGTTGGGCAGTTAGATGCTCAGTTTATTGATCGTCAAGCTTTCGTCTAGTAGTAATATAAGGGTAATAGTACCATCACAAAATAAAATATAGAGGGCACTTACCAAATTGTGAGTAAACAAAAAGCACTTATCACTCATATAGGACACAGATTAATTATTATAAAGTTGTACATTACGTATATAGTGTGTGAATTTAAAAGGAACGTAGAATTGTGATTAACAGAATATAGCTAGCCTAATTAGTAGTTTAAAATGATGGAAAGTAAATAAATGGAATAAAATAATATAATATTAAAATGTTCGGATGTAAAAGATGAATGTGACTAGAATTATGTTGAGATTTAAAATGGTTTAAAATGAATAAATAGATTAAAAGATAAAAGAGTTAAGAATTATGAATAAAATGACAGGGAATAAAATGGATAAAACTGGTAAAAGGGACTATGCACAACGTTAAATGACAGACATTCTGGTACAAACTGAGAACAAGGAGAATTATCAACAATAAAAAACACTAACCGGTTGGGGTTTTTTATTTTTATTTTTTATGGTGTAACTATTGCAGTTATGTGCATCCCACACTGATATAACAAACACTCTACACTGTTTCCACTAATCGCGTAACAAACGCCGCAGTGTGAAAAAGTGTGCAGTAGTGCACTAGTGGAGGATAACAAACACACTAATGGCCGATTGCACCAACCTATTTTAAGGATACTTAACGCTAAGGGACGCTCAACTTGACAATTTCGCATGCAAAACTGTGAAGTTAAGGGGTCCTTAGCGTTAAGTATCCTCCAAATTGGTTGGTGCAATCGGCCACTAATGAGGGAACTATACTATTGAACATGAAGTCACATAGAAAACATGCAAAATGTACGGAAATATATTTCAAGCATCTGGGATCGCCGCAAGGGGGCGTAACGGTACTGTGAAAACAGAAAATCGTTTTTTTTTTCAGGAGATCTACCAAATAAGAAAACCGATTTTGCACGATATTCTCTACAAATTGCCCCTGACGCTTTTCTCTAAGTTGTCAAATAAGACAGCTTCAGGCCGTCAAACATGATGTAACTAATTTGCCTATAACTTCGACACTCCTCAACCGACGTTACTGTTCTTGAGCTCATTTTAAAGAGGAAAACTGCTTCCTCTGGTGCATTTACTTGGGGTCGATTTTATTCGCTGTAGCCGACCACACAACATGAATTGTGAAAGTCAAACCTGTATTTAAGGTTTTTTCGAAATTTTCAAATGCAAACCCACTAAATAGATGCATCCATTGTGTTATTTGGATAATTTCCTACCACTTTCATGAAGGTAATTTTTCTATATCTTTTGAAATAGAAGAGTTCCGTAACTCTTCATTAGGAATCTCTCGGAGAATACTTTTGAAACAGCCCCTGTAAATTTGAATGTGTCAAAAAGATAGGAGCTAATAATAATCTAAGGATAGGAGGGCCTTGCGGGGATTTTGACATATGCTCTAGTTTTTTTTGTTTTTTTTTTTTGGTCAATTTCATTTTTTTTTAAATGTTTTTGGAGTAAGACGTTTACTGGTCCACCGTATTATTTTTGGCGAGTCAGCTGCTCGTAGAAAAAAAACAAAAAATAGTTGGCATTCTCACTCATAGGCTTTTTTTTAATATCAACTGAAAAAAATGTTTAACGCGAATCAAAACAAATCTGATGTGTACTTTTTTGACATATTCAAATTTATAAGGGCTGTTTCAAAAGAATTCCTCGCGGGATTCCTGATGAAGTTTCCGTAACTCTTCTATTTCACAAGATATAGAAAAATGATCTTCATGAAAGTTATAGGAAATTATCCAAATAACAGATAACACGATGGAGGCATCTATCTAGTGGGTTTGCATTTGAAAAGTTTCTCAAATACAGGTTTGACCTTTTCAATTCATGTTGTGTGGTCGGCTAAAGCAGATAAAATCGACCTCGAGTACAGGCACCAGAAAAATCAGTTTTTCTTCTTTAAAATTAGCTAAAGAACTAAAAGAACAGTCAAATTGTTCAAGGAATTTCGAAGTTATAGGCAATTTAGTGACATCAAGTTTGACGGCTACTAGCTGTCTTATTTGACAACTTATAGAGAAGTATAGGGGGCAATTTTGTAGAGAATATCGTCCAAAATCTGTTTCCATATATTTTTTTGGTTAGTTCAATGGGGAACATTTTGAAATTGTGTTGATTTTCTGTTTTCACAGTACCGTCACGTCCCCTTGCGGCGATCCTAGGAGCTTGAAATATATTTCTAGTATTTTTTCTTGGGCACAATACTATGCAGATTATTTTTTCTGAGTCTCTATGATGAATAGTTTATGAGAACTGGCACCCTGTCGCAGCGCCGTCTCCACCGGATTTGCCGCCGGGTGCAATTTGTATCTACCGCCAACAGCGCTGGGGTTCTGGACTGATATGTTTGGGCGGGGGGAATGGGAATATACGGGGTGCCTCCGATTAAGTCGGCACCATTGTTAACTTCTTCATTGTTGAAGATACGAGGTTGCTTAAATGAGAGAACTAGTAGTATTTTTCCACTGATCAACGTGGTATTAACAGAAAAACAATTGAACAACGCGTTCTCGATTTATTTCAAAAAATGTTTTTTTTTGAATGGTGCACCGTGTATATTTTTATCATAATTGATCAGCTACTCTTTTCTGAACATGAAAGGTTATTATGAATTTTTCCCTGAAACCAAAAATGACGGAGTTATGCGTATTTTCCTCGACTAATTTATAAACGTCAAAGCAAGAAGTTTCAATGATTTAATAATTGTTTCAAGATGACATTAACAAACAAAATGCGTTTAGCTCGATATAATAAGTTCAATAGCAAATATGGCTTAGTTTCCAAAAAATTGTGTTCCAGTTAAAAAAAGGACTTTTTTTAAAATAAATCGAGAACGCGATATTCAATTGTTTTTCTGTTAATACCACGTTGATCAGCGGGAAAAATACTACTAGTTCTCTCATTTAAACAACCTCGTATCTTCAACCATATATAAGTTAACAATAGTGCCGACTTAATCGGATGCACCCAGTATAGATAAACACCTGAAAATGCGCCGCAGGCGAAAAATTTTGAAATGCTCATTCACTATTTTATCAAACCTCGTAATTTTCGGTAATCAAAAATGAATAAATTATGTTATTGTTTTCTCAGGCCTAGACTACTAGCTTTAGCTTTGATAATGTGCTGGTAGATTTTGTTCCTGATATTATGGCTGTTCTGTTTTCCGTCCCAAAGAAATAGAGATGATATAGGTAAACTTGTTCTTTGTGTATGTACAGGGTTATCTATCATATTTTGTCCCCCACCTACAGCCCTTATTATGAGTGGTAGAAAAAAATTTCAATTACCAAAGATTTAGGTTTTTTCACTTAGTATCTTTTGGTGATAGCGGAAATAGAAAATCGACTTCACAACATAAAAAAAATTGATGGAGTTATATTTTGGAACACCCTGTATATTATTGGCTGAAATGATAAATCTTTTTTTTCTGATTCCAAATATATGTATAAGATATGTTGGTATTTGGTTCAGCCAATTTTGCGCGAGCAAAGTTCAAAATCACATTGAATCCATCCAGAAATTTAGCCACACTCAAAAATGCTTGGTTCTTGTCACGAAAAGAACAGGTTCACTCAAATACAGCGACTGGGAAGATAAGTCGAAAAAAATGTCACTGCTTCCTGGACTAATACGGTAGAATCCAGATCAAAGTAATGTATTATTCATGAGACTTTGAACTTGAATAGCTCAAAAATTACTGAACCATATACCAACATTTATTATATATTTGGAATCAGAAAAAAACAATATAACTTCATTAATTTTTTATTGCCGCTATTACCAATAAAAGATACTACGTGAAAAGACCTAGAACTTTTGTATTTGAATTTTCCTTCTACCACTCATACTAAGAGCTCTACAGGTGGAGGTCAAAATATAATAGATAACTCTGTACCTTGCTCTGAGGCGGGATAATTACACTATTTAGCGCCGTACCCGTGGAACCGCCGCCACCGGTGCCTACCGCCCGTACCGCCTTCAATAATGAAAAAATATCTTCATATTCGTAGGTACTTGATAAAGAAAAATGAACATTGAAAAGAAGCCATAAAATAGCCTATTTTTAGAATGTGCGGTGGGTGGAGAGACATTTCCGCTTGCCAAATGGGAATCATATGGTACCATCTACATTGTATTTGTGTTCGAAGTCACGCACTGTGGCAGAACAGAAAACGGATTGAAAACATATTTGCGGGTTGCGCGTTCCATTATTTATGCGTCGCGTCGTTTTTACTACATACGTATATTGCCATAAAGATAAATATATGCGGTAGAGAGATACTTTACTCTAGTTTTTTTACCATGAAATTTAAGTATACGAATATAAATAATTTTTTTCAATGGGAGGTATTTCGTTACCTCCCCCTAAATTTTGCCGCCGGGTGCAGTTAGTACCTCTGCACCCCCCTAAAGCCGACACTGCCCTGTCGCTGAAAATAAATCCCCTTTACAATGCGCAGCCCGAGGGGTCGTCAGGAGCCATTACATTTGTACACCGTCCTACAGTACACACATATTTTGAAAGCCCTGCGTAGAGTATTGTTGAAGTACTGCAGAGTCCTGAGCATAAGCATATCATGTATTGTAGGGGCTTTCGTTTCACATCAACATTTTCAATTGTTTGTCCAGGGTTGCGTTGATTCCAATCAATTAATCTTATCACATGATTTTTTTTTAAATCATTTGAGGTTTGATGGACTTAGCCGATTAGCGGAATCACTTGCTTACTGCTCCTCACTATTCTACAGTACGTTTTTTTTAATGATAGCTTTAATAATAAATAAGTAGTTCATTAATAAGAAAGCTTTTCAGATAGCTATAGGCCCTGAAAAAGTAATTTTGGTTCTGGTGATTTCCCAAGAATATCATTAGTATCAATTACACCTAATGTCATCTTCTATGTAAGTAAATTCCATTCTAGAACTGTCCACACTTTTCTGGCAGTTCACCTCAACCTCATTGTCATTATTGATTTTCAGAATTGTTGCAATGTATTTATATCTTACAGCAACCTTTCACCCTTCTGTCAAAAACTGAACCAAGATAGAATCACCAATAATTTTCAAATTTTCTTTTTGTGTTATGACGTCATACCACGCTCAAAATATCCTTACACGGTGTATTTCAAGTTGGGGTTTTCCTTCTAACACTGTTTAGAATGCAAAAAAAAAGAAAACTTTTCAAATAAAACTATGTTGGAAATTGGGGTTTTCCTTTTAACACTGTATAGAATGCGAGAAAATAAGACAATTTTTTAAATAAAAGCATGTCAAAAAATTATTCCTACTACTTTTCTACCACTTCAGATATTTCTGTTTTTTTTCAATTACATTTCAATTGTAGTAGTGTAAGTGATAGACTTTACTTTAATACAAATAAGGCAAAAACGAATTGAACATAAAATATCATATCAGATTTTAGCGATTTTGCCATGCATCAAAATGGCTTTTATTCCTGCAAACAAAAACCGCTCGTCGTACGAAAAAATATCTAGAGACCTCATTAACTTCAAAGTGAATGAGTATTTCAAAAATAATACAGATTTTAAGAAAAGGCAGTGGTGTACTATTTGTTTTCTTAAAAAAAAAACAAAACAAATCTTATACGAACGCCACTGGTAATTTTTTTGATAAAACTTCCTCGTCAAATAATGTAATCATTGTAATCAATTGGTCAAGAGGAATGTACAACATTTTGTGGAAATATCTGGAGTGGTAGAAAAGTTATCATGAAAAATGCATTTTTTTTTTCTTAAAACTTTAACACCCTGTATCCCGGAAACGAAGTATTTTTGGACATAATTTTATTTTTAAAATGTTCTTATTTTCATACATCCTATACAGTGTTAGAAGGAACACCTCAACTTGAGATACACCCTGTATACAAGGTGTCAAAGATTCGAGAGTTTGCATGGGGATCTCAGTTATTATAAGAGATAAAAAGTCGTTTAATTGGTGCAAAGTTGCGCATTTTTATGCTCAACAGAATGCCATTTTAAAATTTGAAAAATTTCGACTGCTTCCAAAGATATTCGAAAAAAAAAACGAAATTTCGCAAAAACGTTTTCCTTATTTCCTGAGTTTTTTTGAAAAGATATTTTAAAATAAATTGAACTCATGAACTTAATTTTTTTGAATACGGACCTGAATTTTTTATTTTATTTTAGTTGTCTTTTGACGTCCTTGAGGCATTTAGGTGATTATATGAAGGGGTAGAGTATCAGGTTAGCTTAGCAACCTCGACATTTTCAATTATTATTCACCTATTATTGTTATTTTCAATATATTTTTTTAAATGGCATTTTTTTTGAATACTTGCGCAGAAATTTTCTATATGTAATTTTTTTATTTTCCATGTCATTTGTAGATTCAAATTTTAAATTTAATCAAATGTATCGTTATTTCGATTTTGTTTCAGTCAATTAGTTTTGTTTAGTTGTGCAGGTTTTCTCATAAGAATAACGTGTCGAATAAAGATGGATTTATGAACCAAATGATGTGTCAAGAGAGACAATGGTTGCCTAACTAATTTTTCTCTGGTATTATTTTTTAGATGAGTTTTTTTTTCCACGGTTGCGATACCTCAATTCATCAAGAGCGTCAAAAGATAATTAAAACTAAAATGAAAAATCCAGATCCGTATTTTATAAAATGAACAGATTTTCAATTTGATACCGCCATATTGAAGAGCAGTTATTTAGGTCCACGGAATCACTCAGATCTCTCATGTTGGTAGAGTTCCCGTCCTTCACTTTTACTATGCACTCAATAAAACAAAATTATTGAAAACAATATGACCGAGAAAATAACCTTATTTGCTCTAGAAAGCTTTGGAGACATATTCCCCTTCTCTGTACTACTTCACTACCACAAGTTTTGTTGAATTACTTCAAAGTACTGCATAGTCCTGTTGATGTACTGTATATTCCTGTAGTCCTGTTAATTGATGTACTCTATAGTTCTTCCGAAGACCTGTATAGTCCTGTAGAAGTCCCGTATAGACCTGTGGAAGTCCTGTATCGTCCTGTTGAAGTGCTGTTCAGAAATTTGTTCACCTACTGTCGACAACTGACAACCCCTCGGCACAGTCATGCTATCCTCTACGCTTATGTTACTTAGTAGAGACTGGAACAACCCTTGATTGGAGATAATTTTTCTCCAGATATGCCACATTCTGCAAAAAACCGACCAAGACCGTACTGCTCACGACCAACAACTGCTCGAACAACAATCGGATATCATCGACGAAGCGCGGGCAAGACTGAAAAAACGCGTAGCAATAAAAAAACGCCTTGAAGAACACGAAGATCCCGAAGAAATTCTTATGCAAAAGTGCCAAATTCTGGCCCAAGCCATCGCCCAAAGTCAGCATTTGGTGGTGTACACTGGAGCTGGAATCAGTACTGCAGCTAAAATCCCCGACTATCGAGGGCCGGATGGGATTTGGACGAGATTGAAAGAGGGCAGAGATATTGGGTAAGAACCTGATGAGGGATGATGTGGGTGAAATCGTCTACTTGTGCTCTCCAAGGGACCATGATTTGTCGTTGGCTCAGCCCACCTACACCCATATGGCTCTGTACGAGTTGTACCGGCAGAAAATTCTCAAATACGTGGTGTCTCAAAACTGTGACGGCCTCCACTTGAGGTCGGGCCTCCCTCGAACAGCCTTGTCGGAGCTGCACGGGAACATGTACATTGAGGTTTGTAAAACATGCAAGCCGCACAGGGAGTATTGGAGATTGTTTGACGTAACGGAAAGCACAGCGCGGTATGCGCATAAGACTTACAGGTGAGATCATGGTTTACGTTGAATGGAGTTACGTTTTTTTTTGTCCAGACGATGTTACGTTTGTAACGGTTGTTTGGTGGACACGATAGTTCACTTCGGCGAGCGGGGCAGCCTACAGTGGCCACTTAACTGGAAGGGGGCGTGCAAGAATGCCAAGGAAGCCACCACCATAATATGTTTTGGTAATTAATGTTACTGTAATCGACAGCCTGATATTGTCTATAGGTTCGAGCCTGAAGGTCCTCAAAAAATACCCGTGGCTGTGGCAAATGGATAAACCAGTGCGAAAACGTCCCAATCTCTACATCGTCAACCTGCAATGGACTCCCAAAGATGACTTTGCCAACGTAAAGATCAACGGCAAATGCGACGTTGTCATGAAGAACATCATGAACTTGCTAGGCATCAAGGTGCCCAAGTACGACAAACTGAACGACCCTATCTTTTGGCACTTTAGCGACTTGCACGAGCTAGAAGGGCACACGAACAGTCAACCCATGTTGACCGCTGGTGGTGACCCCTGCGTAGAAGATAAGTATTACGGTGTTAAGGTACAATTAATTGAAGACTGTACAAGTAACAATTATGATGATCTCAATTTCAACAACTGTGATAGTAGTAATAGTAGTAGCAGTAGTAATATCAGTGACGTCAGTCTTCCAATGCTGCAGCAGGACAAAATTCTGGACAACTTTGTCCAGTTGACGTTTATCAGCAAAATTTTCGGGCCTTATTCCGACTTGTTTTTATACCCCTATCAAACATCCCTGTTGTATCCCGGAATCCACTCCATTATCAACCCCATGCCTCTCATAAAAGAGGAACCTTTTCCGAAAGAGGAACAGGAATACATTGAGCCCTCTTGCGACTTCTGTCACAACCACTACAAATCTCCGGTTTGTTTGTTTTATCTGAAAATGGAACCGAAATTTGCCTTAATGAAGTATCGTTATTCGAAAATCGATAACAAGTCCAAGCCTAATGTATGCGTTTGTTGCGACTATACCACGGAGGAGGAGGATGATAACGAGGACAAGGAGGAGGATGTGGAGCAGAGAAGGATTCAAGCGGGCTGGTTTGGCAAGGGGTATAAGAAAGGGAGAAGGTTCAAAAGGAAAGGGGAGGGGAAATAGGGGGTGTCAATTCTGTGAGTACTGTTTTGTACAAATCCGTCTTGAACATTTTATGGTTGTCACACGACGTTTCGATCAATATTTCTGACAGTCGGAAAATTCGAACTGATTTGGTTTTTTTTATTGTTTATGTTTGATCTACTGCTTATGCGGATTTTCATACTTTCATCGTCTTGATTTTATTTTTTGTTTCTTTCAATAGTATATCGTTGTCAGGTGTTAATCAACCTTTACTTCCGTTATGGCTGGAAGGAGCGTCTCTTTAAATTCATAACGCATAGTACAATTCAAAATACACCTTGCGGGAGAACTGTGAAACTATTCTAAGAAGTTTCTAGATGGTGTTCCACTCATTTCGTGACGGTGTACATCGCTCGATGGACCGTTTTTTTCTCCAGACTCATTATACGCATAGTAGATTGAGAATTGGGAATTTGCACCAATTTTTTGTATTGCAGTATTCGAAAATCCATGCAAAATAAGGAGATATGTGTTTTTTTTTCATGTAAAAAAGTTGAAAATTGACGTCACACCATGCTCAGTATATCTATAATTAAGAACTTGACACTTGAATAACTTTTTCCCGATTTTCTACAGCTTGCAATAAAGAAACATCGATTTAATTTATCATGCAACTTGCCAATTGCGGAGACCAGTGGAACTATTTCTTCACAGGAAAAGTGAAGTCAAACCCATGAAAGTATTTGTACAGTGACTATACAGGGTGTAACAAATTTGACTATATAGCCTTGGTAGATCGTTGACCATAAGAGATACAACGTCGGTTGAATGCAGACAAACTCACGCAATTCCAATCTCAAAAAAATGCTGCTTCGAAACTCCGAAGACTTCCGGAGATAATATATCCGACAATAACCGATTTTTTCGAAATCTTCTTTTATTTTGTCCTGAATTTATTTGAAGAGATAATTAAGAACGACTGACACATTTTCTGCTCTTCAAGATAGCATGATCGAAATTGAGATCCGACGTTTCCAATTCTCGCAACCATCAACAATTTTTTTTGTAAATACGAACCCAACTTTTTTAATTCATTTTTGAATAACTCTTTGCTTTCTGAAAATAACGATGTGTAGTTCTTCACTTTTTCCTTGTTTAATTTTTTTTTCGTTCTATTTTTTTTTTTTTTTTTACTTTTTTTTTACTTTTTTTGGAATTTGGAGCTTTTCTATTCAAGCCAAAAGTTATAAACGTCAGCATGACTACGATCCGCGCCACGCGTTTTGAAAGGATCAAAAACTTTGGATTTTGATAACTCTAATATCTTAGAATATTGAACCACTAGAAGCATAAACAAAGAATATTGTGTTAGTCGAACATGTCAATGTAAACCACAGAACACATATAAAAAGTTTGGAAGAAGAACGTAGATGGAGGGCGGGGCCTAAGGGAAAGCTTTGATTCGCATCCACGGAGAGGCGCTGATATGCCTGAAGTTCATTAGATCTCGAGAAGATGGCGGTATGTGGAATGCCACATGACAGCTTATTAGCTTGTCATGATGATAGATGAAGTCATTTGAACGTCACCCTTTATCTTCATGTTGTCTTTCATGCTTTGATTCCTCTCTAAGTGAAAAAATGTCCTGGTAATCCTCATCAAAAAACCCATAAGAACGCAGAATACAACCCGGAATACTAGAGGCTCATCAATGTTCCAGCCGCCATTGGAAAAGTTCCGGAGAAATGCATCCTCCACAAAATAAGGAGTCACGATGGCAAAAAACTTTCTGCCAGAAGAACAAATGGGATTTCGCCCAGTGTATTCTACAACAAATCAAACAGTGAGGCTAAGTGACACCATCTTGAAAAGGTCGAACAAAGGAGAGGAAACAGAAGAAGTGTTCCTCGACGAGTTTCGTACAGCCCAGCCGTCCCACACCACATGGAGCCATGCACCGCTTCCCAAGACCTCCGAAGTAAGTGGCATTTTCTCATAGTCACCATCACACAGGGTCAGCGCCCCGCAGAGCTTTCGCAGATAGAAAGCCCATACTGACCTCATCCCCAGATGGTTCTGGACATTCAAGAAAAACCGAAAAAACCACATTTATTCAAAGTTTTTGTCTTTATTCAATGAATAAAGACATTTTCCACGTCAAAGTCAATGTCAGTGCTTTTATGTAGAGGGAACTGTATAATATATTACGGAAATCTTCAATAATACATTATTCAAGTCTGATAGTTCGATTCGCATCCACTTCATTCCGTGGCGCATTGTTCCGTAAAATATTGTACGTCAGTTTGGGGGAAAGGGGAGAAGCAACCTTCATGTTTGCCATATTTACTTCCTTTCGCCAGATTTTCTGTCACCAATTCAATAACAATGACTTGAAGTTCACTTTCAACAAATAAATGTATTTCTCTTGAATATTCAAGGAGTGTGTAGCCTTTTTTTTATCGCTATTACTACTTTTCGTTAAATAATCGGACGATTTTCCTTGATCTTTTACACTAAAAAGTTGATGAGAGGAAATTTTCTCAGAAACGGCAACGTTGGGTATCAATCGAGCTATTTGAAATGCGTTGCCATGATATTGATAGATTCGTCAAACTGACGGTTGTTGTCATTTTCCAGTTGAAAATGATTCATTTGTGCTCGAGAAGAGGATTTGGTGTGGCGATTATATCAAAAAAGTGCTGTGTTTGTGGAGCTTCTTCATGGACGGTTGGATTGTAGAGATCTAATCACAAATGTGTCAAGATAACATTACATAAATATAAACAAAAACAGCATAACCCAACTAACCCCACTTATTCTAGTGGTTCAATGTTCTAAGTCTAATATTAACTTCTTGCATTATTTCAAAATGGCAAGTGTGACACATCATCATTTTCAGGAAGCAAAGAGTTATTCACAAAGAAATTGATAAGTTGGGTTCGTGTATGAAAAAAAAAATTATGATGGCTGCGAGAATACGAAACGTCGGATTTCAATTTCGACGATGCCATCTTGAAGAACAGAAAAAGAGGCCATGAAAATGTGTCATTCGTTTTCAATTATCTCTTCAAATAAATTGTCGGATATTTTTTTGAGATTGAAATTGCACAACTTTGCCTACATTTAACAGACGTTGTATCTATTATGTTTAACGAATTACCAATGCTATATACTTGAATGTATTACAGCCTATATACAAGACAGTGACGACAATAGAGTGTATCAATGCTTATGTACATCACAGCTCAGCGATGGCTCAGCGGTCACAGCAGCTGGGTAAATTTTGACAGTTTTGTGTGCAAAACTGACAAAGTTTGTCCAGCTGCTGTCACCGCTGAGTTGTGTTGGACATAAGGAATTTTGATTGGACAATTGTGTCAAGTGATCACTTTGCAAAAACATGGCCGACAATGTTTTTGCAAAGTCATTTTGACGTTTACATTTTTAAATCTGTGATGTAAATACGCTAGGTTTCTGTGACGTCATGACGTCAGCTGTCAGACGGAAATATCCAAACAGACTATTTTTTATTACATCAAAAGCTGACTTTCCACTCGGCTAATCAAATACGCACTAACGGGACACACGATATATGTAATACCTACACCCAAAAATATAGTTCAAAGAAGTCCAAATTAAACACGAACACTGATTTCAAACTCACACAATACAGAACCAAATGTAACAAAAGCTTGTTTGGATACCAAATTCGGCCACGACCAATCATATGGTGCCTGTGACGTTTTCAAAAACGTCGCGTATACCCCTAAAAGTCCATTTAAAACCATAATACCACGTAATAATTCAGCAAAGACATGGCAGATGAGTTCAAATTGGCGACAATAGAAAGTATTATTTTTAATTCGTCAATAATAAATTGTGTTCGGTCATGTTTTTGTAGTCTTTAAACGTTAACATGTTGTCTCGACAAACATATTAATTTATTTATACTATGATATTATTATATGTTCGGTAATAAACGTCATGATTTAGCAAAAACATGGCGGCTAAGTCGCTATTGTCGTCACTGTCTTGTATACATATATTCACTGTAAATATTTTTTACCGTAACGCAACATGGTGTGTATCAATCCACTTTAATAAGTAACTTTAGACTCCAAGGACCATTTCTTCAAAATTATTTCGTGTGACTGGCCCGAATATTGCGAATTTTGCCGCGATGGAGTTTTTTTGATTTTTTTTATTTCTTTTGACATATTGTATCATCATGATACAAAAACAATGGTATGCTCGCTCCGCTAACAAAATTGTGGAAAATGCGAAGTGGCGCTGTTTCTATGGTTACCATAATAATATGGGGTTCGAAGCTTTTTATGGTTTTTATGGTCTCACAAGAAGTATGGTTTTTGTTGGGGAACGAAGCTTTTTATGGTTATTTATTTGTACTTCTTCGCACATGACGTCACAGCCACCTGCTCGTGAGCATACCGTGAGTTAAGTGTATCGTGTGTATGATGAAACATTTGAAATGTGTCACAAAGTTTCAAAATAAATGTCAAAAATAAGCCGCAGCATAATTCGCCGCGAATGTTTGCACCAGTCTGGGAGTACCTTAATGAAAACGAATTCCATCTTTCGCAGTAATGCGGAACTATTTTAAGAAGCTACTAGAAAGTGGAGTTGTCAAACGGATGAAAGTATTTTTTGTTGACTGTAACGCCACGTAGTGCTATCGACACTAAGGACCATTTCGTTTGAATGATTTCGTGAAATGAATTGAGAAGCCTTATAAGAACGAATTCGATATTACGGAGTAATGCGGAACTATTCTAAGAAGAAGAATAGATGGTGCTTCGCAATACAAGTGAAGTTGTTGAACAGTATTTTTGTTGTCCACTGATCCTCTCAATCTAGACCCTTCAAATTCATTTTTTGTAGTAGGTTTAGAAGGATTAAAAGAATGAATTCCATCTTGTGGAGTAATGTGGAGCTTTCTTGAGGTGGACTAGGTAGTGCTTTTCTCATCTTATTTGTTGACCCTCATGCCATCTGGAGTCTGACTGATTATTACCGTGTTTTAAAGTATTTTTCAATAATTTTCTCGCGAAAATTAAAATTCAAAACTTCACCGCTCTCACTTTTGCCAAGTTTAAAGTGTTCAAATTTTTCCTGCATGCGTGTTGACTGAACAAATATTAGCTTGTAATTTAATTTATACATGTATATATTGACTTAAGTATAATGTAAGTGTAAAACTAATTCCTGACGTGACAAATCTGATGCTCTGCGTTGTCCAGTGAAATCGTGTTCCTACAGTATTATGGTCCTGTTTTGCTCCTTACAAAATGGTTGTAATGGTCTAGTCAACAGAAGAAAAAAGAAAAGGCGTAAGGATGAATACGATTGTGAAGACAAAATTACCCAAAGTTTAAAACAGGGTGCCCTCCTTATGCCTTTTTTCCCGAAACTACACATCACTCGTGAAAACTAGTCAAAAAGCAGCTCTATTTCAAGCAATTTAAAGTTAATAATAAATGTAAGGAGCAACGAAAAATCCCATTTCTCGCTCTACTTGGCCATTATTATTGGCTTGAACAGAAATGGGGATGTGTTTTAATCTGTCTAAATGTTCGTGTTCTTTCACGTTACTGTGTTCATTTATACTTTTAAATATATTATTTAATTTTTTATACAATACTTGTGTTTTATTTCTTGCAAAACAAAGTTTTTTGTGCTATAAATTCGTCTTAAATGACGTCTGGCAACGGTTTCGAATAATCAATCTTATATTAATGGATTTTTTCATGTAAACATTCGTAATATCTTGTTTTGTTGCGATTGATCGAATTTTGTAATTACAGGAAATTGATTGGGAATGGAATTGTTGATGACATGACAAAATGTTAATAATTCTGTGAAAAACAACTTTGATACTAATCAATAATAGCCAATGGAAAATGCTCCACTCATTCCGCTACATTGTACCCGGCTCGAAGGACCAACTCATTACATTTATTCCGTGTGATTCAGAAGAAGTCAGTAGATGGAGTTCAACAAGAAATGTGGAAATGTCAAACAGATGATAGTATTTGTTGACCGTAACGCCATCTGATGCTTATTCACTTTGCTAGAGTATACCCGGCTCGAAGGACCAATATCAACTACATTTCGCATAGAAGCTTTCCAAGATTTCCAAGCTTTATGAGACATTCCTGCTTGCGGTAAGTTTGCTTTACAAGAAATGTGAGCTTGCCAGACATTTGTTGAGGGTAATCAATTCACTAATTTCGTTGGGGTACCTATACCTGGTTCGAAGGACCAATTCATTTCGCGTAGTCGCTTTTTGACAAATGCTATCTTGCGGATTATTGGTGGAACAATTCTACGCAGATGGTGCTTTACATGAAAAAAGATACCACACAGATGGCAGTACAACATTGACTGTAAATATGGCTCGAAGTACTAACTCATCAAATTTATTCAAGATGTTAGGTTGATTTGAATGTTTTTTAAAAACAATCTCACCTGCGTTTTTTTAATTGGAGATTTGGACTTATTTTCCATTTTAAACTTTCAAATGGAGCTCCATCCCGAAGACATCAGACATCTAACAATCTCACCCTCTGGTAGTGTGAATTAACCATAAAAAGGGAGTTGTCTATCCAGACAAGATATTTATTCAAAGTGTTGCAGCTAACGTATAATAAACCTTTTTAAGTTTACACAATTTCGGTCATCCCAAAACATTTTGTCCCATATTTCGTATAAAACAGGGTTTTTTATTTTTTGCGGTGTGATCGCAGGTGGGTTCTTTGACTTTTGAAAGTCAAGGACAGACGTCATCAGAAACCCCAAACGATTTTTTTCGAAGTTTGGGGTCATTCATTAAATATATTTGATTATAGTCAATTACCAGAGTTCATAATTTTCGACACACTACGACAATAAAATACGTATTTCGAATTTCCAAATTGTATATTTTGACCTGTATTCATTTATTTTAATTCTATGTTATTTAGGAGTTTCTTTGAATATTGTGAAATTGTAAATAACAATCATTGTGGGAATGGAAATTTCCTTCTTATTGTGTCCAAAGGTCATCCCGCCTCGTTCCCCGTTGCGGCTTTTCGATGGAAATTCATGTTTTATAGTAGGTTGTTCCATTTGAACATAGTTTGGCGAATGATGTTGAGCAAAATGATTTTGCAGACATTATCTAACAATGGAATTTATAGTCGCTATGCTCACACCTGCTTCAGAGAGTTATCTTTCTTTTTTTTGGAAATTTGAAAAAAAACATCACCATGATATTATTCAACCTTTAAAACCCTGTTTCAATAAAACAAAGAATAATAATATTTCAAGTAAATCTGAGAAACCCGTGTATAGAAACGTCACTCTTGTAACCTTGATATAGAAACTTTACAATTATTGATACATTAAAAAGAAATATGTACCTACTTACTATCATTGTCGACCTCGTACGAAAAATAATATATCCACTACGGCCGTGTCAAGTACCCACCTGAAAATCCCAAGTTATTTTCAATATTTCAAGTTGATACAGTTTGTTTCCTGAGGTATTTTGGTGAAAAAGGCCTCAGAAAGTATTTCTTGAAAAATTCGTCAACAAAAAATGGGGTTGTTCTTACCCCTAACCAATTCAATGTGATACAAATGTTAAGTCGACAGTCTATGGAACTCGCAAAAATAATTAGAAACATAATTAAAGGGTCCGCCATTAAGTTGGGTACATGTGGAAAATGTTTTATTATGTAATTTACAAGATTTTTTTGGGTATTTCGCCACACCCTATCAAATATCAATCAAACTAGTGTTTATACACCCGATCTTCTATATTACCTGAAAAAAGTCTATTAGTAAATAATAAAACCTATCAATATCAAACGTTTCGGAAACGAATCTGCTTCCGTCGTCAGTGAAAACCTAAAAATGGAACAATTAACTCAAATTCTAAAAATATAGTTCGTTTTTTGTGGTGAAATTGACTTTTTCGTGTTTTTGGCACAAAATGTCACTTTTACTGACATTGGAGTGTGTGGTGTTGATTGTTTAACTTTACATTGTATGTTCAGTATTTTTTATAATTTACAAATACTAGACCTAAAGTGGGATTTATAAACTCGCCGTTCGCCGTTACCGCTAACGCTAACGTTTGACGTTCGAGATAGACATATGGAGGCGCCTGCATACATTTATATCAGAGACAACCCTGTTTATATCATGCCGTCTGCCGTTGGCGCACCGCTAGAGACCGTTCATCTCCATCTTTTGCCGTCCGCCGTTCGTAGCTCAAGCCAAAGGAAAATGGCTCAATAGGTTTTTGTTCCCATAATTCATGTTTTTATATCATAAAATTAAGATTTGTGCCAAAATATACTCGAGTCAGTCACCAAATCGCACTGAACTAAAACAAATTAACTTCAATGTAAGTGAACAAAAAATTTGATAATCTTCGACGACAATCGACGGTATAAAAGTTTATAAATGCATTGGGCGACGGCAACGTTAGCGTCACCGGCGAACCTCAACCGTAACGGCGGACGGCAAGTTTATAAATCAACCTTAATAAAATTAATGAGTCCACTAAAAATGTAATTTATAAAATTCCTTGTGAATGTAATAAATTCTATATTGGAGAGACCTCACGACCTTTAAAAAAGAGAATTGAAGAACATAAATCATACACGAAAAAAAGGGAATTTCATAAATCGGGAATTTGTCAACATGCATTTGATAAAAATTATAGAATAAATTGGGATAATTCAAAAATCTTAGCAAAAGAGCCATGTTCTAAAAAACGTAAACTTAAAGACAGTGCATATATTATGTTAAATTCTAATGAATGTTTAGCAACTTGCTCTGTAAATTATTTAAGTAATACATGGTTACCTTTATTAAGAAATTGAACATAGCCCAAAAAAGTAAATTATAAATACTGAACATATGTAAAGTTAAACAATCAACACCACACACTTCAATGTCAGTAAAAGTGACATTTTGTGCCAAAAACACGAAAAAGTCAATTTCACTACAAAAAACGAACTATATTTTTAGAATTTCAGTTAATTGTTCCATTTTTAGGTTTTCACTGACGACGGAAGCAGATTCGTTTCCGAAACGTTTGATATTGATAGGTTTTATTATTTACTAATAGACTTTATTCAGGTAATATAGAAGATCGGGTGTATAAACACTAGTTTGATTGATATTTGATAGGGTGTGGCGAAATACCCAAAAAAATCTTGTAAATTATGGATGCGCCACAAAACTACAGAGCATATCTACTTGTATTATGTCGTTATATTCTCAAGAAACTTTCTTCGGAGTTAGTTTGTGCATGTCCGATAACCAAAAGAATCAATTTTGACACATAATGTCATGCGATCATCGGTTTACCGAGAATTTCAAAAAAACCTTATTTTGGTGTCAAAAAATGGGTCAATTTGACAAGGTATCAAGACAATTTATTAGACAAAGTTGCTAAGAACAGCGCTAGAAGCAATTCTAGATGGATGACGTGGCATTGTTTTTAGAATCAAAAGTCGATATTTCATGGTTGACATTTTGACAATGAACTTTGGTGTGTGTATATTCACTTAAATAGATACTGAAAGTGTCCGCCATTTACCTCAATTCATCTTTATTCGTTTATAAATGATCAAAATCTTTCGAAAATAAAGTCAAAGAAATAGTCAATCTCTTTCCAGAGAAATCATTTTAAAGTTCAACTGAAGAGATATCGCAGCTTGATCCGGAAATATGAATTGACTGGCAAATTTATCCGTCTTTCACAAGAATATCTCAACGTTATCACTCTATCAGCATCAAACTTAAGGTTATTGTTCATGTGTGAACCTACATACAGGGCACAGGGTGACAATTTAAAAACTATCAATGTGCATAATCCAAAAACGCGAAGAGATAACAAGGAATCCTTGAGACCGTTTTTTAATAGGTAGGACGGACCAAAATAAATTAATAACCTGCACTTATGACTTCACCCCCTGCCACGCCAAGTAAATAATCTTGAATGACAACACCCTACTACTTGTGAGCTCTTAAAAACTGCTCTCCAATGTTACCATTGAAAATCAAGTTTTCACGAGCTTTAATTTAAGGTATAACAAAGAGGGGGTTCCTATTCAAGATTATTTGTTTCGGGTGGCTGAGGGTGAAAGGGTAGAGGTTAAAATTCATGAAGATCTAGTTCTCCCTAGCAGTCAAAGAAACCGTCCCAAAAATGTTTTGGTTATCTCTTCGCGCTTGTGCATTATGCCCATCGATAGTTTCAGAATAGTTACCCTGTATAATACATACATACATAGGTACCTTTTTTAATTAAAATCGATAGGTCGTACACGTACACGTGCTAAAAATTTCGCCATTACTAATGTACGCTCTCTTATAAATCTTGGTTGCTAGTGTAGAAACCAGTTTTTTTTAACAATTTCAACCCGTGACCAGAGAGAAAGACCGTTATCTACGTCTCAACCTCTTATACTCTGTTTTCCAAAGTACCTAACCATACTTGGTGCTCTCAGATCATTCCTTTGTACCTTGCTTAGTGGTCAAAGTGAATATTCCTTTTGGTGGTATTTTGTAGGATAGACACAGACACCTTTTCTTCTAATATGGGTAAGTTCTTCACGGAGTTACCTTACTTATCAATATTGCATTTTTAGTTAACCAAGAGAAATCTTATCAGTTGTGTTTTCCATTCTACCGCCGCTTCTGGCTATTACGGTATGAAATGTCATACCAGTGGTTTAGGAGCTTGGTTCTTGGGAATTAAGTAATCTAGAGTTTTACTGAGTAATTGATCAATAACATTCATAATTGTTCAACGATTTGTGGCTTGAAACATTTAGCTGTGAGTAATAGACAATTTGCACATTTTTTGGAAATACGAAAAATATAAGTATTAGTAAGTAAGTACTGATGCCATTGATGTTTGAAAAATCAACCCACGACCTCTATTAATCTAGCAATCACTGATTAAAGAGCGCCAATCAACATCCACGACGTCACAGAATACATTATCTATCTTCGTCTGGCGTAGTGACTGTGATAAGAGAGAGAGATTTAGATCCGTCCCGTTTTGAATCCTACAGTGGAATTTGCGTTTTCGTTTTTATTTATTTAGTATATTTTTGAGCATTACGGAAAAATTTGATGACTTAAAAATTGTCTCGAATAGGTATATAAAATTTCTAACCGTGGTATCAAACGTTGCAATTAATACATAAAAAAAAAACTTTCCATGACGACCTCGTACGTAAAAATCCCAGGTAACATCAATTCAAGCGCCGCATGGAGGCACAGACAACAGGTGAGGCCAGTCAATTTAAAAGCATGCATTTGCCAACAATAGAATAGAAATCCATTCACTCGAAACAGGCCGACAAGTCGGAAATTCAGCATCGAACTGTCTGTGTGTCAGTTTGTACTGTGTTTCACTACGAGAGAGATACGAGTGTGGCTTTAGTGTTTTTGTGTTTTTTTCTCTTGTGTTATGTGACATTTTTTTTGGATTATTGTGAAGGTTTGTTTCGGGATTTTTAGTTGTTTTTTTGTCTATGGTGAATGAGATAATTTTTTTTCAATTTGTTTGTCACTTGAAATTATATTATCTGTTGGACGAAAAAATATAAAGGCAAAGAACATTACGTTTTGGTTTATCTATTTTCTTTTGCAAAAAAATCGAAAATATGTTTTTTACAAAATATCTTCAACTTTTTTTTCAGGACTGTCAATTTTTTAGAAAATGAATGTTGTCATTTTTCAATACCTACTAGTTTTAAGATATGCAGGGTGCCACAGATTCGAGTGCATGCATGGGGATCTCAGTTATTATAAGAGATACGGGGTCGGTTAATTGGTTGCAAAGTTGCGCATTTTTATGCTCAACAAAATGCCGTTTTGAAATTTAAAAAATTCCGACTACTTCCGAAGATATTCGAAAAAAAAACGAAATTTCGCAAAAACGTTATCATTATCTCGTGAGTTTATTTGGGAAGATATTGTTAACTGAATTACACTTTCTCATTGCCACTTTTTCTCCTCTACAAGATGGCGGTATCAAATTGAAAATCTGACGTTTCGTCTTTGAGCGGCCATCATCAAGTTCATTTTTTTAAATACGGACCTGGATTTTTTATTTTATTTTTGATTATCTTTTGACGTCCTTAATGTTTTGAGGTATCGCAACCGTCGAAAAAAATACTTATTTAAAAAAAAAATACCCGAGAAAATTAGTTAGACAACCCTTTTCTCCCTAACTCATAGTTTGGTTCATAAATCCATCTTTATTCGACACGTTATTCTTTTGAGAAAACCTGCACAACTAAACAAGCCTAATTGACCGAACCAAAATCGAAATAACATCCAATAAGGATACATTTGATGAAATTAAATTAAATCCACAAATGACATGGAAAATGAAAAAAAAAATATAAAAAACTGAATCAATTTCTGCAAGTGTTCAAGAATATTGCCATTTGAATAAAATATTGAAAATAACAATAATAGGTGATAAATAATTGAAAATATTGACGTTGCTAAGGCAACCCATTGCTCTACACCCTCATCTTATTACCTCAATACCTCAAGGACGTCAAAAGATAACTAAAAATAAAATAAAAAATCCAGGTCCGTGTTTAAAAAAATTAACTTGATGATGGCCGCTCAAAGACGAAACGTCAGATTTTCAATTTGATACCGCCATCTTGTAGAGGAGAAAAAGTGGCAACAAGAAAGTGTAATTCATTTTAAAATATCTTCTCAAATAAACTCAGGAAATACTAATAACGTTTTTGCGAAATTTTGTTTTTTTTCCGAATATCTTCGGAAGTAGTGGGAATTTTTCAAACTTCAAAACGGCATTTTGTTGAGCATAAAAATGCGCAACTTTGCAACCATTTAACCGACCCTGTATCTCTCATAATAACTGAGATCCCCATGCATGCACTCGAATCTGTGGCACCCTGTATAATTATTACTAGTTATGAATTAATTTCAATTTTGTGTAGGATTTTGTTTCATGTTTTCAAGTTTTTTTTGTCTGTCTTTTTTCAAAATAATTCCTATATTTGTCACCCAAAATTGCATTTAATAAATAATAATTAGATTAGTAATATGTTCACCTTTAAAATTTTAACGGAGCAATGATACTTTTAGTTCTGGATTAGTGTTCGTTTTTGCTCAAGTTTTTTTTGTTTTTGTAAGTTTTATTTTTTCGAGAAACGTTTATTTCTGATTTTCTTTATTTCAAGAAGCCAACATATAAAATGTATAGTCAAACAAAATCGCTTTGGGTATCTAAATATGAAAGTTGTTTAATTGGAAAATTATCATCTTGAAAAGTATTTAATGATATTATTAATCACTGCGTTAAATGTTTATTATAATTATTATTAACAGTTATTATTGGGATTTTCTTTTAGGGCCGATTCTACAATCCAAGTATATCCTTGGAATATTGGTTATACGGAGTACTGCTTATTCCAAGGATATACTTGAATTGTGAGATAGGCCCTTAGTTTTTATAATATCCTTATTGTAATTTGTTTGCGTTAATAATTATTAATTTTATGATTAATGTCAAGAATTATGGTTTTTATTCGAATATTTTTTAGAAAAAAAAATCGACCGTGTTTTTTCCTTTTCTTTTTGCAAAAAAATGATTTTGAGATCTTGGAATACATATGAAAATGAAATATGGTAATTACTTACATACTCAATTTAAATCCTTAGTGAAATCTTTGAATTTCATTAGATTTGATGATTAATGAAATGTGTGATTAAATATTCAAACGAAACAAACACATAATGTCAAAAATGTAACAGGTAATTATTTAACAAAAATAAAAAAACAAAATTGACACTCATTTAAGATTTAAAAAACTTCATAGGTACCTGCATTAAAAAAACTCAATAATGTAGAACTTTCACCAAAGAAACAACGAAAATAAAAAAGAGTTTAATTGACCAAAGTGTCACGTCGGGTGATATCAATTATATTCCCAATAGTGGGGTGTCAAAATAATTTTGCGATACTCCAACATTTTCTTTGACACAGACACTCACAATAATACATATTTTAAAATTGGCAACAAAATCACTCATACTCTGTCACGGAACACCTTTATTTGGTTTACGATTTACGGTATCGATATTTTTAGAAATACATATCAAAGTTACATTTCAAACTCAATATGGCCAATATTTTGGAAGTTCAACTTTGTTCGCTGTTCTACCGATAGACCCTCACACACAAAAAAAAACAGTTTTTGGAATTTGTTTAAAAATATCTGAAATAACTACGCTGGAAGCAATTCAAGAGATTGATGACGTGGCATCTTTTTCCAAATTTGGAAGTCAATATTTCATGAACGGTTGACACTGTTGACAGTTGGACAATTAAATTTGGTGGAAAGGGGTTTTTGGGGATGGTGATATTTTTGGAATTGTCAAAGTGAAATTTCAAATTCTCAATTCTGCCATGAATAAATTGTCATATTTCAAAAAACTTTCGTACTCAAAAATAACAGAACTAGAAGCAATTCAAGAGATTGATGACGTGGAATTTTTTCTAAAATTAAACGTCAATATCTCATGAACTACTGTTGCCATTATGACGATAAAATTTGGAGGGCGCTCTTTCGATTGGTATTATTTTGACACCTGTCGATTTGACACCAAACTTATACAAAAGTATCATGATTATTAATTCACAAATCGTCGATCTATATGTGACACCTCGTATCTGCAAAAATGTGATTTTAGAGAAACATTGAATCTCTTAGCCCCTTTTCTAAAATCTTTAACTATAATTTCGTTCACTACAATAACATTTTGAGGTAATTTCGCCTTTTTACAGTTGCGAGGTGTCACCAGATGAATCCGCACTTATTTCGTATACGCGTTTATGGTAATAACTCAAAACCAGCAACTTTGCAGATACGAGGTATCACATATAGATCGACGAAATGCAAGATTAATTACCTACTATAAAAAATTAAATTTGATAAATAAATTGAGAACTTGAATAAAGACACATTTTTTAGTTAAAAATAAATTACTAATAAGATTTTCAAAAATAATATACAGTGTCCCCGGATCGACTCATGAATAGGTAAGAAAGACAAAAAAAAATTGAATTGAAATTTCATCTTCCGGGGTTCAGCCCTACTTGGATGGAAACTAATTTGTGTCATAATTTTAGTTTTGAAAAATCAAGTATGTCCTGGAAATTATTTTCAAAGCTGTTTCTCTCTTCAGAAAAGAGCTTCTTCTATAAGAGTTACGACAAAATGTTATTGAAGAAAGTTATCAAGAATGAAAAACTGAGTTAAGATGCTAAATTTCGAAACACTCCGCATACTTTCATATTTTCAACCTCAATTTTTCATTGTGAACAACCTTCTTCAATAACATTTTGTCGTATTTCTTATAGAAGAAGCTCTTTACTGGTGAGAGAAATAGCTTTTAATTTCCAAGACATACTTGATTTTTCGAAACTAAAATTATGACACAAATTAGTTTCCATCCAAGCACGGTGGGGTTCAGCCCTGACGCCCTGAGATGAAATTTCAATTTGTCGATCCGGGGACACACTATCTATAGGTTGTTCTTTTATTTTTTATAGGTATGTTTGTCACTATTTTCTTTTGTATTGTTTATTGGTTGTTTCAGGGCCGATATTTCAATGCCCATTCAAGATTAAGGTACACTTAAAGGTTATTTTAGATTTAGACCTTGAACAATTGACTCATCAAAATTTCTGCCAACATCAAGACCCTCCACAATTAAATTTTTGAACTGGTTCAAAGTTAACTTCTATTATTGTAGGCCTGTATTTATAGACCGACCAATATTTTAATCCAATTTAATTTGAATATAAAAAACTGCAGAATAAGGTGGTCTAATTTTGAATGCAACTGGAACTCATCAATAAACAAATTCGTTGTTTTTGCAAAAAAAAGAGAACAATATGAATTAACTGAACAACGAAAATATGACAACAGTGTATTCCATCAGCAATGTTATTCAAACTGGTACCGAAAGGAGGGAAAAACGTAGCAAAAAAATGGTTTTGTCATTCCTATACTAATGACAAAATAGTTAACTAGACTCTAATTAATTAATTTCGAATAAATTAACAATCGAAATTAATTAATGCCACAAATCATCATAATTTTTGGATAATTTCCCAGTAAATCTCAATAAAGAAACATTGAACCTAAAATATGCCATTTACTTGTTTCGCAACAGTCAACATGGTATGTTCAGCGGTCGGCTTTGACCCACAAATTCGAAATTGCCCGTTCTCAGTTGCGATTTGGTTTTCTCGCAATCAAATCTAGAATTTTGTATATTTTTTTGATTAGGTGGATTTGCGCCATTATTTGTTTTCGCAATGTGCTCTGTTAATTTATATCCGAGATCCGATAAAATCAATTTATGTTTTTCAACCAGCTGTTGTTTATTTTGCTGTTCCTCTTATTTAACAGAACCTTCATGAAGTATGATTCATTATTGGATGATAAATCCAACGTTTCTTGTTTCTAGATTATTTTATTACATACTGTACTGTGTAAAGTATCATTTACCGGACTGGTTACCAGTCTGGTTTCCATCCAAGCAAAAAGCTGTGATTAGTTTATTAATCTGAGAGAAAACAGGTTTTTGTCGCTTCTCATTGTCATTTTTTCTCGAGCGCAAACCTCACACCCTGCGCATGGAAAAATAATATTGATTGGATCATAAATCAGACCTCCAGTGAGATTTTTACTGATCTTTTAATCACATGATAATTCCAGTTAAGTACTTTCACGTTGTTCTTCTATCCTCACACCACTCGTATGGCATAGGCTGATAAGCTATCCGGCGTTGTGTTGCGTATTGCCTAACACACTAATTATTTCACAGATAATTGAGAAACAGTTGAATGCGTAAAAATGTAATAATCCGTCAAATTCAAGAACAGGAATCTAAAATGATAAATTAAATCGAAAAGATCTCAATGTCTCATCAATAATAATTTTATGCAAGCCACTCGTAATGACGCAATGATGTTAATCATGGATTTACCATTACCAACATGTGGTTTTTCCTGTTTCCAAGAAATCGGATCACCTTCAGGATTCACAAGTCTTCAATCTTTCATAATGACCAATCAAATGAACACCTTTTTGGACTTAAAGAGAAACATGGAATTCACTATTAAGCACAGGAAGTAAAATTCAATCGACTAGCAAGGTGTACGTGTGTGAATCTACATTCTGTAGAAAGCAAAATCGACAAGGTCAAAGAACCTAAGTCAACAATGCTGTAAATTGGATTTTTCGAGTTATTTATAGGTTTCTAGAAATTTGGAGTATTGCGTCA
Organism: Orchestes rusci; assembly: GCA_958502075.1. NCBI lineage: Eukaryota > Metazoa > Arthropoda > Insecta > Coleoptera > Curculionidae > Orchestes > Orchestes rusci. Next base: position 31,233,768 of record OY293306.1, on the reverse strand, counting down.
TTTGTCAACGTCATTGAAGAATTTGAATATGATTAAAAGTCTAATAAAACTGATTCAATTTAATGTCTCAACCACGCAAAAAGATGCTTCGTTCTCGAGAAAAAACCGTTGAAGATATATCTTGATGATAATTTTTTCCAATAAATCTCCGAAACGGTTAAAGAGAAAAAAAAATGCAATTCTCTACATTAAATGAATATTTTATGTCCGATAATGGTTTTTAAAAATCAACTGTCGTGGGCGAGTTCTGAGCAAAATGTTGCTTCAACTGACCCTTTTTACTTTCGTTTTCATTTTCTGATCGTTTTTTGAGGAAATGTGTTCAACTTAAACTTTATATTTCGTCTTATAAGAATTGTTAACCACCATTTTGTAGTGAGTGATTTCATTGCAGTAATAGTGTATTCGCAATAATCATTATTGTTCCCTTTTTTATTTATCTTTAGAGTTTAGTTACACTGAAATTTTTCACTGGTAATTATTTTTATTGGAGTTTCTTACGGAATTTGTTCTATGAATTTTTTTTTGATTTTTTTCTTGATTTGAAAGGTTGTTTTCGTTTTTATTTTTATACTATCTATTTTTAATTCAACTCCAGTATTTCTTGATTTATGGATTAGTGTACAATATGGATTTTCTACTATTATCATTTACTTATTTAACCAGTTAACCAGTTTAATCTTTTTTTTTACAATATTCTTTTTGATCCAAATTTGCTACCTTTAATGAAAAAGGAGAAAAACTTAAAAAGCAAAAACATCGTCAACCAATAATTTTGCAGCCTAATTTTTTGTTTGAGTCTCCACTCCATTGGCTGAGATTTCTGATATTTGCTTCAATCGAACGATGTGATTGGCCGGGAATGCAAGAAAAAAAGGATAAATAATTTGATTGCACACATTCTCGAAGCCTCTTTATTTTTGTCGAGTCTCTATTTGCCGGAATTTTCGAAATATTCTCTTGGAACGAGCGATGGGATTGGCGCGCCCTCTCACACATGTTATGAAGCGCGGGAAGACAAGCGTTGTTGGCGCACAATCGTGATTTTCGATTTTTAATGGCTTTTTTATTGAAAGATTATTTCTCCATTGACCCTACTCTGGTGTGACACTAGTAGACCTACCACAACAAATCATTCTGAATTGATTTATGAGTCAATAATGAGTTGATGTATTGGACTTTGTTAACAATAATTGCAAATTTATGTTAACAGAGGACATGAACTATTAGAAGAACGTGTTGTCAGTTTTTTTTTACTTGAATGTTTTAATTACAGAACAAATTCGTTGTACAGTAATTACTATAGTTATTGCAATTTTTATAGGAAAAAATAAACATTGAACAATTTTTGAATTGGGACCACTCCAGGCAATAAGCTTAGGACTTCTAATTAATTCATCACACAGTCGAACCAATTAGAAACTGCAGGAAGTCATACACATGTAATAATTCACCGTAAATCTAAATGATTATTGAACATTAATAGCCAACCTAACAGTACCATTAGCAGTACCTAGTTTGTGAAAAAATGGGAATCAATGAAACATGATGATATATTTCACTGGAGATTCAAGGTAGCAGTTTTTAACAATTTCCTGTATTTATTGGAAAGTCAACAGAATTTATTGATTTTTGATTGATCCATTACCCACGTGAATATTATAGTACATAATTTAATCGTCAAAAACTGAAAAAAAATGATCATGTTATAGCACACTTTTGAGAAGCTTTTGATTTTATGTTTTTGTATGTTCCTAGGCAAAGCTAGATTGCGCTATGGAACATAATGAAATATAATACCTAATTACTTTCAAAAATATTCAACTTTATAGAAAACTCACCAATAATAAATAATTATTGATGAACATTGAGGAATAAATCATATTGACGAAGCATTTTTGGATATAGGTAAGTTTGCCTAGATCGCCTTATTTTTGGTTGAGGAATTTGTGGTTAAGCGTTGTACAGTCATTCCACGGAAACCCTGTATTTTATTATACAAATATTTAAAAAATTCAACTGAGAAAAAGAAAAATTCAAATTTGACCCTTCCTTACTGCTTTTTCTAATCGTAAATTGCAAGGAGAGAATACGTCTAAATGTGAAAATAATTACCCAAATTCAAACAAAACGTCAGAAAATCATAATGTGATAAAAAAATATAATAAGGAAATCAACCATTTACAGAGTAAAGGCTAATATAATTAACCATCACATTCATTCAACAACGATTAAAAGTATAAAAATAATAATTTACTGTAAATATAATTAGTTTATTTTTATACATCAAACATATTGCTACAGCAAACTAATTATCTCGAGAAAATGTCATTTTAATTATTCCACATACAAGACGTTTAATGCTCGAAAAGTGCAAAGTACTAAAGAATGTATTGTTATTGTGAAAACATTTTTTTAGGAATCACACCAAAATGGCATTCAACCATATAGATAGACACAGTCCTGATAGTAACGAAACCAAAGACAGTCCAGATCGACCACACAGTTGTTCTAGTGATAATCAGACGGATACTACCATTTCCACGTATCCTAATGGAAATAATAATGGGTCTATACAGAACAGGTGAGAAAGTGGCTATCCTAACTAGGGCATGTTGTATGGGTAACTCTCTACTGACATATTCAAGAAGCAGCTATAACGAAAGCCATAACTCCAATTATTGAAAATTACTTCGGATTAAAGTTGTTCAACCTAAAATGCGAGATACGGTTACTGGGAAACTATCCATCGTAGAGTCTTGCGGCAAAAATTTTCATGATCAGAACGGCCAAGAGAAAAACCTGGAAAATATTTTCAAGTTTCCGAAATGGTCGCTTGGAGGCGTAACAACCAACACCAAGTAGAAAAATAGGATTTGTATACAATTTTGCCCAATGAGAATATATCGGTGATATCATTTTCATATTTACTGTCTATTAACCTACACTTTCCATCAAAAACGTTTTTTTCTATCTATCAAATTAAAGCGGTGGGGGGAAAATTCAATTGTTTTCTTAAACAAACTTGGGCTCATATAAAAGAGCAATCTGCACTACAAAATGCTTATTTGCTTTTGAATTTGTGACCTTCGCCGTCGCTGCTAGATGGCGTTAACTGAAACGGTAACATATTTTGGAGTTTTTTCCGAAAAAATCAAATGTTATGGTATTTTCATTTTCATATATTTCAAAAGGGTATACATTTTTGTAATAAAAAATATAAAAAAATCAAAAAAATAAAATGTTTTTTTTTCCAATTTTTTAATAGAAAAATGTATGACCTTTTAAAACATTTAAAGATGAAAACAACATTACATTTGATTTTTTTCTGAAAAAACTAAAAAATGTGCTACCGTTTCATTTAACGCCATCTAACGGCGACGGCGAAGATCACAAATTGAAAAGCAAATAAGAATTATGTAGTGCAGATTATGCTCTTTCATGAGCCCAAGTTCGTTGAAATCGGTCAAGCGAAACGGGAGAAATCTCCATTTGTGTAAAAAAAAACGATTGAACTTCCCACACCGCTTTATTTTGATAGAAAGAAAAAACGTTTTAGACAAAAAGAGTACTTGGTGTTGGTTGTTACGCCCCCTAGCGACCACTCCAGAAACTTGAAAATACTTTCCAGGTTTTTCTCTTGTCCGTTTTAGTGATTACATTTTTTACCGCAAGCTTCTACGATGGATAGTTTTCCAAATACAGTACCTCGCATTCTTAGTTGGCCACCCTGTACGCATTTGGTTATGAGGAATGATGACGTCAGAAAAACTTTGACAGCCATTACATATTAGTTGCCTTCCAGGAACGAGTGAGTCACCCTGGTACAGCTCAAGTGTGTGACGCACCGTGTCTTCAAGAATGTCATGTTTACTGGAACGCAACAGGGCGTCAGTGGGACTTTAAGTCAAGTTGACAGTGTCAATTGTGGTTATAAGTGGAACTATACCCTATCCTATCTCGTTTTTGGTGTTTATTGTTTTTGTAATTTTTATCATTGCACAACTTAAATCTAAATATTTATCATAAACTTAAAGAAAACCGTCAAATGAAATAGATCTTTCGAAACTTGTCACATTAGGCATTTATCCACTGTCAATATTGGGTTGCTCCAGGGGAAAGGGGAAGGTAAGATTGGTATCCCACGCCACGATTACAGAAACGATCAAAATCGAGTGTGAGTCGTTCCGGTTGCGCACCAGGTGCGCCACAGACCGTTCCTGGAAAGCCCTTATTATATCAAAAACAGGAACTCCAATAAAAAACTCGTCTCATAAAAGTGTTTTCTTGTTTGATTGTCTATAAGATTTGTTTGAAAAATTTCTCTATGCTACCCTCGCTAGTTACAAAAGTTGCTGACGTCTGACAAAATTTGACAGTAATTATATCAAAAACCTAAACTCCAAATCAAAAAACTATTTTAACAAAAGTTGTTATTTGGTTGAATCTCTACAAGGTTTATCTAAACAATTTTTCTCTCAGAGGTACTATTTTCAATATATCTTTAAAAGTTTACCCCTTCTGGCTTATTTTCCCTTTGTCTCTTGAACATTTTATCACATTTGGAAGTTTGTCTGATACTAGAACATTGAAACCGCTTGAATATTATTTTTGAAAAACATTTTTGTAGACTGGATGAGCCTCTCAGTCCAAGCCAAGCTCTATGTCTAATTACAACAGTCCCCCAAAACATAGCCTCTAGAAGCTTAGGAGACAAACATACACCAACTAGAAATAGCTTAAGACACAGTCGGATGATAGTCATGTATAGAAATGGACGAAGTAAGTGAAACATGCGCCCACTGATCTTCGAGCCACTTATTTAACCATTCCAGTACCCAAGAAGTACCTGCCCTTTGTGATACGACACTACAAACTAGTCAAATCGATGAAAATTCTTACAATAATCATAGGAATGCTCATGTGTTTGTTATCAGTGTGGATGGTCCTGTGGAGCCCCACCCTGGACGCTCTTTATTTCCCTTATTGGAGTGCCGCCCCTGTGAGTCCCATCATTTGTCCTGAAATCCCCATTAAACGTAATTTTTAGGTTTTCTGCTCAGGCGTGGTAGGTTGTTTCTTCCTGGGGTTCTGCCCACGACCATACCCTGGTAGGCGACTGGGTTGCCACTACCATCTAACAAAGGTAACTCAAACTAAACCCCCCACCACCTAGTACTAATATCAACTTCCAGTACGTCAGCATCCTCACCACATGCATATCAATCTTAACCGCCCTCATGGTGCTCACCATCTGTATTATCCACTTGGTCTACCTGCACAGCGCCACCTGCGCTCCTCCGGATAAACTCAACACCACGTGTGTGTGCACGGTGAGCAACTCGAGCGTTCTCTTCAACGAAAGCTACCACTACGAGGAGTTCACCTGTGAGGAGGTGGACTGTTTTTTGAGGGGCGTGGTTGCCACCACATGTGTTTTAAATGTGTTGGCGTTGATTTTGGAGGTTATGTATTTGGGGGTGCATTGGAAGGGAGGAAAGAAGTATGTGTATGCACGAGTGCCGCTGAAGGAGGGAATTGTGGAGATTGGAGGAAGTTGAGGGCGTTTTATTTCGATTTATCTTCAACTTTAGGTTTATGTTTGTTGTTAGTTTGTCTGATATTTATCATTGTACTTATGTGTATGTATATGTAAAAAGCGCCAAGTCAGTATTAAAGTCTTGTAATTAGGTATTTTGTAAAGTTTTTGTATATTTGCACCATGTAATGTAAGTGATTTATGTTTGTAAGAGTTGCTGAATATACTTTTACACTGATCACAGAGTTTTCCTTTCATCAGTGCACAAATTATTACTATTATTATAAGTAAATAAAATTACGTCGGCAACGTTGTTTTCAATTTTCTACACACATGTCGAAGATTTTTTTTAAAACTCTTTACCATAGTGTAGATTTCCTCCAGAATGGATGTAACGAAGAGTTGTCCAGATGTAGTTCTTTAGCACAATTCATAAAAACCACTCCTATTGTTCAAAAACCACAAGGGACAAATATCCGATTTTGCTAATTTCATACTCAAAAGACAGTCGCTGACAAACCCTGGAAAAATCAGCATGTCCGGATTTTTTTTACCCCATATACGACAATATACAATAAATTTTCTAGATTAAAGGCAATAAAATGAACTCGGCAACGTTGCTTTTAGGTCTTGGCACATTACTTGCATTATATCGAAACTTTCCTTTGTAAACTCTGTACCGAAGCTTCCATTTCCTCCAAAATGATCGCGCGCTTTGTTGTCCAATGTACTTTTTTTTATGATTTCCAAATACATATTATACATACATAGTAACACATGATTTATGTTTCAATCGCCTTTTTTTTTTAGAAAGTTCTAGAAAATATTATGCATAAATCGCTAATGTAGACTTAAGTCTGATAAAATGTAGTTCGACAACGCTGTTTTGAATTCTGAAATCGTCAAATAATTCTTTCACGAACTTTCCACTGCGGCTTCGATGCATAATCCTAAAAATAACCTCTATAGGCGGCTGTCTCGTGAGAGACACGAGTCACGAGTCCATAGAAACAGAGAAAAAAAAGGAAAAAGTTGACCGGTTGCATTTTGACACATGTGGTGTCAATTCACTCCAAAGCAGGGGATGTCATGAGTCCAACTTGTGTGGCCGATTGCCAAATATTATACTTTCAATGCATTGAAACAAATGGATTTGAAACTGATTTTGTTCAATTTGACTCTAAAATTGATTAATTCAAGATTATAAAAATACAGGGTATCTCTAAAAGGTGCCAAAAAAACTACCATATACCCCTGAGGTCAAAATACAGGGTGTCCCGCATAAGAACCGACACAAAGCACGATCATATAGGATGGATAGGAGAACCCAAAATGTTATGATTTAACGTAACTTACCTATACATATACCAAGTCCAACAACTAAGAAGTTAGACGCCTTAGTCAGATTAAAAAAAAAGCTAAAAAGTTAAAATAAGAATCATTTAACAGCGAAAGTAACAATTTGAACAACAAAAATAAGATACAATAATTGTATTATTATTGTAATTATTATTACTGAGAAGTCCAAAATCATCAAAATGTTAGTTGTTTCTGATGAGTATTCATTTATCTGTAATCCGATTCCACAATTCGGCTCGATAAGCAACTGACGGGAAACACACAAATTATTTTAACAGTCCCTAAAGAAAGAAGTCCCATTGGAGGTGATGGTGATCATGGAGGCCAAAGTGGTGAACAATTTTCTCTGCTAATCCTTTTATTTGGCAACATTTGGATACTGATGATTTGAAAAGTCTCTAAAATTATTATTGAAATGAGACGATGTTCCATCATGCATAAAATAATGTTCCAGTTCAAGTTGTAGTAGCACCCCACAGCTTTAGTTAATATTCGCTGGTAGCACCTTGTAAAGTAGATCCGGTAGGTGTTTTGGAGTAACTTCAAATTAATAGAGCAGGTAAATACTGATCAATAAAACGGATTCATTATGATTAACTCATGACTCACTTGATGGTCAAGTCTGACGTATGATTTCATACCCAACTTTGGAATTTTCGACGACTTATAATCTGACAGCTACAATACGTATTTTCAGATTTTTGTATTTTTACTGAAAACGACAAAGTTTTTTAAAAAATAACAAGACAAAGAAAAGTTTAAGAACTAAATTACCCATAAAATAAAACAGTAATTTTTCAAGTTCGCCAACGTTTGAAAAAAATCTGTCTTATTTTAAGGGTGGATCATCCCTTATCAACACTTTCGAAAAGCTCGAGTGAACTCCAATCATTGTCGACTAATGTTCTCTGTACACTTGGAACGTGTATCAAATTTGATATTTTTTAACCGAGATATGGATTTTTTTCGAAATTTGAAACCTCAGTTGCGAGGCGTATAACTTCTTTGGTGTGCAGCTTGGTGCTTGGTATATAGGTAGATTGCGTTGAATAATAATATTTTGGGTTATCCTACATGCTCCTGCTGTGTCGGTTCTTATGCGGGACACCCCGTATGTCAATTTCCGAGATACAGGGAGATAAAGTTTAAAATTAAAACGTTTTCTCATTATTTTGGACACTTTTTTACATATTGCTTTAAAAATTGGTAGGTGTACGGGGATAATGTGGTATGAGAAATTTGAATATGAAGTTCGTTTTACTGTGGTCGCTACAGGGCGCTCTACACTGCACATTTTGTGGTTTAAAATGGTCATAACTATTTTCACAGTATTTTTTTTTCATTTTTCACCAGACAATTTAAAGTGGAAAAGGTACTCTTGTCAACGTTCGCTCAATTGAGCCGTTTTCGAGATATTTCCATTTAAATCAAATCAAATCAAATCAAATAAGCTTTATTTGTCAAAACAATTGTTTTATGTGGACAAAGCCAATAATACTATATAAAAACAATACAAAAAAATATACAAAAAGAAGATCTGACTATGATGGCAATTTTGTAAATAATTTGTTGAGAGTTTCTCGTGAAGTATTCGAATATTAGGAATTTTTTGGTGTGGCATGGAACTCTTAAGATGAAAGTAGAGTACCTTCTTCACTTTAAATTGTCTGGAAAATCTTATTCAGTAATGAAAGATGAAAAAACAAACACTGGGAAAATAGTTATGACCATTTTAAACCACAAAATGTTCAGTGTAGGGCGTCCTCTAACGGCCACAGTAAAACGGACTCCATAATCGAATTTCTGATAGCACCCCCGCATATTAATTTTCAAAGCAATATAATGCAAAAATGATGGGAAAAATCGATTTTCAATTTTAAACTTGACCACCTTGTATCTAGGAAACGGCGTAAATTTGGACCAAGATAAATTGTGGTAAATCGACATATTTTGACCAGAAGAGTATATGGTAGAGTTTTTTCCGCACCTTTTAGAGACACCCTGTATATCTAAGGATTCATTGGCATTGTTTACAGTGGCAAATGGGAACACTGACCAAGTACTAAAATTGAGACTGATTAGATTTGTACATAAACCGCTAACAGTGTAAACTCGAACGAACCAAACCATTTTTATCTTGGGTTGTTCATTAGACGTATGAATTTACATTTACAAACTCTTTCATTAGTACGGCCTAAAACAGATACAAATACATTGTAAACGCCATGCACTGTCGTTATTAAACTAACCAAGGAGGTGGAAACGAGGTTGTGTGGTAACCTGTGTTGTTTTGTTTATTTACACACATACACACAACTATTATTTCCAACATTTTAGTAGGTTTTTAATCTTTTGGTTCACTAAAATAAACCACACCGAAAACAAATTGAATTTTTGAAAATTGAGGTTCTATGTTGTAGGTTCTATGGTCGGTTGGGAGAACTCCCAACCGACGACGGTAGCAGTGCAGTCCCGACCGTTTTTTATATGACAAACGTATACCTATGCTTACCCATTTAATATATGGGACGCCTATGGTTGCTATGTATACTATGGAAAATAGTGAAAAAATTGACAAGCGGGCCCGATCAAGGTTATTGGTTACTCCGGGTGATTTATGAATGAACGACATTAGATATATACTACTGGTTAGTGTATATACTGTGGTGCTACTTTCCAGGTTGGTGTAGACGCAACCGAATCAATCTACACATTTGTAGGACTATCTCCACTCTCCACCTACTTAGTTCAAGTACCAAGGACCAAATCATTTTGCGTTGTAAACTGAGCCTCATGGCCGATTGCACCAACCTATTTTGAGGATACTTAACGAAAAGGATCCCCTAACTTGACAATTTTGCATTCAAAACTGTCAAGTTAAGGGTTCCTTAGCGTTAAGGATCCTCAAACTTGATTGGTACAATCAGCCATTAAAATATTATGCCGTACTTAATTTTTGACATATGTCAAGGCATTTTATCACCAACTCCATACCGTGACGCCGATTTTCTCCAAAATGGCATCGCACCGAATGTCATCAGTCCACACTTTCGCCAGATGTAATACAGTGCGCAGAGTGCAGGAAGCTAGACTCATCACAAATAGAGAGATAAACTATTGTGCCACCACTCGAAAAAAACTATTCTAGTTAATGTCAATTTATTTACTCGTACACACTCTTTGAACAATAAATCAGCTCTAGCAAACTGAGGTTTTTGGTTAAATGGTAAATATTGGACTATGCTGATGAGAGAATATTTGGCAGGCACAGTGAAAACCAAAAAATATACAAGAACCATCCAAGCACAAGTTATATTAACTTACAGTAAACACAGTTCAGTCAATGATGCATATTTACACAAAACAAAACCGTTGCAAACGCAAGCAAAACTGGTCTGTTCAAATAAATTAATCGTTGATTTGACCCCTGATACACAAAAGTTTTCCCTTAATAAAAAAAAAACTGATTAACAATCGAGAAAATTGGCAGCCATAAGGAGTTCGAGAGCAATTTCGGGCGCAATTGGAAACTCGGGAATCTCCGTTGAACTGTTGGTGTAGCGCACTTTGTACGTGAAGTACATGCAAACTTTTTGTAACACGTGAGAGCTGTAAAAGACTCAGTTACCTGTGCTCTGATTGGCTGAGAGACTTACGGTATTTCCCTGAAGTTAACCTCATTGGCCTCGTTTTCAGCAAACTGTCCCGGTCCACTCAGCATGGCTTTGATGGTTCCGGATGTCAAAGCGTGTTCTCTTTTGACAATGAATTCGTGGCCGTCTGAGGAGATGAGTTTAACGTACATGGCGTCGGGTCCCTCGCAGCCCCCGTACACGCGTTCTTGCATTTTTTCATCCATGTCACCCATGTTGACCTGAAACGGCTAATTTGAGGAAAAATGAGGTTGAACAATATTCTTTCAAGTTGGAAACTCTTCGATGGACTGAATAATGTATACATAACTTCAAATAGCCAAAGATGAAAACTATAAAAATGGAAGAACAATCGCTACCAAGAAGGGGAATGTTGCCGAATCAATAAAACACCATCCGTTTGAGTTGAATAACTCCTTTAATGTGTTCAAAAATGGTTTGTTCTTCACAAACAAGCCTTTCCAGATCAGGCTACCTTGCTACAGCAGAGAATTATGAAGAAAACAAGCTCTCGGATCACACCTGATTGTGATCACAAACTGTCATCAGAAATGTCGTGTAACAAAAATAAAACCTAGATCAAGTGGTCCACCGGACAGAAATCTTTTTGAATTTACACAGGTTTCAGCACAAAATTACAGGAATTTGAAATATTTGTCATTTTTTGGCAACAGTGTTGAATACAGTTAATCATATTTCTTTAAATGTGGCAGAATAATCTTATTGCATTTGATCAAGCAACATTTCTCCAAGATTAGATTTAGAATGGATAATTATTGCATATACGGTTTTATGCGATTTTTTCCAAATTTTCTTATATAGACACATTCTAGTGTCTTCAGGGATTGCAAGTTTACTGGCGGAAAAATCTTTTTTCTTAGGTTAGGTCAGGTTAGTTTGGGTTACGTTGGGTTAGATTTGGTCAGTTTTGGTTAATTTTTTTGGCCCATAAATGGATGCCGTGCATCCTGAATACGTTATTTATAATAAAAATCAAATATCATAATTTTTTCACCCTCCAGTAAATTTGCCATTGAGTTTTATAAGGCTTTAGAGAAGGAAACCTTCAAAAATAATGGCACCATCATTCAATTTTGGACGTATGTCTTGAGAAATTCACTGTATCGCTATCCTTGTCGAGTTATATCTATCTGCGTCGCCGAAAACTGACCTGCTTTGGACGCGGTTGCCGATTTGGGCAAATCTTCATCAATGAAAATTCCTCTGTGTACGAAATTGATTGATAAGACATGATACAATGAAAATTAAGGAGGATTGAGTATTGTTCATTTTTCAAGAAGGTGCATCAAGGTTCACTATTCTAGATTATCGCATAATCAGACACATTTACAACCATGATTTCGTGTCAATCAACTCAATGTTGAACAACGGTGATAGTGTCTAATGATGATATTATTTCATATCATAAATAATGTGAAACATTTTTGTGCTACTCAAAGCTTGATTACTAACATTCATTAAATAATGATTTTTTGTGCATTGGATACAGGCGATACATAGTAAATATTAGTCCTAGTACACGGCAACGCTGCCTTTGAACAGCTGGTTTCGATTTTGAAGGTAGTGCGGTGATGCCATGGGGTTTCAACTTGAAAACTTCTACTTTCGTGCTTGTGAAGTGTTGTATTGTGACTTTATTTGTGAAAAATGATAAGATTGTGCTTGCTGTGTCAAAAACTGGACCATTCGGATCCAGAAATCATCATTCACAGGTAAGTGTCAAATTTGCATTGAGCATTGACTGGAGAGGGATCCAGTGGTGTAGAGTGTAGGCATCATCATATTTCATTCATGAAAATGGGGATTTTCAATCTTCAGGAAGTTTAAATGTTTGTTTTTATTCGTGAATAGGTAACAACGAAAAAATGAAACTGATTTGGAAAAAAAGCCTGAATGGTAGTGTTTTATGCAATAGGAACCGATTGTTCTCAAATAAGAAAGGATATTCATATTACTTGAATACCTATTCCATTATTTCCTCGATTATTTCATACACAGTCAAGATGAATTATTTATTGGATACTTCCTCAACTGTCTTATTTTCGTTTTTTTTATTACAATAAGGTTGAAGTCTTCAGTGAGAATGCTTACTTTTACAATTATTATTATTATAATCACTTTTTAGAGCTCTTAAAACCTCGCGTTTATCTCGAAATTAACTTTTTGACATATCGCCCTCTTTGCCTGTACCCAGAGCTGTCGCAATTACTTTTAAAATGTAATTCAATTACAGTTACCAATTACCTTGAGTATGACAAAAGTAATTCAATTACCAATTACTAAAACAACTCACAAAAGTAGTTCAATTACCAATTACGACCAAAAGTAATTGATTCTTTATGAAATTACCACATGCCAATTACTGAGTTTAATTCGATTACTTTTAAAAGTAATCGAATTACTTTTTGGTAATCGAATTACTTTTTTAGTGGTTGAATTACCTGAAAAGTAATTGAATTACCCAAATTCTAGGAAAATTATATTTGAGTAATTTGATAAGTATGTACAGGGTGTCCCATTTTGGGTACTTTTGCAGGGTATCTCCGTTATTCTTATAGATAGAAAGTTGCGGTTTTCGCGACAGTGTGCTACTTTTTCGTGAAACTGTAGTAACTTTTCCCGTAGAACTCGATTCTGCCTTCGGAATTAGTATACAGGGTAAGGTCAAAAAGTTATCGGACCCAACTTTATTTTTTTAAATGGAACACCCTGTATATTTATAGTACATACATTAAGAAGATTTAGTTGTTTATTATTGTTATTCATGGCCTACTATCAAATTATGCATTTAATTTCAGAAAATTGTCATTTATTGGGGTGTTTATGTGAAAAAGTGCATACTGTTATATATTTCTTCACATTCTCATCATCATCCGTCATCTTTATGTGTAAATAAGGTAGGTACATCTATGTATGTGGTTTCCCAAATTACAATAAACAATACATACACTATCTAGTGTAATGAAATATGATGAATTCTTATATTGATATTTTATGTTTGTCTTTGATCATATAATATATACTCAAAGAAAACCGGCGAGCAATGGATGCGGTGATGTTGAATAATTTTGTAATGTAATATGTAATTCCCCCAGGCCAAGGAATATGAAGAAAAATTCCCCCACTATCGTTCTCTCATTCAATATAGACAGAATGAATCCAAATCATGTGACCATCAAACCTTTATCAAACTGGCAGTCACGTGACCAAAAAACAATGGCCGACTATTAAACTACCGCCACACTCACATCAGTTCAAAAGATTCAAGATTCAAGACTTCCACGGAGAACGCCACGGCGTTAACAACGGCAAAAGTCAAACCGAAAACCGAACGTCTCGAGCAAAAAGCGGTTCCACTAACAGATATGAAAGTAGTTCAATTATTCTTCAAGTAATTCAATTACTTTTCAAAGTAATTCAATTACTCTTCGTGTAATTGAATTACTTTTCTACTTTTCTTCAAGTAATTCAATTACTCTTCGAGTAATTAAATTACTCTTTGAGTAATTCAATTATCTGCGATATATTGAAACCAATTACTAATTACAATTACTTTATCTCAGTAATTGAAAAAACATTTACAATTACTCTTTTTGAAAAGTAATTGAATTAAAGTAATTCAATTACCAAAAAGTAATTAAATTACATTTTTCAATTATTGTAATTCAATTACCGACAGCTCTGCCTGTACCTTTCAATTGGAATTAAAAATTTTGACGACGCCCAGTCTTTCTTCCTGTAAAAGCGAAATATAGTTTTTCCAACAATTTGCTCGAAACCAATCAATAGACTTTTATGAAGGGACATTTTTGTCAGAAACGTCAAATAAAAAAGATAAAGGGGGTCTAAATTAATATATAAAAAAACCTTGTACAGGGCACAGCTAAATGGACCCCGCAATTCACTTTTTAATTTGACGTTTGGAAAAAAGTTTTAAATAAAAGTTCAATGGTTGAAAATAGATATTTACCCTGTTCCCAAGGCTTCCGAATAAACCTTTACATTTTAAAACGTGCCAGAAAAAATGGCAATTTTGTTTTTAAGGTAGGTATAGGACGAGTAGGATATATAAAAAATGTTTAATTTTCTGGAGAATGCGAAAAGTGAATAGAAACTGCAAATATTCGTACTTGCAATCTTGCAAATTGAAGCAGGGTACCTACGCATTATGTATTGTTTATTTGCCCATACTTCTTTGAATGTATATCTAGATATAAATGTTTTGGGCCAAATTTATGTCTAAACATACAAAATTAAATTTATGTCTAGACATTAATTTAAAGAAGAATAGACCAATAAACAATATTGCTTACCTACTTCAATTTGCAGGTATACCAATATTTGCGGTCTTTGTTTAGTATGACTCCTGCACCATATTTCTTTGGATTTATCTCCACTCACTTTCCAGCACTGATCATTTTGGTATAGTTAAAAATAGTTTTTCGGCCATTTATTTATAATACTTTTCGCCTGTACATATACTTTTGTATTAGAAACAAGAAAAGTAAAACGTTGCTGTTTCCTATTTTTTATATTTTTTTCTTGTAATCCAATTTTAGATTTCCAAAAAATGAAGAGCTGCGAAATATTTGGTGTTCTTTGGTGAGGATTGAAACCTCCCTTTTTGTGTTCGGCCCATTTTAACCCACAAGACTATTTACGTGACATTGATGGAATCAAATATTTAAAACCGGGAAGCTTGCCAATCATGACTCACCGGCAGACCATACAGTTTCCCGTCTCCAAAAACAAAAATCATATGGCAAATTGAGTAAAATGGCCTTTGAGATATGTAAGAAATGCGAAATATATTTTGTATTTTGGTTGTCATTTTATTCGGAACCGTAATTCATTATTGTCGGAAGAACAGCAGGAGATTTGATTTTTAATGTTATGAAAATTTCAATTTTTATTGATTCAGAAAGTCAAAAATGTGATATACTGTCATATAACAATAACGACATAGGTACCTACCCAAATTAATATTCATTTATATTTTTCATACAAAACGGTAGAAACTCGAAATGTGCCGCCGCTGTTCCAGATGAAAATCGAGTTCGGACGTACGTATTATAAGAATCACATGTTCTCATGCGGTGTTGCCCGATGGGTTCGGATTCCTCGTTTTATCTCTTTCCACTCATAGTGTTGTCTCTTTCGCACTTATTGTGATGTTGGCGTCAAGACTAATACCATTTTATGAATGGGATGCCCAGTCTATAGTATTTAAAGTCAATGAAATTTGCAATCCCTGAAGACACTTGAATGTGACTATACAGGATGTTACAAATTCGATGATCACCATTGGTATCTTGGAAACGGTAGGAGATACAGCGGAGTTAAAATGGGGGCAAAGTTGCGCATTTTGGTGCTCATATAAATGCCGTTTTGAAAAACAAGAAATGCCGAATACTTTCGGAGATATCCGGAAAAAACCGAAATTTTGCGAAATCGTTTTTGTGTTTTCCTATGTGTATTTGGAAAGATATTTCAAAATAAATGTCACATCTTCATTGCCACTTTTTCTCCTCCTCAAAATGGCGTCATCAAATTTATGATCCGAATTTTCGTCTATGAGCAGCCATCATCAGTATTCCGAATTTCTTGAATTTCAAAACGGCATTTTAATGAGCACCAAGATGCGCAACTTTGCCCCCATTCAAACTTCGCTGTATCTCCTACCGTTTCCCAGATACCAATGGTGAGCCTCGAATTTGTAACACCCTGTATAAGATTACAAAAATTTAATTGGAATACTGAGCGCTGAAAGTGAGAATGTCTTCACTTTTCATCACTGAGAACTATAGAAACGGAGAAGCTTTTGCTACCAAGAATCAATAGAATATCATTCTTTTGAGTTGGAAGAGTTTAATTAATGTAACCTCCTTGGGTTAAATGATGCCCTCAATTTCTAAATAGTGTGACGAAAAATGCCCAGTGGTTCGAAACTTCAAGGCAGCTGGCAGCGTAAACAACGTTCCGACCATAATGTCTCATCATAACACATCCGATCTTGTCCCTATTGTCACAAAGTCGGTCCACTGTGAGAACTTTCGAGAGGTTTCTCTGCCATACCAGAAGCTTCGCCATCTATCGTCTGCTTTCCCATAATTCTGGAGTATTCATGAATTATCGGCGAAGGCGGTCTGAGGTTTATAAAAACGGTCGCCATGGACTGAAGTTAATTAATTTTGATCGCGAAACATAAAAACCTGTGATTGTGTACATAAATATTTATGGTGTGGTGATTTAGTGACTTAAATAAATAAATTAAAACTGGATAAGTGTTTTCTATAGCGAAATTTGCTACAGTAGGTATAATAATGACTGATTAATTTCTAAAGATTTTGACATAGGCATTAGTTTGAGGAGCTGTCAATCTCAAACCAAACCGTATCTTTTTTCTATAAACGATGTATTATAGACATTGAAATGGATAAGACCTAGTATGCATTTCAATGATTATAGATAACCCATCTTTGACACGAGTTTTATAAATTTTTGAGTTGATACATTCCTTTTAACACTATACAGGGTGTCCCGAAATTACACGTCAATATCTCAACCACGTATTCTACACCCCAAAAAAGAAATAAATCTTCATATAAAGTAGTATCCACAGTCTCTTCGTTTTCAAGTTAGGGTATTGAAGAAGACCTGATGACGGTTTTTCGTAAATATTTTCGAAACCTGTAAAGATGATAAGATAAAAATGATGTTGTACAGTTGCCAACTTTTTTACGCTACACCTGATGAACGGAAACTCAGTATTATCTTCATGGCTAGGCAAAACAGGGACGGGCTTGGGAGAAATGTGCCCCAAATTTTTTGGTTGTTGATTTTTAGTAGTTTTGCCAGCACAATTTCAAAATCTAGAGTTTTTTACATAGATAAGTTACTCTTCTCCTAAGACGCTGGTACGCACCATCTTCGAGAAAAATGCATTTGACAATCATATTACAAACAAAATTGCATAATATACCTGAACACTCAGCGAAAGCACTAGTTGACCTGTGATAGCCTAGCCAGATGGACACGACATGTCACTAAAATCAGTGTGTAAAAAGATTTTTAAATGCGTTTTTCTCGAAAATGGTGCGTCTCAGCGAGTTAAAAGAAGAGTATCTCATTTGTGTAGAAAATTCCAGATTTTCAAAATTTGTAGGCTACTATTGAAAGTGAACAACCAAAAAATTTGGGGCCTATTTTTCTCAAACCCGTCCGTGTATATCTCACTCATAAAGGGTATACAATACTAAGTTTTCGTTCATTAGATAGACTGCAAAAAGTTTAGTAACTGCACCAAATTTTATTCAATTACTAGCTGGCAAACCCGCGTCTCCGCTCGCCTGCCTATATAGACCGTCAGATAACGACAGATTTTGCTGACTGATTTTCTCGCTTTAGGGATTTTAACCACTGAAAAGTATGTCAGTGTTGAGCACAAAAAATGAAAATCTAGCGACCGCAAGTGTGCTAGGCATATGGAAAATTAACATTTTTTTTGCAAAAAAACAGATTTTTTTTTTCATTCTCTCGTTTATGGCATTTTAACACATCAACAAATATAACTATGTAATAGTGAAAAAAAAACCATAAGGATTGGACGTGCTTAAAGGGTTGAAATAAGGGTGCCATCTTGTAAAAGATACTTGGCTGCTAATGCATTTTCTCGCTTATGGCAAACGATAGAATGAATTTTGATATCATAAGGAACCCGAAAAAAATTTCCCATAAGCCGATCGGCTGTTGAAGTAAGTTTTCCGGACGGAAAATTTTGCGAAAATGTTTTTCGTCGTCCGGCAAACTTTCTCATTTATGGCATTCAAACAGTATGATTTTGATAATTGATAAACATCATACAAAAATTCCCATAAGCTTTTAATGTGTTTCAAAAGAAGCCATAAGTTGTGAAGTTGTAGGAAAATTTGTGTTTTTTTTTTCATTTTCTCGTTTATGGGAATTGGCATGTAGAAAGGGAAATTGGTTTCAAGACCAGAAATAAAAAGCCATAAGTCGGGAATATGATATCGACGTTTTATATAAATAAACATTTATATAGTGCGTGGGACGACCAATTTCCTAACGTGTCTAACTCCATTGTCAATTTTTTTAACTAAATAATTTCATTTTAATTTTTATAACCGTTTAGAATATTGTCAGTGAATGGGGAGCACTTCGAACAGTTCATCCAAGAAATAATGTTAAATTTTTGTAATTGTATTGGGTATACATAATAAATGTAATTACAATTTGACAATGAAATTATTGGTTGACAGTGGCTTATACAAGGCATGAAAAAACTATTATTTTCCAATTATTGATAAAAGCATTTTTTCAATTTTTTTTCTCAAGTTATTCTGTACTAACTAGTGAATAATCTCTATGCACCAAAGTTCATCTACTGTAAGTTTCAGCTGTGTAATTTGATTAAAACTACTGCTAACATGGGATTGAAAATTTAACATAAAATTATTTAAAAATACTGCTGCTGCGAGACAATAATTGGAAACAAATTGCTTATTCCTTCATGGGATTTTGCGTGTACACTGCAAACTTTATTCTTGGGAGCCATTAGGCGGAGGCATGATGATAATGTCAAATACAGGATACAGGCAGAACTTATTTGATTTAATATTTTTTTGAGAGTGACAATTATGTATCCAAAATTACCATGAGCAGCAATGTTTTTTCCAGTCACAAAACGGAACTTTTAAATGCGTCTTTTTGTTATTTTAGGGATTTACGTATTCATTAAATTGTCTTACCGAATTATACTCAAGTCATCATGTCCTCGGATTAAACTTAGCAGTTTAATTTAATTTAACTCAAAAATCATAATCATATCCTATCAGTCTTTTTCGTTGAATTGTCAGGTAACAGAATTTTTATTGAAATGTCAAGTTTAGTACGACAAAAAATAGTTTTGGTGTAATTAAAATATGTGAAAAAAAATAGTTATGGACTTGAGTCGTATAAAATGTTGACCAAAGAATAATAATAAATAAAGGATGCATACAATTTATTCAATTTCAACATCATACTTGAAAAAAAAAGATATTCTTGAAGGATAAAAAAAATTATGCTTTATTCGTGGAAACTCTCGCTAAATGATGATTCATCGTCTGAATCCTGATAGAATATAGAAATAGAATAATGTGTAGTAAACTCGTAATTAATTCTATTTTTACCAATACCAATAAGTGGCAATATTCGCTACTTATCAGCATTTCTTATTGACTAAGCTTTTTGAGGGGTTTTGGATTTTCATTCACAGAGTCGTTCTGTTGCTGTGATCTCCTAGACTTAAAAAAAAAATGAGCAGATTTTTTCAATTTTCTCACAGCATCATTTTCAAATGATTGTATGTATTTTTTTGAATAAAATGTCGATATCATGTTTCCGACTTATGGCTTTTTTTGTCCGATCTTGAAATCAGTTTTTCATCCCACATGCCAATTCCCATAAACGAGAAAATTTGAAAAATTTTCTCTGACTTTCCTGCAAGTTGAGTAGCTTCACAAACTATGATAAGCACGAGCTAGACTTATGGGTTTTTTTTATAACAGAGTTTTGGATTGGGACATTTTTATTGCTTTTTATTTCGTTCACGAGAAAATCTGCCGGAATAGGAAGAAAAAATTTGCAAAATTTTCCGTCCGAAAAATTTACCTCAACATCCAATCGGCTTATGGGAAATTTTTGTCGGTTTCCTTAAGATATTAAAATTCATTCTTTCGATTGCCATAAGCGAGAAAATGCATCAGCAGCCAAGTATTCTTTTACAAGATGGCACCCTTATTTCAACCCTTTAAGCACGTCCAATCCTTATGGCTTTTATTTTTTCACTATTACATTGTGATACTTGTTGATGTGTTAAAATGCCATAAACGAGAAAATGAGAAAAAAACCTTTTTTTTTGCAGAAGAAATCTTAATTTTCCATATGCCTAGCACACTTGCGGTCGCTAAATTTTCATTTTTTGTGCTCAACACTGACATACTTTTCAGTGGTTGAAATCCCTAAAGCGAGAAAATCAGTCAGCAAAATCTGTCGTTATCTGACGGTCTAATAAGATAATATAGAATAACAGAATTTCGATTCAATATTTTTTACAGATAATAAGATGTTCTCACATATTTATCTATTACAACATCAATATTCTACTCGCCGTTTCCCATTTACATTCACCAAACAGAGCTAATATTAACCAAATGTGGACGCGGCTTGATGTTTTGTACGTAGCAATAGAACATACCTCAACTTACTGTAATTCATCATTTTTAACCAAAAAAATTGAATATAAATAAACCTGTGAAGCTGTCAACATAACGTCAAAATTGACAGCTTGTACCGGAAACAATACAATACATAATATATTACCAAAAAATGGTTTTTGAGACATCAAGAAAAAAAGGCTAATAATGTAAATATAACTTTCTTTGGCTCTGATAATAATATGGTCTGCATTGCAACTTCCACAGTGAGTACAAGACCCGGTCTTCAAATTTTTGAAAGCATCATTCAAACTTTCATAAGATTTTAACTGCCTATGCAGTATAATAACTTGTGGTAGACACCAAATAACTAATTATGTCTATGTTAGTTATTTTTGAAAAGCCCTGAGGGCTTGCATCAAAGTCTGAATCAATTTAACTAAAAGGGTGTAGGTATGTTGTTTACAATCGAAATGTTGTGCTTGTATTAAATCAAAATTCCTGGGCTTCCTGCTTCTAACTTCGCGAGATAATCGATCATTTCACAGCTTTTCAGGATCAGAATCTCAACAAAACCGTATTGCACAATTTCATTTCGGAAAATGTCTCAGAAAGTGAAGGAAAAAAAATACAATTAGAGGTTAATGTTTGTTTACGGTACAATCAGCTGACTTTAAGGTTATGTTTTGAAATGACCTATTTCTCCAAATCAGCTATGAGTTGACGACTAACACCATGCCCTTGGCCTATTCCAAAATTAAACTGATATTTCTGCAAATTTTCATTCAACTTTTCTCGGTAATTCTTGAGTTATTAGGACACAAAGACAGTGATTTCCATTCTTATAAATTAGAAGATCATTACAGATTTCGAAAATATCTACAAAAAACCGTCATCAAATCTTCACCTTCAACACCCTGTATCTTAAAAACGAAGAGTTTGTGTATACCTACTAATTTATAAGAAGTTTAATTTCTATTTTGAGGCTCAGAATCAATGCCTCTTAGAAAACAAGGCCAAAGTGCTGGCCGTGTGACGTCATCAATGTAGGCCCAAAGTTTTTTCCTTGGGGAACACAATGATCATTTCCAAAACAGCTGACGCAGCTTGCATGGTGAGTTGGTGACAAACAAATTGTCATTTCAAAACTTTTAAAAGTCCTTTTGTCCAACACAACTCAGCGGTGACAGCAGCTGGACCAACTTTGACAGTTTTGCACACAAAACAGCTGCTATGACCGCTGAGCCATCGCTGAGCTGTGTTGGACATAAGCAGTGTGTCTAGTTATTTCATTTTGCCTATATGAATTCTTCAAAATTATGCTTTTTTGATTATTTCTCGTCTGAAATGGCTTGCAGTGATTATTATTATTGGACTCTTAGTGATGATTCGATGTCCTCATGTTTGTTTTAGTATCATGATGTCCTGATATGGCTAGAAAATCTAAATATTAGACAACATTGATCCCTACGCATTCCCAACTGAAGAATGTTGTAATGATTTGTGTACATTTTCGGTTAGTCTGGATAATTGTTTTGAAAGATACCATCATATCCAGTACTAGAATGGAATACGACTGGTTTATTAGAGGTATGCAGTCAGTATCTCAAGAACACTTCATTGAATGAATTAACAATAAATAATTCTTCATAATGAAACTGTTCTCTTCAGTCTGACCCATAGTCAAGCGGATGACGCCTAGTCCTAGTAGGCAGAAACGTTCATGAATTGTTCAGACTGAGGATACTAAGGAAACAGTTTCAAAATTTTCCATTCTTCATAATCTTCATAGAGGCCTAGTCAAGATTTCCATAAGTTTCTCCATGGACATTTTCTTTCTTCTGCTGTTTCCTCGGCTGTTTCCATTGTATTTTTTTTAAATATTTTTTTTATTTTCCGATTTTTGGTGGGCATAATTTTGATAAGTTTATGTTGTATTGGTGGATGATAAGCAAACAACTAACAATTGAATTAGATTTTCCCACTTCGCTCATGGTACTTGGAAAAAGTCTACATAAAGGGGTCTTCTCGATTAACAGATTTGATATACATGCCTCCAGTGAAGAGTATGAACTACTCGCTCTTTATTTACTGTATGAGTGAACTTTGGATTGGTCTTTGCATGTTTGAAAAACGTTTTCTAGTAAGTGAGTAGCAAAAATTCTTCGTCGGAGGAGGACCTGCTGGACATCTTGCATTCACTAAATATACAACTGCCAGGTGATCAGCGTCTTTTATATAACCAACGAAAAAAACGGCACCAGTGTTCAGCACAAGAATCAGACGCTGGATAATCTGCTTTCTTTGTGTGTGTAGCCTTCAAAGCTCAAAAATCATTCAAACTGAAAGGCATTTGAGTTGTTTTGACAAGAACACATAAACAACATACAACATGAGTGTTTGGGTTGCCGGGCCCACAAACACACGGAAATGATAATATGATAAATTGATAGGGGCCTACATCGAGGCCCATGATACTAAAACAAATAAGTATCATGATCGGGGCCTACATAGGTGACGTCACACCCGAATATTTTGTGAGCACTTAGTCCTTATTGTATAGGAGTTATTTGTAGAATACCTACGTGGTTAAAATATTGACGTCCAATTTTGGGACACCCTGTATAATATGTTGAATGCAATATATTAACCAATATACCTAGATAGATAGATCAACTCAGAGGCTGTTTATCAAAAGCGGGCTAACTCTAACCCTTGCTCATCCTAAGGTTATTGCGTTAACTCAGGGGTTAACTCAATTGATGAACAGGAACTGAAACTAAACAGAATATAGTTTGGTCGTCCTTAACCCTGGATTTTACTTTACTTATTGCGAAATCTCGTGCGAAATAATAAAGACTTAACGAAAAATCATGATTTTTCTTGTGCTTTCAATGCTAACTGAACATTTTTTTTCAAAAGTAAAACAAAGCGCATCAGGTCATCAGGGATAAAAATGAAAATAATTGAAAATTACTGAACAAACTTTCAATGAAAGTCGGAGTCAAACTAAAAAAATTTCACTTTCGTTGTGCAAAAATAATGAACTTGACACACAAACACATACACAAGGCTAAATAAATTCCCTGATAAACAATAAATTTTAACAAAATTAGAAACTTGCTCGATCATCGCCACCAATCAGTACAAACATTAAAAAATCATTAAAACATTCAGTCATTACCATATTTACCCAATCACTGAAGATGCCCAACTTTTTGGGGCAACTTTCTTCAGGCAAACTGCGTGATACTCACTTTATTACGTTAAAAATCGGCTTTTTTTGAGTGAAAACAAGTCGATTGACGTGAATTTTTTTTCGAGGAAAGATCTGTCAATTTTTTGACAGATTGAGTTGAAGAAAAGTTATGCTAGAAATATGGACAAGGGGTACGATTTGGTGCGGTATTAGGCAGTGTTGCCATGCCTTTTGTTGATCGATTTGATGAATTTCATACTGGTAGGATTTTAACATTTTCGGTAGAGCAAGCAAATGGGTTCTTGTAAACATAAGGCATCCACGTATTTTTTACTTTTCAGAGGCGAATTTGGAAAATTATCCTTCGTTTAACTATTCTAAAGAGAAAAAATGCTGGATGAATCACCTTTTTGTAGAAAAAACACTATTTTAGCCACATTGTTTCATACGAACATTTTCCAAAAATCTCGATTTGTTCCAGTTGTGGGTCATTGAAATGGACAATTTCTGTTGCTTTCATGTACTACAGTTACTAACGTAACCACAAGAAGTTAAAACATATAGTTAAGCAGGAAAAATAAATTTTAAAAATTTGATTCACAGAACATCCCGGCGAAATCGATATTATCAATAGCCTAGTTTACACCAACAACTTGGTCCGCGGACCAAGTACTAAATTCGAACTATATCAGAACCAAATATTTGGTTCGAATGATGTAAACAGCTGCGGACTAAGCTGATCCGCTCTTGGTTCGGTACTTGCCAGCAGGTGTACCGAACTAAATTTGGTTCGATCTGGATCAAAATTATGAGGTTATGTTGATTGTTATTATTGTGAATTGTGTTGGTTCTGAGTTTCTAAGGCACTCTGAGCGTACTTACTTATGTTTTTTTTGATTACGAATTGTGTTGATAAATAATTTCGACTTGTTTTTGACGTTTGACGAATTGCGCTCGTACGCACGCGTTGCAAGATGGTGTAAACGGACGAGAAGCAAGCATTGGTCCTACCGTACTATCCCCACCCACTTGGTCCTATCGGACCGAACTAAATGAGTTATCGGTGTAAACTAGGCTAATAACAACTGTCAAGATTGTCAAGACACTAGACACTACTCACTAGATAACGACCGGGTGACCGAGAGTGAAAAATACGCGCTGTTCGCATCTTGGGTTAAGACCGTAGCGCTGCAAGTGGTGAAAGTTGAAATGATGAAATGTAGCTATGGCTATGGGCCACGGACTTAAGGTCCGTGCTATGGGCAGACTCGTCTTTATTGTAACACAAGCCATGAAGTGATGACAAGTAATGACGTGCAACGTCCCAATTTGGACCACCGTTGACGTTTAATCGGTGGTCGAAATTTTGCATTGATTGAAGGTGTTTTCTTCAGTTGAGTTCGAGTTTTGCTCCGAGCGCGAAATTGTCCATTTACACCCATATGCACCGTAGAAATCTAATCCGGATGAAGTCTTTATCGCGATTATATTCCAATTTTTGTATGCACCGCAGCGCTTAAGCCTGAATCGGTCGCTTAACTCTGATCGCCCCATTTTCTAGGCTTAATCGAAGAATTTCAACGAATTCTAACCTTGTCTTTCATTTGTTTATGTTTTTCCTACAGATTTTGAGGTTTTGCGACTAAAGACAAAACTATGAGAGTGAAATAGCAACGGAGGATTATTTAGATTTTTAAAAAATCATCGACTGGAGTAGGGTAGGTAGGTAGTCAATGAGTACTATCCAAATAGATCTCAATATCAAGCAATATTTATTGCTCCACAATACACTCTTAACAATGCGAATTGCTCAATAGAATATTGAATTGAATAGGTACCTATTTTTGTGGGTAGGTACAAAAAAAAACAGTGTACCTATCACACTCGGATATCTACCGCATATGATTTTTTATCGTTCAATCGATCGACTCAATTTGGATTGGTGTTGAAAGTAGGTAACTTCCTATCTATATCCTCTAGAGGTATCCAATGGCTACCTATCTCAAAGTTTTGTCTTATTCTAATTTAATTCAGAATTTTAAGTTTATGGGTAAACCCAGACTCCTTTAAACAAATAGACTTGTTGATTTTCTTCTTTATTCAAGCTTTAGATACTAATCATCTCTACAAGATAAACTAAAATAAAAACCTTTGAAACTGATGGTCTCATCACATTTTATTTATTTTCCCAAATGAGATTTTTTCATGCAATTTTCTTGACTTCCAAGTCCCAGTTTATAACAGACATCCCAATAGAAGAAGGTTTGTGTTTTTATTATCAACTATATAAGAAATTATTTTAATTATGTTTAGTTGAAAATCATCCATTTTCTCAAAGAGGGCCTCTTATAAATTGAATAAGTAGAAAAACCAATGTCTTTAGGCCTCAAATTTAATATCAATGGTTACACGTGTTTCGCCAATCAATGGCATCATCAGACCTTGGATATGTCAAATGTACAATAAAACACACCTCCACATTTCACTTTCGGTCAAACACACACAACGGTGTTTGACCGAAAGTGAAATGTGGAGGTGTGTTTTATTGTACATTTGACATATCCAAGGTCTGATGATGCCATTGATTGGCGATACACGTGTAACCATTGATATTAAATTTGAGGCCTAAAGACATTGGTTTTTCTACTTATTCAATTTAATTATGTTTGTTTATCCTGTTTCCTTGAGTTATCAAACGATGCGTTTTCCAAAGTTTGTACATCGAGTTGTACATATTTGTAATAATTTCAAAGTAGATAATGAGTTTGAGAATTATACAATATTGTCAATTTATCAATGGGCATTCCTTGGGGCATTCCTTAGAAAATCATTTAATCAACCACTTGTTTCTACTAAAATATATTTTCTTGTGTTGTAAAAAGTGATGTTTTTATTTATCATCAGGTTGATGGGATTGTTATTCTTGCTGTACCTATTAGACTAGGTATACTGTTTATAATAAACACTCACTATCATGAAATCTAAGCCCAAGAAAAGAGGAAAAGCAAAATATAGGAATGATTCAAGAATAAAAGTTGATTACCTACACCAAATATTATTGAATTTACAAAAAAAAACCCTTGGCTAATGTTTGCTAAACGTCATATAATGCTTGCGGATGTTACTGATCCATAAAGTTGCTCATTTTTCATTAGAACTTGCAAGCAAAACTCAAAACAAATCACTCAACATAAATTCCAAAATTGTTATTGATATGTTTTTCTAGGTTATTTTGTGACGTTGTCAAAAGTCTCACCTGGACCCGTATTCCGTGTACCTGTGGAATTCTGGCAACATGTCGCTTTCCCATCATTTTACACAGAGAGAGACGTGTTGCTATGGAATTCCACAGTACACGGAATCCGGCTCCAGGGATTAACGATCCTTGCAGCGAATTCTTTGGTGCATACAAAACACCGCTTAATCTAACTTTGAGAATTAATCGAGATTGGCTAAGCTAACGTACGGTGCATATAGCTGTTAAGCGCGTACAATTTTTGGCGCTCCGAGTATTCAGAGCGAATTCTAGAACTCACCTTTTGAAAATTAAGGTATTTTACGATCACGAGTTACGGAAAATGTTCAATAAAACAGTAACATGGAAAAATAACTTATATATTATCGCAACAGGTATGATGTTTATCAAATTATAGCATAAAAATCAACATAATACATATCCTAACCTAACAACAGTTTTATGATTTTTTGGGAAAAAATATTGATTCTAAACAATAAAACATCAAAACCGCCAGATAGGTAGATGGTTACAGATTTCGAGATGTGATTTCCTCAGTTTCTGGAGGACAGGAGTTGATGATTACTATCATTAAAACAGAGAAACCAGAAAGCACCATCTCCGTTACGCACCAAAATGTTTCTCCAAAGTCCCAAACGAAACAGCACTCGTTTTCTATGATTTTTCCACATAGCATAGAAGCTGGTGCATATGTATGAGGAATTCAGGATGAGGCATTAATTCATCCATTTTCCCTATCTAAATATGTATTTTTTTTTCTTCAGTACCCACCCACTTACCTTAATCTTAAATTTTTAGAACGCAGAAACCACATTTTTTCATTGAGCTTCTTTCTCATTCTCACATTCTCAAAATACAATTTCAAGGTGAATGAGGGGAATGTTTTGTGGTTGAATGAAAGCACTGAAAACTGAAAGCAGTTTTGGTTTTGAAACGTTGAATGCCTGGGAGCCTAGAGCCGCTTTCCAGCTGCCCGTTTTGTGCACGCAATCGAGCTTTTGAGCGCGCAAAAACACTAAACGCGTGTTCCAGCTGTATTGCGTTTGGAGCTCCGCGTTACCTTTCCCTTTCCCCTGAAGCACCACCCGGAAAATGTGGGCTTGAAGCGCAAAACTAGCTAAACGTCAAATCAGTCAAATTCTGTCATATTTAAAATCAAAACATTGGAAAGTTTGATCTTTTTTGACTGGATCCATGCTTACACATACCAAATTCAGCTCAGAGTCGCTTATAAACATTATTTTAACTAATTTTTCACAATAATCACAATGTCGAGATGCCTTGGCTCAAACGTAAACAAACACTCCATCGATAGGTTTGACGGTTGTGTATGTGAGTAGCTCAAAACGTGTTCCAGGATCACTTTTGCGTTCCAAACACGGTGTTAATCGGCGCTTGAGCTTGAAGCACTAGCTGGAAAGCAGCTTTGGTTACATTCAATTTCATTTCGAAGTGGAACTGTCAAATATCTCCTTGGCAAACGGGAATCATATGCTACCATCTACATATGATTCCCGTAGCATATGATTCCGTTCATAACTCACCTAAAGAAAGCACCTTCAATCAATGCAAAATTTCGACCACTGTTTAACGTCAACGGTGGTCCAAAATTGCGACGTTGCAATTGTTGACTTCATGGCTTGTATTACAAAAGCAAGTTCGGCATTGTCGTCTCAGATCCGAGCAGATTTTGGTCACGTGACATCCGACGGAACAGAGCAAGGTGGAATACAAGAACGATTCGGACTTGTTTACCTAACCTCATCACTTCCATTTTCCACAATCTTCAAATTGATCGTCTGTAACCGTGATAGAATAAGTTTTTTTCAAATCTTCGTCTTGCAAGTGAATAATCTTCATTTTAATATCAAATTCGTCATCAACTGTTGACTTATAACAAACAAAACAGTTGAATTATAACCTCATAAACACAAATCTGACAGATCAATCGCTTTCGTCGGTCCCAATACGTCGAGCAAAAAGATCGTCATCCGATCTGTCAGATGTTTTTATCGAACGATTCCGATTTACCTCTGACACATCAAGATGTCATAAACGAACGATTCAGAGCAATCGGAGAGGTCTGATTGCGATGCCGAACCCGCTTAATATAGACGGCTCTGCCAGAGAACTAGACGAGAAGCGACAAACACTTGTTTTTCCCATTGCTTCAATAGCCTAGTTTACATCGATAACTCGTTTAGTTCGGTCCAATAGGACCAAGCTGGTGGGGATAGTACGGTAGGACCAATGCTTGCTTCCTGCCCGTTTACACCGTCTTGCAACGCGGGAACTACATGTGTACGCCCGCAATTCGTCAAATGTCAAAAACAAGTCGAAATTATTCATCAATACAATTCGTAACCAAAAAAAACATGAGTAAGTACGCTCAGATTGCCTTAGAAACTCAGAACCAACACAATTCACAATAATAACAATCAACATAACCTCATAATTTTGATCCAGATCGAACCAAATTTAGTTCGGTACACTTGCTGGCGAGTACCGAACCAAGAGCGGACCAGCTTAGCTGTACTTAATTATATTTAAATGATGTCGCTCAAACTCTTCGCATATGGGAATTGCAATTTTCAGAAAGCTCGTTACCTAATTTCCATATAAAAAAAACTAATGTTGATTTGTAACTTTGAAGTTCGTTGTAAGTTGTAATGTAAGTACAGCTTGTTCAAGGCTTTTCTGCGGTCACGTGACAGTATTTGACGTTTGGTAGTATGTCGTAGATTTATCGCTCCACATGTGACATTTGTCAAATTGATCCGAAAGACCCTCGTCCAGACGTACGCGATTTTTTTTTCAATGTGTAAGAGAGAGACGGAAAAGTATGACGTAACCGCAAGAAAGACATGAACAGACTATACTTGCTCAATAACTCATGCTGTAAATCTCTTTCATAGTCACTAACTGTAAAATGGTCGGAGAAAACTGTCGAATAATCTATATTAAACTTGTCTTTTCTTCTGCAGCGATGCACCCACTCTTTTTGTATTTTAGAAGACACTAAATCCATGCCTTTTGGAAAAGAATGGAATACTATGCTTGAGCCTTGCTTTTAAGAGCTAATTGATTGTTTTTGCACACAGCAACGGCACATATTCTCCCAGGCATAATGAACTAAAATAATGTTTACCACTGGAGTTGATAATTATTATTAAACAAGAAGCCTATTTGCTCAGAGAGTAGTGGCCATTTCATTCACCCTCGTGTGAACAAAATGCTCCTTCTTGTGCTAAATCGAACTATTGCTACACACCCTCAATCGTTCACACAACGAAACGAATAAAATATGTATTTGTATATTTTCGGCAACTCAAACTACATTAAAAGTACTTGGAAAAACAGAAACTATTGGACAAATTCACAACACAAGTCACACGACTCGACACACGATCAACGGCTAAATGAAAATAGACAAACCAATGATGACGTCACAAAAACTGCCAAACGTACGTTAAATGGAACTGAGCAATCCTGTGTAGTTTATAATCGTTGATCCATGACATCACATTGACATTGACACATATTTTGTCAACATTGCAAATTGCAACATTCAACATCTCATAATCTCATTCTCATTCGCAAATCTATCTTCCAAATTTCTTTTTACATTATTTTTTACACTTTTACACGCTCACCATTACATTTACCTTGAAAAAAAACTTCTTACAATTACGTAATAATAATGTGACTATCAAATAACGCGATTTCGATTATGTAACGAATTCAGAAAACTGTTTAATTTTCCGAAAAAGTGACCGAAAATGGATGAAGTTCTTTTCAGGGGGTCGCAGAAATTCGAGGCTATGCAGGTAAAGTTTTGATTCATTTATTATTGATGATTTTCTTGGTTTACCGTTGATTTATTTCATATGTAAACAAATCCCAATATTAAATCCGTGTTTCCTATTAGGTTAAGAATAATGTTTATTGTGTCTGTTTAGTCTAGTCTGTTAGTCTGTTCCGGGGCCTGTTCTTAGACAAGTTTTTGAATAGCTGATGATTGGGTTGACTTTTTAATCGATATTTTGGGTAATGTTAATGACCTTAATTATTTTAACTTATTAAATCAATACAAACTATTAAGCAATGCCTCGAGCAATGCAGTCGAACGACGGATTGTTCAACAGATAGACAGTCTTCGCAACCAGTTGAATAGTATTTTGGCCACACACTATGCAGTCCAGTTGAACAAGTTGAGCAACAAGTTGGTTCGACCGTCTCATTAATCCAACATCACTAATCAATAGAATATAAACTCTAAGTCGTCCCAACAAGTTGGATCGATCACATCACATAGGTACACATACACTATATAGCTCTGTTTTGGTCAGGGTTGCGTTTTGCGTTGATTCAATAATCACTGTTTTAAATCGCTATTTTAATCACATGCCTTTTTTTAAAAAATCGTTGATTTAAATCCTAGAGGCCAAACACCTACCAGAAATGTGTACACCGAATGCCAAAACGGCATTAAAATGCCATTTACTGCCGAAAAATGCCAATAATGCCAAAATGCCAGTTAATGTCAATAAGTGCATTTTCGGAAAATTTTGATGCATACATTTAAAAAATTATCACCAAAAAACACGCCTCCAGCCGCTCTCTAAAGTGGAGAGATACGAAAGATAATACGATACACAAACAATACACTTTTTAGTAAAAAAATCGTTTCTCAGAGTTTTTGAGTCCTACCTATAGTTTTTACGTTTTCCAAACTTCAATCAGGCCTTGACATGGCATAATTTTAAATAACCGAACTAAAGTGCTGGACAGTTGCTTTGCTACATGGAAATTTTTATCAAAATTCAAATTTCGATATTTTCAAAACGGAAAGGGATATGAAGTTGCGGTCTTCGGGAGGTCCTTGACCAATTATTTCGAGAACACGTACATCGAGTACATGGTTGGAGTGGTGTATTTTTTTTATTTATCGAAACCAATTTTTTATTTTATTTTTCATGCATAGAGTGGATCGATTTTAGACCAGAGAACAGATTTAGGCATGTGTGCCTACACCTTATTGACTTCAGTGACCAGCAGTAAAAATTTGCTACTTTTACATGTGAGTAGCACCAAAAGAATTTTTCTGACCTAACCAAAAAAAAAGTATTCATAAGTAATCATTGGGCCCTCAAATAACTTTTAAATTGGACGTTCGAAAAAAAGTGACATTTATTATTTAAAGTTAGTAGGAGCGAGGTTAGTAGGGTATGTCCAAGTGACGTCATTTGACAAAAAACCTGCGGTTAAACAAAGCATCGTTTGCTTGTTATTTGAATTGTGATTGAGTTAGTCTGGTTGTTTCTGGTGACTTTTTGATTGTTTTTGAAAAATTTTGCTCTACGAAGGGAGTTTGTTAATTTTTCTTTCCTTTCTTGAGCCAAAATTACTTATCTTCTGATTGTTGTCATTGCTGTCTTTCTTTCCTGTTAACTACCCATATTTCAAGGGTTTCAAAATAATACCATGGGTATTGAATTTGATTCCGCGTGATAGACATTTCACGCGAAGAAATGACAAATTTCGGATGTTTATTGGTGAAGTTCAGATATAGGGTACTCTATAGCGTATGCTCAAATTTAGTTAACAAATGGAACACTTTTTTATTATCACTTTTGGCGAAAAAAAAATTCTCATAAGAAGTCTTGCTTTGAAAAAAACATGTTTCATCCAGAAATTGAGTGAGGTAGCCAAAAATTGCAAAAACGCTAATTTTACCCAGGACTACATATAATCTCAATTTTCAAGGAAAATTTTATGTGAAGAAAAGTTGTTTAGAATCACTTACTCAAATGATATACGAAATTTCATGTTAAAATTTCAATTTTTTTCCAACATTCCGAAAACTTTTTACTTTCTACATAGGTAACAAAAAAACATAATTTATCTGGATGAATCAGGTTTTCTTTGCAAGCAAAACTTGTTATGAAGAATTAATTTTTCCTTTAAAAATGTGTATACAAATCACTTCTGGATGAATCATGTTTTTTTTTAAAGCAAAACTTTATGAAGAATATTATTTCGGTAAAATCGATAATTAAAAGGATTTCCATTTGTTAACTTGATTTGGTAACACGGTCTGTCTAAAGAGTTTTGGGAATTTTCAGGAGAATGCTAAAATCTTTGCTAAAATTAAATAAAAAAAAACAAAAAATATGCTTGTGTTTTGAAATAAGAAATTAGTACCACGTTCTGAAACACGGAATGTAGGTACATGTGAAAACATTTTTTTTCGAAAATTTATTTTGAACCATTACCGAAACTTTGATTTCAAACACTTTTTTCCCAAACGTCAAATTGAAAAGATTTAATCGGGGTTTTAATGATCGTCCTTTTTCTTATGAACTCTCCGTCTCCGTTCGTATCTGAAGCGAAAAGTGAAATTAAATGCAAGAATTTGAGCGGCTTTTAATACGCTAAACTATCCTCAAAAAACTTGGATATACATACACCCGAGCATACACCACACCCAACATCGAAAAATTTCAAGTGAAAAAGACCCTTAAAATAAATCTTATTCCAGCGTAGCGCATACTGGCGCATATTCAGTATTTCTTGTTTCTTGGCAGTCAGTAAACGACATTGAGCGACTTGACTCGCTAGTCGCCAACGTTTTGAATCGCCCGCTACCGAGCGCGTTTGAACCTCTTTCTCAGGTTTGAAGTCAAGTAGCGAGTTTGTTATTACGCTGAGCGAGTTTCGTCCACTGATCTAAACCCCATTTTTAGATCGGTGGTTTCGTCCGAGTTTTCGTCGCGGTTAATAAATTCGCAGCGACTAGCGAGTAAAATCGCCCAATGTAGGTATTTGATGCTTTTAACAGCCAAATTAAGCTGATAATGTCAAATATTGGCGATTAATGCCAAAAAATGTCAGGTAATGCCGATTAATCCCAATAATGCGATCAATAATGCTAATTAATGCCAATATTGCCACTTAATGCTAATAATGCTAATGTAATTTTAAATAAAAAAAACAGCAACACTGGTTTTGGTTCCAAATTATAGCAGTTCCGAACTGTTCCAGAACCATCTATTCATGCAATAATGAAGTGCGCATGTGTCGAACCGTTCGGAACTGCTTTAACTTGGAACCAAATCAAGCCACTATCCTCTGTATATTCCAATTTATTACAGATAAAGATTTTTAAAAACTCCACAACTTCTATACAAGACATTTTTTTAACTCGTGTATCTTTTGAAATGACCGACCGTTCCGATAATCTCTCCTAGCCCTGTATATTTTTGAGTTCATGGCATAATGTGAGGTTTACATTAAGCGTTTTCATGGAGTATGCATGGTATCATTAGACCGAGCAAGAGACCATTCCACTTTGGTCTGTCATAAACGTCACTTTCAGCCAATCGGCGAGCTCCAAGTGACGTCAATGACAGACCAAACTGGAATGGTCTCATGACACCATACTCCATGAAAACGCTTATTGAATGTTATTTGGAAGTGGAACTGTCAAATTTCCGCTTGGCAAAAGAGAAAAATAATAATATGCTACCATCTACAGTCCCCGACAATAAATTCCGGACAAGAATAATTTGAGTCAATTTGATATCCCTGTAAGTATTTTAATTTTTGTCCGAAGTGTAGCCCTATGTCTCGAGATATCACCCTTCATTTTGGTTTTGGACAAATACTGATGGCTTGGTCATTATATAGAGGGAGGAACAGTAGCTACTTTTTCACCCTTAAGTTTTCAACACCCTGTGGAAAAATTGAGCTTCAAAATTCATCTTTATTATGTTCTGTTGTGAAGTGCAATCTTTTCTCA
The DNA here is from genome assembly GCA_958502075.1 of Orchestes rusci. Taxonomy (NCBI): domain Eukaryota; kingdom Metazoa; phylum Arthropoda; class Insecta; order Coleoptera; family Curculionidae; genus Orchestes; species Orchestes rusci. The sequence goes on along the minus strand of OY293306.1, from coordinate 31,198,723 downwards.
ACAAAATGTTTTTTTGGTCATGTCAATATCTGCTTTTTTAGAGAAGATACAGATGTTTAAATAAAGTGCTGCAGTTTCTCGATATCTTATCAACAATGAATAAAAACATTCTGATAGACTTGCATGAAGTTTAGCCCTATGTCTCAAGATATTATCCATGATTTTGGTTTTCGAAAAATACCGATGGCTTGGTCATTATACTGGGAGGAACAGAAGCTAATTTTTTACCCTCAAGTTTTCCACACCCTGTGTAAAAATTGAGCGGCAAAATTTAGCTCCATTATATTGTGTCGTGAAGTGAGATCTTTTCTTAACAAATTGTTTTTTTAGTCATGTCAATATCTGCTTTTTTAGAGAAGATACAGATGTTTCCAAAAACTGCTGCAGTTTTCCGATATTTTATCAACAATGAATGAAAACATTCTTCTAGAGTTGCATGAACAAATGTTCTAAAATTCCATACTGTCCCAATTGACCCAATGTTCCATATTGGGCAAATTGTTCATCTCGATCACACTTTGGAGGCGGTAGTATCATGGTGTGGACTGGGGTATCACTACATGGCCGTACAGATCTTGTTTAAAATGAAAATGGGAAATCGAACACATGGGATAGGTATGCTAGGACTGCTAGGTAGACATGTTCGCAATAGACATCTATCAACCTTGCCTGCTTTGCGAGAAGCACTTCTTTAAAAATAACAAATAATTTTCAAGATGCACCAAAAGTATGCCATTCGCATGGCAGAATTCATAGGGATACGATGTGACAATACGCGCTATTAATTTGAAAACATTTTGTTCATGCAAGTCTATAAAAATGTTTTCATTCATTGTTTATAAAATATCGAAAAACTGCAGCATTTTCTTCAAACATCTGTATCTTCTCTGAAAAAGCAGATATTGACATGACCAAAAAAGCATTTTGTTGAGAAAAGATCGCACTTCACAACAGATTTTAATTGCCGCCCAATTTTTCCACAGGGTGTTAAAAACTTGAGGGTAGAAATGTAGCTTCTGTTTCTTCCTGTATAAAGACCAAGTCATCGGTATTTTTCCAAAACCAAAATCAAGGGTAATATCTCAAGACATAGGGCTACTCCGGTACAAATTTCACTAAAATCGGGCAACAGATAAAAAAGTTCTAGGGATATCAATTTGACTCAAATAATTCTTGTCCGGAATTTATTGTCGGGGAGGTACATTGGATTTGTTTTGGATGTCTCGCTTATGCCAAATTCAATGTGGATGGTATCACATAATTCCCATTCGGCAAGCGGAAATCTGTCACTTCCACTTTGAAGTAAAATTCAATGTAAACTAGGTTACACTACAATAAAATGCAGCAGGGTATGTCCCCGTGATTGGTCAGAAGTAAATACATTTGGCAGATGATTCGGATTGTAATTTTTGTAGTTAGATTCTCCATTGATAAAATGAATAATATACTCTAATCTGTTTTCAACTAGATAATAAGAAAGAAAGAAAATCTCCAGGTATTGAATATCTGAACGGAGTTCTATGAGTAATAATTTATTATTTTTCTAGGCAATACTTATATGCATATATCTATTAATAACTAGGTATTGATTCTCCATTGATAAAATGAATAATATACTCTAATCTGTTTTCAACTAGATAATAAGAAAGAAAAAAAATCTCCAGGTATTAAATCTCTGAACGGAGTTCTATATGAGTAATAATTTATTATTTTTCTAGGCAGTACTTATATGCATATATCTATTAATAACTAGGTATTGATGCCAGGATGAGATAGAAGATCCCGCTGTACTGTATAGTTTTCGCATAAGTCTATCCTTTTCTATCGCCTGGGGACGGTACCCACCACCCACCACCGATAGAAAAGGATAGACTTATGCGAAAACCAAGCGAACACCATACAGTACAGTGGGATCTTCTATCTCATCCTGGCATCAAGCGTCGCACGTTGTTCAAATGGGACGGTTCCCATATAGAGTTAATAGATATATGCTTATATGCTTATCGGAAGAATGATTTTCTGTCCCTGAATTTATCCATTTCACTATATTCAAGTTGGAAAATCGTTCCAAAGGATAGGATTTAAGCGAAATAATAATCTGTGGAGAATAATGGAAAATTTATTGCTAATTGTAATAAACAATAAGGATAAAGTGGATATAATGCTCAAACCAGGTGTTTATCAACTTGAGTGTCAATGTCACTAAGATGTGTAAGATTCGGTAGAGATGAATCGCTGTTCGCTAAGCATAATATCATTGACACTGGTCATTATTCTGATTTTTCCAAAAACGACAAAATACTCCACATAGAAAATAACTCGTACATATTAAACAACTTGGAAACATTGAAAATTTGTAGATTACAGAATGATAGTCCTGATGAGGTAATTAACTCCCAACTGCCATTTGGTAATGGGATTTTAAAATTATTTTTTGAATAACACCGCCCCTCTGCTACTTGTGTATGAGAAGGTTCACCTATTTTATTTTTATTTTCATTTATTTTATTTCAATTTATTCATTTTATAATTTTAATCTAAGTGATGGCTAGGTCCAATATAGGATGATTGTTCCGTGTTCCGACACCACCTATAGTTTATTGTTGAGTATAATATGTTGCTCATAGATGTCATCGGGAATCAATACTTGTCAATGATCGTCAATGTGTAGCCACATAACCACACTTGGGCTTGTCAGTTTATTTATTTGTTTATATTAGTAATGTGCATTGTCATGTAGGCCTATATAATTTTAATTATCTATATTTTACACTTCGTTTGTTTAATGCTGGGGCGAGTTCATAAACGTCACACCCGGTGCGAGTGTGATCCAAATGTCAAACCCTAACCGTTCAGATATGGCAAGCCGGTTTCCTTTTTATTCAACCCTGCTCATAAAGTATCATAAAAACTGTTTGTATGACACTTTATAAGCACAGATGAATAAAAAGTAAAACGACTTGCCGTATCTGAAGGGTTAGTGTTTGACACTTGGATCACACTCACACCGGGTGTGACGTTTCTGAACTCGCCCCTGTGTGTGAATGTCAGTGGTCATGGATGTTTAATTTGTTTATTTGTTTGACAATAATTGTCAAATCTTGTGTCAAATATAAAAAAATAATATAAATAAAAACGGAAACTATTTTCGTTTATACAAAGAATGTATTATCGGGTGATTTGCAATTTAGTAATTTCCTCTTTTCCTCATTTAGTATAATACCTGAAGATGTTCCCTTAGGAATGAAACCGGTCGTATTTTGAAATATAATTTTGTGAATAATTAGACAAAATAGTACATTTTGTATCAAGGGCGGAAAGCAGATGATTTTGACGAGGGTATAAGTAGCAGCACGAGCGAAGCGAGGGCTGATATTAGCCGAGTCAAAATCAACTTTCGTCCGTGGTGCAAACAGTTCTTTTTGTACAACCAGTTTGTGATCATTTAAAAAAGAATAATTATAAAAATCAAAAATAAATGATCGATAGACTGCACTACACTGCTGACAAGTCAGACAACTGACAAGTGACAACTGTCAATCATGGTTACAATATAGGTGTGTTCCCGTTTTCTTTTGTGGTGCGGATTCATTGCCACCGAGATTGTCACGTGATTAGTTCCTTCTAGTATGCTAGTTATGATATTCAGAGGCGTTGGGATCCAAGGAACCGTTGCCAAGCGACCAGTTTTTGCGCCCGCAGGCGCGAAAGTACTTTTAGGCCCGGCTGCCAAAATTAGCGACTTTCCGCCTGCTTTGCATGCATTGAAAAGTGAACTTTACGTGTAGGTTGTACAAAAAGGAATTTTCCTTTCACCCTCACCAATCTATTGCTTATAGGTTGAACTTCTTATTTCAATGAACTATGTGTATACAGGGTGTCCGGAAAGTCAACGATAATACTGAAAGGGGTGACCAACTCATAGGCTTCCAGAAAAAGATAATATTTTTTTTTTACTGCTCCCCACCACCTTTTCCTTCGCAATTACAAGCCAGTCACGAAAATTTCCACGTAGTTAGTAAAAAAGAAAATAAAAATAAATTATTTCTCTGTAAAATAAGATTTTTTATTGAATGTTTTGAACTTTTAGTGGCAATATCTCGAAAACCATAGAGTTTTTACTGAGGTCATATTATGTTTTTCTGGATGCTTATGAGTTGGTCCATCACCCCTTTCAGTATTGTCGTTGACTTTCTGGACACCCTGTATATAAAAAACAATTGCTGTTCGTTAGTCTCGCTACTTTTGGTCCTGAATTATGTGTCGAAGTCTAGAGACTAGAGAAGGTTTGAATGTTGAATAAATATAAAAATGCCCGGAATTAAATAAAAACAACAATTTTGATTGTGTTATAAATGTTACCATTTGTCAGCATTTGCCATTTCCTTTCAACTAATGACAATGACAGTATTAAGTTGAGGTATGTCCATTGCCACGCACAAAACATCAAGCCGCGTTCACATTTAAAAATCTTAGTGTTGTGTGGTAAATGTAAATCAGAAACGGCGAGTAGAATAGTGATATTGTATAAGATAAATGTGTTGGATCAAATTATTATTTGTAGTAAATTGACCTTTTGTTTTATAAAAAATATTGAATTGAAATAGGAAACTTCACAAAAAAATTAAAACGTCTCAAACCATCATTAAACTACAGAAAATAATCCCATTATAACATCTGTGCAGTTGTGAAAATCCAATAATTCTTTCAGTATAAAATGGGGCTATAAATATCAATATTATTTGAAACGGTCAAAACGCTCTCTGTAATAAAGTTGGTTCAGTTGTGTTTCCTCCGCACAACAACCAAGATGATCAACATATTATCGATCATTTTCAAAAATAAAATTACCTATATTTCACCAGTAGGATGAGTTCCGTAGCATTTATTTCTTATTTGTGATAACTTCATTTTTACAGTATGTGGTCAGCTACTATCCACTTCATCTTTGAAGATAATCGTCTTTCTGTGCAGATTAAATCTCATCTAATACACTGTAGGCCTAATTAAGTTGAAACACAAATTGACCCTGAATTACTGGTTCTTTATGGATTTTAATGATTTTTGGATATGATAATTATGATATCAGTCAATATGTTCTGAAGAAAACCTGAGTTACATTTCAGTCTGCAAGCAGAAACTAGGACTGAATTTGGAGGTTAGATAAATTGGCGTTTTACGCCGTTTGTTTGCGGTTTATGATGTTGATTTTGATTTTGCTTTTATTATAAAGTTCATTTGATCGTTCCGATGAGATGGATTTTGATCACGTGCATTTCTGTTAAACTATTTCTTTGGCAGCCAATTGACATTTGGTATTTGGTGAATTGAAAAAGATCTGTCGCAATTTACCTATCCAATTCGAAAACAAACAAACTTACATTATATACTCCGAAATTGAGCTTTCAAATGGTGGCCAGTATGCCAGGTGCATTTAAGCTCGTTGCAAAAACAGACTGCGCTATTCACAGACCAAGTGTCATGTTTTTTAAAAAGGGCATCTATGGAAAAAGATTTTTCGAAACTATGAATATTTTAAGACCAAAACTTGAGAAACCACGTCTTTTTTTGTGTGATGGTGCTTGTCGACATAAGGACTATATTCCACTACACTTTAATCAAGATTTATTGAGATTCCATCGCAACGTAGTGGTTTGTTGAAAAATGGTCAAATTTTTGTCTCTTGGAATTCTGAAATTCTTTAAAACTTCAATAATTAATAATTTTTTGAAAAATTATTTTTAATTCAATTTTACTTGAAAATTTAAAGAGGCGTGACATTTTCGTGTACCCATATTCTTTTTCATTGTTGTTCAACCAAGCAAATCCCAAAATGTCAAAAATTTCACAATATTCTCAACAAACAACGTTGGTATGTGTAGTTTCAAGAAAGCCTTGATCATAGAGGAGTGAAATGGTTTTAAATTGCCGACAAGCACCATCATCATCATACCAATAAAAAAAACATCGTTTCATTGATTAGGATTCTGAATGATTTTAAAATATTGATATTTTTCGGACAAATGCCCTTCTTGAAAAAATTAGTTGGTCTGTTGAGTGGTTCTTTTTTGCAACGAGCTCATATGCAACATTTCGATAAAAATGTCGTTGGTCCGATCCTGGCTAAAATTCGAAAGCGTCATTTCGGAGTGCCATCCAGAACATATTGACTAATATCATATCCAAAAATCAATAAAATCCATAAACAAACAAAAAAGTTATTGAGGGTCAAATTATGTTCCAACAGAAAAATCTACAGTTAGCAAGACGAATGTAAGACTGCTGACGTCACACGTGGTAGCCTCGTCGCAAGAGTCGTTTCCTAGCATCGCCAAAACGAATATTCTTTTCTCACTTTTTTTCAAGAAAAAAATACTTTTATCTACAACTGTCAAAAAATAGTTGTTTTATGCAACCATCTATAGATATAAAATGTTCCACATATTACACGGCCTGAGAGAAACCCGTGGATCATAGTTCTTTATTCACGGGCAGTGGGCCAATCATAAGCGAGTATTACCAGTAACGCAGCGATCATAGTTCTTTATCCACGGGCAGGTTCTTTATTCACGGGCAGTGGGCCTAAACACAACTATTTTTGGCCTTATTAAGTGACTTTTTTCCAATTTTTTTGACAGTTGTAGATAAAACATTGTATTTGACTCGCATATATGCTCGTTAAATAAAATACTATTAAAGAGTTTTTATGATTGCTATGCGACTTTCTATCCCCAGAACCATTAATTTTTGTAAAATTAAAAAATTAGTTATCTTTCCTATTCTGTCATTCTACAGGGTGTTTCCTAAAGATTGGTAAAAAATTCGTTGTGTGATTCCTGGGGTATTTTCATGAAAAAAAGTTCCTATAAACATTTGCCGAAAAATGCTTCCTAAGGGAGCTACGCCCCTTTAAATAGGGCACCCCGAAGACGGTTTTTCCTCAATATTTCCGAAACCTTACATACAAAAATCATGAAATTTGGTACATCATACAAACTTTTAATGCTGAATGAGAATTTGAGCTCAGAATTTCAAAATTTTAATCACAGGTTAAAAGAAAATTGGATTCTTTTAACCTTTAACCCCGCCAGTAGATTCTTTTAACCTTTAACCCCGCCAGTATGGTACGCCCCTGATTAAAATTTTGAAATTCTGAGCTCAAATTCTCATTCAGCATTAAAAGTTTGTATGATGTACCAAATTTCATGATTTTTGTATGTAAGGTTTCGGAAATATTGAGGAAAAACCGTCTTCGGGGTGCCCTATTTAAAGGGGCGTAGCTCCCTTAGGAAGCATTTTTCGGCAAATGTTTATAGGAACTTTTTTTCATGAAAATACCCCAGGAATCACACAACGAATTTTTTACCAATCTTTAGGAAACACCCTGTATATTATTATCTCACAGGTAGGCGGGCGGAGTCGCGGGTTTTACAGCTAGTGTATTATATTTTTTGCCTTTTTTTACAATTATTTTTTTATTATTTTTACAATTATTTTTACAATTACAATACAATGATAGGTATAATGTAGAAGGACTTCCATTTCAAGGACAATAAGTTTATTAGAAAATATAAAAATACCAAACGCTTAGGATACTGATAAATACTTTTATTTCATACTGTACCGTAAAGTATCATTTACCGGACTCAAAACCAGTCCGGTAAATGATACTTTACATCATCAGAGACTGTAAAAAAAATTACTTGACTACTCCAAAAATGACATTTTGCATCATCAAAGACTGTGAAATTGCATTGGTAACATGGTAACACGGTTTGGCTGGCGCCAAACACGATATTTTCGTTCACTGTCTTATCTACACGGAAGATTTTGCGCCATTCGCAGAAAGCCTCAAACTCCTTTTGATACCTTTCCGCGGATTTGCGCTTCGCAGCTTTTATGCAAAATTTGGTCCATTTTGCAACTTGTTCACTTAACAATCTTAACATAAACGGTTGGTAAGGTATATCAGATAGGACAAACATAACATAGACGAAATGAAACATAAGTTGTTACATGGTCTGGCTGGCGCCATCTCATGGTACGAATGTGAGGTGGACTGCCACCCTAAGTGTGTGGTTTGAGAAGAAAGCACTTTAAACCGATAAAAAATAGTTATTACAGTATGAAACAAAACAATGTACGATACACAGCCGTTAAATTTTAATGTCATTAAACTACTCGTCTAGATATTCTAGACTCGGCTCCTTCGTCGCCTCGTCCATAAACATCTTGACTCGTAATTTAAAAAGTCATTTACCGCCTTAGTAACGTAAATAACTATTAGTCCTTGTCTTAAAAGTTATAAACCAAAGTAGAGTGCTTTCAATTTAATTTGTCACACTTCCAAAAGGCCGTAAAATATTTATTTTTTGAGCTAAAAGGTCGACCAAAAAAAGGAATTGTAGGGTTTTTCGTAAAGTTTTGTGCTATTGAGGCAAATATTTTCTCAACTGTCAAATGTCAAAATTATTGACATGACTTACTTTTTTTTTAAATGGCACATTCTATATATCATTACATATTTAGAAAGGCGTCTTTTTTCTGATCACGAAATATAGCACACCTGACCTTTCTATCCACTAGTTTAGCGCAAATTGGTATAGATATGATTGAAATTGTAATTTTTTAGCATGAAGATAGACGAGTTTATTCATTTGTTTCCAATAATTGTCAGGAATGCACTGGAATTGTCAAATGTTATACGTGAATACTGTTCCTTTACACTAAGTTGGTGGAAATAAATAAATGTGTATACTTCTTGATTTGAGTAATTCATTAAAATGCTGTATTTACAAACCAGAAAATCTTCTATATTTTAGTGAATATTCAGAACAAGAACTATGAAAGTTATTGGAAGTAAATTACAATTTTAATCAGATTTATACCAATTTCCTTCAAACTATTGAATAGAAAGGGCATGTGTGCTATATTTTCGTGATCAGAAAAAAGACGTCTTTCTAAATATGTAATGATATATAGGGTGCCTCCAATTAAGTCGGCTCTATTGCTAACTTCTTTATTATTGAAGATACGAGGTCGTTTAAATGAGGAAACTAGTAGTATTTTTTCTGCGGATTAACATTATGCTGTCAAAAAAACAATTGAACAACGCGTTCTCGACTTATTCCAAAAACGTATTTTTTTTAAATGGGACACCGTGTATATTTTCATCATAATTGATCAGCCACTCTTTTCTGAACATAAAAGGTTATCATGATTTTTTTCCTGAAACCAAAAATAACGGAGTTATGCGTATTTTTCTCGACTAATTTATAAACGTCAAAGTAACAAAATTCAATGATTTAATTGTTTCAAGATGAGCTCCACAAACAAAATACCTTCAGAACGATATAATTACTTTGATAGCAAATATGGCAACCGATATGTATTATTTTGTCAATATTTTAAACTTCATGGCCAAGTTTCCAAAAAATTTCCCATCAAAATGTCCCATTCAAAAAAAGTACATTTTTTTAAAATAAATCGAGAACGCGGTTTTCGATTGTTATTCTGTTAATACCACGTTAATCAGCGGAAAAAATACTACTAGTTCTCTCATTTGAACGACCTCATATTTTCAACAATAAAGAAGTTAACAATAGTGCCGACTTAATCGGAGGCACCCTGTATACCATGCAATTATTAGAAACCAGAATACCAATTCAATCAAACCCAACCATATTTTTTCTACCATAATAATTTATCTGCCTACTTCCCTGTAATTTTGCCAGGTGAATATTATTATTGTTTAATAATTATTAAAATAAGTATTATTTCTGATGAATTTTGCACATGTAAAGCTTAACATGAACGATCGCAATACCACTCACAAAACGCTGTCTTTTCTTTGGTCTCGTCATAACTCCTATTGCGTAAAACTCAACTCTTAGCTGACAGCAGAGCTGACAGTCACTCTTCCATTTGGACTACTATTCAGGGTTGCACGTCTGGTTGCAGTTACCTAACGCGATGATCCCATAAGAAAACTCCTATTTCACTGACTCGGGTTCTTAAGTTTAAACAAAATGTTCCATAGAGAAAATAACATTGAACTCCATACTGTACCTGGAAGGACCCGGTCGTTGTCGCCAACCATATCTATTAATTCGACAACGAATCGAAAATGGTGTCATTCCTGTTATGTGTTAGAAAGAGATAGATATCCGTAACTATCGCTATCTCTCTCTACTCCATGAATATAGGCCAATGAATTAGAAAGAGAAAGATATCCGTAACTAACGCTATCAAATGTTCCCATCAGAAAGCGCGTATTTCTTGACTGATTGCGGATAATGCAAAAGCTCAAGTGACAGTCCAGAGCCGTTCTGTTATTATTTGAGATCATCCAGTTTTGTCACGTCTATTCCAATCACGTAATGCGATGTTTTCATGTATCTGGTTTAAATAATTCAATTTTAGAAGTTCAGAGCCGTCTATATTGTAATACAAGCCATGAAGTAATGGTTTTGGCAACACCGCGTGTGGTCTCGATTGAGGTTATGTTCACTTCTAGTTCCAACCATGAAACTCTAGACGGCTCTGCAAGTATTCAACTAGTTTCAACCTGCTTTCATTCAACTTCAGGTTGTATTTTGAAAAACTGAGAAACACGGTGAAAAATGAAGTGATTTTTGCGTTAAGATTGAGGATTGAGGTAAGTGGATAGGTAATAGTAGGTACCAGAGATATCGCAATCTGACAGTCAATATTTCCATGATAGATAGATAGATAGATAGATGGTTTCATATTATGGTATGTGTGTGTCTATGCCTTTCGGGGAATACTGGATGAGAAAAATACATATGCAAATAGAAAAACTTGATTAAATAATATGCCTCATCCTGGATTTCTCACACATATAAGCACCAGCTTCTATGTCATGCGGAAAAACCAGAATGACGAGTTTTGTTTCGTTCACTTTGGAAAATCAATATGGCGACGTAGATAGTGCCTTCTGGTTAGTCAGTTTTAAACATTATTATCAACTCCAGTCCTCCAGAAACTGCTTCAATCATCAATCACATCCCAAAATCTGTAACCATCTACCTTTATTCCAGTTTTAATGTTTTATTGTTTGAATTAATATTTTTTCCCAAAAAATCAAAAAACTCTTGTTAGGTTTGGATATGTTTTATGTAAATTTTTACGTCATGAAGTGATGAACATCATACCTGTTGCGATAATATATAAGTTATTCTTTCAAATCACAGTTTCATTGAACAATTTTTTCGTATCTAGTGATCGTAATATATCTTAATTTTCAAAGAAAGCCCCTTCAATCAATGCAAAATTTTGACCATCGTTGACGTTAGATGCGACGTTGCAATTGTTACTTCATGGCTTGCATTGAACTCCATACTACGTACCTGGAAAGGACCCGGTCATTGTCTTTAACGACTCGTAAAGTGTGTCATTTATCTCCATGTATAGGCCAATGGGTTAGAAAGAGACAGGTATCTGTAACTATCGCTATCTCTCTCTATTCTCCATGCGTATAGGCCAATGAGTTAGAAAGAGATAGGGATACGTAACAATCGCTATCTCTACTTGATTCACTCTCAATAATGAGCGGGTCCGTTCCAGGTACGTAGTATGGAGTTCAATGATGGCTTGTATCACAATTTAGACGGCTCTGAATAATTACGTTAAGCGCACAGTTGGCGAATTTCCTGGATTTTGACACTTCATGGAAATTTATACACGCGAATGTATCAAAATTATTTTGAAAATCCGCGAATTTCACGCAAATTTAAAGACAGCGCTTCAGAGGGTATACTCAGATGCCAGTTCCCTGAACGCGGTCATTGTTACACCGTCTGCATATGAACAAAGTTTACTAATATTTAGTAAACTTTGATATGAATATTTATTGTGAAATTTAATCAAATATAAATGGATTGATAAATTTTGATCATTCCAACGAAATGTGTTGTAGTGACAGCTGACAGCCGGTCTGTCATTTGAGCTACTTTCCAGTGTTGTCACGTATCTTTATTGACTTTTTGTTCCAGATACAAGCACACGTGGTGGCATCCAAAAGCAAAGAACTTTTGCACACCTACTCTCAGTCAATAAAGGCGCTATTGGAACAAATACTCCAAAGCAACAAATTGGAAAGTTTAAAACACAATGTCGCCATTCTGTTTAGTTACATCGAGCAAATTTCGAAAGATTTCACGGACCGGGCCATTGATATTGCCGATCCAAAACGACTGTGGCTGATTCTGGCGAGCACTCTGGGCGGTAAATGTAAGTGAAAAAGCAGATATTTTAATTGGCATTGGCTGTTGGTTTAAAAATAGGTTTTGTTTATGTAATCTTTAATTTATTGATTGATCAACTCACACTGTAGGAAAATTGAGGCAAGTGACTAATTTTCAATCATTGATCACTTCAAGTCACTCTGACAGCAAAAATGCTTTTTCCAGGGTCCAGTCGAGAAATCACGATATTATGTACAGGGTTTGCTGTGGGGGGTTTGGTGGGGGTTGCTGTGGGGTTAGCTTTGAGAAAACAGGAAAAAGTTGCCCGGTATATGGAAGCTGTGCAGGTGAATCATTATTTGGGGATTGAGGTGAGTGTTTCTTTTGACATCTGCACTTTTTATTTTTTTTTGTTTTTGTCATTCTCCATTGTTTTTATCTCAGTTTTTGATTGCTAAATTTCACACAGGGTGACGGAGTTTGCTACAAAAAAATCGAGAATATTATGGATTTTATAGGGTAGAATAGGGTAGAAAAAATCAAAAGACTCCTAATCTAAAGAAGTGTTTCTATAAACTGATTATATGTTTTTTTTTTCTCTTTAGTTCCTGATGGCCACGGTTATTCTTATTTTTTTAGCAATAATTTGACTATACATACATACTGGAGGATTTTTCAGGATTTTTTTTGTCTTTTGAGGAGTTTTGCCATTTTATTTTTTGTTTAGATTTTGATGTTCTTTACATGATTTTCTTCGTCTTTCAATCCATTCAATTTTACTCTTTTTCATTAGTAATATGATTATTTTTTTGTAGTTTGCCAATTTGGAAATTGATTAAAGCAATTATTACTGAAGCGTTCATGAGGGCCACCGGAATTTAATTTTTCCGAGTTGCAGCTAAGTAAAAAAAAACGATTCCTTTGAGTTGTAAGTCGGAAAATGGTTCTCTGCGAGTTATAATAGTTAATGGTTAATGGTAAGTCGGAAGAATCGATTTCTTCGAGTTGAAGAATCGATTCTTCTGAGTTCCAAGTCAGAAAAAACGATGTCTCTGAATTATTAAACTCGATCAGTTTTTCCGACTTACAACGGAAAGTATTCGTTTCTCTCCGGTTGCGATTCGGATCGAGGCGAGGAACCGATTTTTTTGACTCACGAATTACAACTCGAAGAAAACATTTTTCGACTTACAATTTGGAGGAACCGTTTTTTTACTTATAAATCCATTTTTCTGAACTGTAACTCGGAAAAATGAAAATACAATTCTGTTGGCCCTTCTACGCTTCCAGATGTTTTCTCTTCAGTTATTAATTTATACGGAAGCTTTGAACGGTCATGAGAAGTTTATTTTTCCGAGTTGAAGATCATAAAATTTGATTTTTCTGACTTTTGACTCATAATTCGAGTTGTAAGTCATGCAGAAAAATCGATTTCTCCAAATCGTAACTGGGAAGAATCGATTCCTCGAATGTTGTAAGTCGGAACAACCGCTTAGTTTTTATTTAAACACATGGTTTTTCTTCAAACGTCAGTGAAACGGACATTGTTCGACTGAGTATCGGCCGCAAAGTTTTACTTTTCCTCCGCCGGAAGGGAAAGTAACCATGAAAACGAAAACGTGTGCCTGGCGCCGCCGCCCGGAGCTATATTCATGGCAAATTGAAAACATTATGTTTTTGCATAATTTATAAATTTGTCGACATTTGATGAAAAAATAGCATGTTTTATTGAGAGGTAACGTAAAAGTGATTCCTCCATGTAAAATAATCTACTATTTTCTTCAAACGTCAGAAAAACGGACATTATTCGACTGAGTATCTGCCGCAAAGCTCCACTTTTCCTCCGGCGGAGGAAAAGTGACCACAGCCAACTATGACCACGAAACACGTTTTCACGGGGCTCTGTTCTAACATACCGCTTGAATTACATTACATTTCAGAAGCAACATTTTCATTTAATAAAACTTACTCAATAATTGCTCAGAATCAGCTATATGATTTGAAAGAAATCATGATTTATAATTAAAATGTCGACGTTGACAGTGAACAGTTTTCACCGTGACAGTGTTGCCTATCAGGGATTCAAGCTAAGCGATACGCTCTCTGGTGGAGAGTTTCACTAGTATGTTATAGGTCTGTTCGTAGAACAATCACAAATCAGTCAGCGCTTCATCGATTGGTCAATGTCAGTCAGAAGTAGTTTGCAAACTGCAAATCCTGAATGCATATTGGCACTGACTGGTTTGTGATTATTCTGCGAACAGACCTTATATTATCACTTATTTTTATTGTTTATGCATTCAAATTGTTTACATTGAGCGTTTTCATGAAGTATGGTATCTTGAGACCATTCCAGTTTCGTCTGTTTCCAATCGGCTAGCTGCAAGTAACGTTGATGACAGACCAAAGTGAAATGGTCTCATGATACCATACTCCATGAAAACGCGGATTGTGGTTTTCGCAATAATTTCCGGCAGCGTACACTCCATTTTTTACAAATCAATAATTAAGTTAGGTTGGTCTTCCTCAGCTTGTAGGTGGCCATTGTTCCAAATCTAGACTGAATGACGTGAGTATGATACTATTCGAACGTGAGCCTGGCGCCGCCGCCCGAAACTATATTTATGGCAACTTGAAAACATATTATGTTTTTGCATAAATCTGTCGACATTTGTATATTATTATTTATGCTATTTCAGCATAAATAATATACAATTTTTCTGACTTTTTCACACAGGAATCGATTTTCTTCAACTCGAGTAAGAAAAATCGTTTTTTTTTAGCTGCAAATCGGAAAATGAGAATACAATTCTGGTCGTCTTTCCAAGCTTCCATAGAAGGTCTTATCCCAAATTTTTCAGCGCTTTCCAGGTGATTTTTCTCATTTTGTTATTCCCTTTTTTTTTGGTTTTGTGATTTTCAGATTTATTTCATCTAATCTGCTGAATTATAATTATTATTTTTTTAACGAATAATTTTTGGATATTCGTCTTTTTTTTTCCTGACATTTACAATATTTTTTCCTATTCCATCACTTGGTTTCTTGTCTTAATTTTTTTGTATAGATTTATTACTTCATTAAGAATCTTTAATTTAAAATCTTCAATTAGTTGTGGGGCTTTGACAAGTGTAAATTTTCATTGGTTTCCTGGGGCAGACCAACAATTTACACAGAAATCCACACAAAGAATAAAAACAAACAAATTTAAGGCAGCTCAAGTGGTAGAAGACGCCTTGGCCCCCTATGAATGCGGTGACCACGACGTCCTTATCAACGTCAAAGCAGCCTCAGTCCACATAATCGACGCCCAAATCTGTTCCGGCTATGGCAAAACTTATCGAAGAATACTGCGAAAACTCCACAATGTTAGTTTATTCCACCCAAAATAACATCAACTAATGAAATCCCCATGCAGCAACCAGCTTTACCGGTAATCTTAGGCCGCGACTGCACCGGCATCGTGACCGACATGGGCAAAAAAGTTCGAAACGTCGAAATAGGTGACGAAGTCTGGGTAACAGTGCCCTATTGGTCCCAAGGAACACTCAGTCAAACGGTGCTTGTTTCCGAAAACCGTGTATCGAGAAAACCAAAGAATGTCGGGTTCGAGGGCTGCTGCAGCATACCTTATGCTGGAAGTGTGGCGTTGTCGGCACTAGGGGGCGCTGGGGTTGACGAGCGCAATGCGCATGAGCAGAGGTTTTTGGTTCATGATGGTTGCACGCCTGTTGGGTGTGTTTTGATACAGATTTTGAGTGGATGGAATGGGCATGTCACGACGACTTGTCACAAGCGAGCGGTTCCGGTTGCCAAAGCCTTGGGGGCCAATGAGATTGTTAGTATTGAGGATGCGCAGTTATCTCCAGGTAAAGTGTCTAATGGTAGTTGTTCGCGATAGAACTTCCACTCGCCTCTGTTGATGAATTTCGTATCTTTAAATCTTGACAGGATGTGTTGTGAATTCAATTTTGAACGACAAATGATTTGAAAAATTCCAAAAAGCACGCTAAAATTTATTGAAAAACTCACGTCATATCAAAAGTTTATACTTTCAAAAGCATAAGACTGGTGAATTTTCTAATAAGGAACTTGGCATGATCATATAAATCACCCTGGGTCCAACCGTAAGACCTTGTGTGCAGGTCTGCGTTATCGGTCAGAGATGGCGTAAGTCCCGACAATGGAATCTGCGCAAAACGAACTAATAGAGGCAGAGCCGTCTATGTTGTAATACAAGCCATGAAGTAACAATTGCAACGTCGCATCTAATGTCAACGGTGGTCCATTTGATTGAAGGGGTTTTCTTTGAAAATTGAGGTATATCACGATCACGAGATACGGAAAATAATCAACGGAACAGTAATTTGAAAGAATAACTTATACAACTGTCCCCGGATCGACGCATGAATAGGCGAGAAAGTAAAAAAAATTGAATTGTTCAGCCTTGTCATAATTTTAGTTTCGAAAAATCAAGTAGGTACCAACCTGTCTTGGAAATTAACTCCGAAGCTATTTCTCTCACCTGGAAAGACCTTCTTCCATAAGAGATACGACAAGAAGTTATTGAAAGAAAGTTGTTCAGAATGAAAAACCTAGTGAAAATGCCAAATTTAAAAACCCTCCGCCTACTTGTATATTTTGAAAAAATTAGAAAAGTCCATCAGCAAATTCTTTTTAATGATTAATTATGCAGATCTGCAAAATATAAAAGTTTTTGAAAATCAAGAAAACACAAATAAACGTTTAAAATATCCAGATTGAATGCATTTTCATGCTATTCTCAAAACTTCGAATGGAAAAAAGCAAAATATCAAAGTAGACAGAGGGTTTTGAAATTTTGCATTCTCACTGAATTTTTCAATCTAAACAACTTTCTTACTGGTGAGAGAAATAGCTTCTAAGTTAATCTCCGGGACAAACTTGATATTTCTTAGCTAAAATTATGACACAAATTAGTTTCCATTCAAGCAGGGCTGAACCCCATGAGATGAAATTTCAATTCAATTTTTTTTTGTCTTTTTCACCTCTTCATGCGTCGGGGACACACTGTATATTATTGCAACAGATATGATATTTCTCAGCTTATAACATAAGAATTATTAACATAATACATATCTTGACCTAACAAGAGTTTTATGATTTTTTTAGAAAAAAATATAATTTCTAAACAATAAAACATTAAAACAGCCAGATAGGTAGTATTATGAGTTTTGGCACGTGATCTCCTCAGTTTCTGGATGATAGGAGTTGTCGATAATGATTAAAACTGATAATATTGTTTTTCCAAAGAAAACGAAACAAAACTCGTTTACTATGATTTTTCCACATGACATACAACCTGTTGCTTATATCTATGATGAATCCAGGATGAGGCATTAATTCATCAATTTTTCCTATTTAAATAATATGTATTTTCCTCATCCAGTATTCCCCGAAAGGCATGCTAATATAGATGCAGTGAGTAGTTTAGTGACTGGCCGAGTTTCAAGTAGAAGGCGAAGTAGTAGGGAAGCAGTCAATGATAAAGTTGGGCAGTTAGATGCTCAGTTTACTGATCGTCAAGCTTTCGGGAGACATTTCCTCCCTTCATCAGGACAACTATTAGTAATATAAGGGTAATAGTACCATCACAAAATAAAATATAGAGGGCACTTACCATGTTCCTTTTAAATTCACACACTATATACGTAATGTACAACTTTATTATAATTAATCTGTATCCTATATGAGTGATAAGTGCTTTTTGTTTTACTCACAATTAGGTAAGTGCCCTCTATATTTTATTTTGTGATGGTACTATTACCCTTATATTACTACTAGTTGTCCTGATGAAGGGAGGAAATGTCTCCCGAAAGCTTGACGATCAATAAACTGAGCATCTAACTGCCCAACTTTATCATTGACTGCTTCACTACTACTTCGCCTTCTACTAATAATATAGACACATACCAATCATACCATAATATGAAACTACATTATCTACCAGCCTATAGTGGGAAAATATTGACTGTAAGATTATGATTTCTCAAGTACTCACCCTCATACCTTAATCCTTACTTTTTAGAACGCAGAAACCACTTCATATTTCACCGAGCTTCTTTCTCACTTTTTCAAAATTTGAAGGGGAAAGAAAGAAGTTTTGAAACTAAGCTGAATGCCTGGGTTACATTCAATTCAATTTCGAAGTGGAACTATCATATCTCCGATTTCAAATTGGCAAACGGGAATGCTACCATCTACATTGAATTTGGCGTGAGCGTGACTTTGAACTCAGATTCAATGTAGATGGAAGCATATGATTCCCGTTTGCCAAGAGGAAATTTGACAGTTCTACTTCGGAGTAAAATTGATTGTGAATAGTTGCATAGCCGTCTATGGTGTTTAGTTGGAACTAGAAACGAACCTACCCTCGATATTTGGCAACACCGCGTGTGGTCCAGACGCCAAATCTATTACTTCAGGGCTTGTATTAGAATATAGACGGCTCTGATAGGGGCGATTGGAAGCATGCGCAGATATATGCTGGTTGACATTTCTCTTCTTCAACATTTCTGTCCGCATTAGACCATCTTCAGATAACTCATCATGTTCAACAGATGAAATGTCATCGGGAGACCATGCTCCATCAACGGACATTGAAATATCCAAGGCTCTCTATAAGGAGCTGGAAATTCGTGGTGAGCAATTTGATGTGATTATTATCACCAGAAACCAAAGGTAATAATTAATTAATCAATTATATTGGCTTAATATTGTTAATTATACATTTCTCAGCCTAGATTGGAATAGTTTGTCAGTTTTCTGCAAAAGAAACGGCAGAATTTTGTCCACTTTTCCCGAGAAGCTCTTGTCTGACTCCTGTGGGTTCTTCACCAGTCTGTTGCTAGCCGGATATGTTCGATTAAAAGTTCTGCTACAGGTAAATTTGTGAAGATAAAAAAATCACAAAAATACATGAGTTGTTATGGAGCTTCCACTCGCCGCTAGAGTGGTGGAATTGAACATCAGTACAATGTTGCCAGACTATATCCTATTCCTTCCAGAACACCATAGGATTTCCAGAATCATCATTTGACGAAGCCCACCTTTGCCACAACACCCTGTCTCGTTTGGCGGAAATGGTCGAAAATGGCGAACTACAAACGGTAGTCGAAAAAGTTTTCTCACCCAAAGATATTGAATTAGCTTTAAATCATATAAAATTGCAGAAATCTGTAGGAAGTACTGTTATTTCTTTCAGATAACATAATTTTTATGATATAATAGTACAAATAGACTGGATTTACACCTGAAATACCCTGTATATTTTGACAATATGATTTATCTCCGTACAATGGTGCTAAAGTATTGTGTATTTTTTTTTGTAAGTCTTTATCATTGTTTACCAGTTCATATTGAGATTTATTGACGGATTAAAGTTTGTTACATAATTGGTTTTATTTCATTTCAACAATTAATCAAAAGCTCACACTTTCTTCTCCATTCTTCGGGACAAAATGACTTCACCCTCTGCACTGTAATCTCCGTTACCACACCATCAGGAGGAATAACCAGATCTTTAGGAAATGAAGCATCGTCATAGAGATAAACATGTATTCTCCGTTCGAACTTCAATCCATTATCTTCACCAGCTAATCTCCGTACCTGCAGCGACCATGGGAGCTGGGTTAACCTATGAAGCTTTCTCCGAGCGTAGATCTTCATCTTGCGAGCCTTGGTTGACATCAACCTGGATAATGAAGATCGTTGACGTGGAAAAAACATGTCAACAACTGCTCGTCACAAGTAAAAGTGAATATAAAAGCCCTCTCTTCTTCAATAAATAGTAAATACCCTTGCACCAGGTAACATTTTAATTATGATTCATAGAAATATCTCCATTTATCACTTCAATATAAGATAACAGCAGTTCGAAGTACCAGGAAATGGTACTTAATTGAATGGAAAGTACCTGAATAAAGATTAAATCCACTTTGTAGATAGTCTTTTGAGTAAAATGAGAACGAATTGACCACAATCAGTAATCACGTTCATTTTTGCTTTAATGAAACCTTTAAAGTGAGTAACATTATATTCCGTTCTTTTGTGTTTAATCCATGATTGCTCGAAAAAAAAGGCAAATTTATGACGTCAATATCTTCTTACTGGTTGAATTTGGGTAAAGGGTATGCTATATGGAAAGTATTTAGAATTTTTAGGAGAATGTGAAAATCAAATAAAAAAAATTGGATAGTTATTGAAATAAGAAAGATGGACCACGCTCAGAAGTTCTGAAACACCCTGTATATATGAAATCATTGTTTTCACAAAATTTATTTTGGACCATCAAACTTTCATTGGAAACATTTTTTTCTCAATCAAATCAAAAAATTAATGGGGGTCCATTTATCTGTGAACACTCTGTACACACGCTGATTGGACAATACAGATAAGGCGGTGTCGCCACAATGTGGTGGACTATACAGGGTTATTCACGATGAAATACGTGACATTGAGAAAGTTTGACTTTTGGGGTAGATGGAGGTATGTGTGTCCCAGAAATCTTAAAAATAGCAAAGTCACCTTTTTTTAATGGTACCCCATATTGCATTTTTGGATCCTCTGATCAAAATTAGTGTATGTTTTAATAAGGTTTATAATACCTAGACTAGGTTTTTTAATTTGAATTTTGTGAAAATCTCATTTAATTTTCATGTCTCAAATAATTGAGAAGTACTTATGTGAGTTATGTAAGCGAAATCTGTGGTGAAGTATTATCATATCCCAAATTTAGTAAACTTGTCATCTTATACAGGGCGCCCAAAAATTAGGACTAATTGGTTAATTTAAATAGAAATGGGTGTCCTTTGTCCAAGTCTTCGCGCTTTTACAGAAAAGGCTAAATTATTTTTTTTTGACCATTTGTCGTCGTTTGTATACAAGCTTTTATACAGGGTGTTTCAGAATAACATGCTAATAATAAAGGGGGTGATTCTTGGGCTCATTTTAAGAAAAAAAATTCATATGAACGTATGTCCTAAACGCCTTAACTTTTTTCCCAAAAAATATGCAAACCAAAACCCGCATGGACGGCACTGGTCAGAATAATCAAATTGTTGGTGCATCAAAGAATGAGTATTAATGCCTAAAATACATGACTCAAATTTCATAAAGATATCTACCTACAGTAATGACAAAGTTATTGTAAAAAAAGTATCTATTTTTTAAAACTTTGACACCCTGTATCTCAAAAGTTAAGGCGTTTAGGACATACGTTCATATGAATTTTTTTTCTTAAAATGAGCCCAAGAATCACCCCCTTTATTATTAGCATGTTATTCTGAAACACCCTGTATATCTACATATCTAGTTAATTACCTAGGCAAATTTCAGAAATGACAAATGATAAATCATGTTTTTTACTTTTACCCAGATTTTTACTTTGTCTTTTATGATAAAACAATTTTCAACAATTGTTGCATTTGTTCGATTACAGTGATTTCACATTCCAAAAGTCCATAGGTAGCTATAGATGATAGGATACCATTACAATTTGTATTTCAAAAACTCCAAATGGTTAGAAACGGATTATTATGCGTTTTACGATTTGTATTTCAAAAACACCAAATGCTGCAGAAAACGACTATTATGCGTTTTCTGTAAAAACGCGTTAGAAGGTATAGGACACCCAAATACCAATCGACATGTAAATGAAAAAAAAATATCAACTGATGTGGTAAAAAATATAAGGTTCCATTTGAATTAATCAACTTATCTATTTAAATTTTTAATTTGATTATAGTTTTAATTTTTGGGCACGCTGTATAAGATGACAATAAGTTTATCCAGATCAGGATATATAAAACATTATCTATTGTAACACTCTACCGCAAATTTCGCTTGAGTAATTTGAATATAGGTACTTATGAAACGTGAATCTCCACCAAATCCAAATTATTCAAAAAACCTTGAGGTTTAGGTACCAAAAAAAATGCATTCAAATACAGAGTTTCAGTTAAGAGAACGCAACTTTGATTTTTTTAAGGCTTTTGGAGACACCCTGTATAATAAAAAAATAATTTTTACAAGTAACCATAATATAAGTAGGTACCTCAAACTCCCAAACTTCTTCAAAGTCACGTATTTTAGCCACTTATTCCGTATATCGTGAATAACCGTACGCCCTATTGTACAGTTTTGTGGATCACTTTGTATACAGGGTGTCCGGCAAGTATATGGCATAATTTCGGGAGCGTATAGGGAAGGTCAAAACAACCCCAGTTTGTCATAGAACTTTTTTCTCTAAAGCGCCTCCTAACGGAGACATAGAGCCCTAAAGGGGTACCCATCGATTTAATATGTATCTGCTGTAACTTTCGAACCGTCTTATATAATTTGATGAGATTTTAGTATGTTGTGTAGGCCATAAAGACTCATAAAGTCAATATTTGAAATTGTAGGGGAAACCAGAAACGGACTGGCCACCAAACCTTTTGGGCCCAATTTTTGACAGGTGTCATTTTACAGAGCTGAAAATTACTTTTTCAAATACTCTGACCTTTAGTGTAGGCAATCAATCTGAGAGTGTCGAAACATTTGTCAATACCAAAAATACTTACAACTGGTGTCTAGCCGTAGTTTAGTGTATTATTGCAGTAACCGGTAAAACAAAAATCTATTTTTCTCGTAAACGGTTAGTTTTATCGGAACAAAAGAAGCGCACCTTATTTAATGAAAAAAGATCAGAGTATTTGAAAAAGTAGTTTTCAGTTCTGTAAAATGACACCTGTCTAGAATTGGGCCCAAAAGGTTTGGTAGACATTCCGTTCCTGCATGATGGTTCCCCCACAATTTCAAATATTGACTTCACTATGGTTTTATGAATCACAACATGCTGAAATGTTATCAAATTATACAAGCCGGTTTAAAAGTTAGAGCTAAAAAAATAAATTGATGGGTACCCCTTTAGAGCTCTGCATCTCCGTTAGGAGGCACTTCAGAAAACAAACTTTCACGACAAACTGGGATTATTCTGACCTTTCCTAAGAGTTCCCAAAATTATGCCATATACACTTATACCGGACACCCTGTATATTTCACTGGAACTTAGTCATGTAAATGAAACTCGATCTTGGAATTACATTGTAAAGGAACAATGTTTTATTCATTTTGAACTTAGGTAGGTACATCAAAATCTGAAAATATCTGTTTTTTTCTCAAAACATGCAGGGTTTCACAGGTTGAATTTCAAAGTTAATTCACATCGCAGTTATCTGATTTTTGTGTTTATTTCCATTCTTTTATCTACAGTCATTTGATGCAAAGTCGATCTCAGAATTGAATAGTCAAATGGATGCATTATTTTTAATAACTTCTATTACTTACATAAAACTCATGAAATTTCAGTTTTTTTATGACAGTCTTGAACTTCATATAGGTTGGATTTATAACATTTTAGACATTTTATAATATAGTATGGTTATAAGATATCAGGTAGGTATAGGTACAAGTATTAGTGTAAAATCGATCTCAGAATATTGATTAATTGTATTGTAATGAATCAACGCAATATTTTTAATAAATATTAAGGAACATACAGTGCGTTTTTTTAAGACGAAACATAGGAATTCGCATGTTAAATTTTCAGTCCCATGTTAGCAGTAACTCAATCAAAAGTAATAATAATAATAATAATATCTTCATTTAGCAAAAAAAAGTACACAGCGATAAACTTTGTTGCCCAGAGATTATGTTATTTCATCAATTTAGCTCAGAATTAAATGAAGAAGAGTTAAAAAAATGCTCTTATTAATAATTCGAAAGTAATACTTTTTTATCAGCCTTGTATATGCCACTTTCAATAAATAACTTCATTGTCATACAATACAATAATAAAAATAAAACATTATTTCTTGGATAAACTGTTTAGGGCCAAGCAGTATGCAGTATGCTTAACGGTCATTTAAGAAAAAAAAATGTTTGGTTAAAAAAATTGACAATGAAGTTGGACACCTCAGAAAATTAGTTGTCACCGTCATATACAAGGTATATTAAAAGTATTACTTTCTGATGAATTGATGCATTTTTTGATTCTTTTTCCAAGTTATTACTGGCGTGATTGATGAACTAACCTAATCTCGAAGCTGTGTACTTTGAATAGAAGTATTGCTATCATATGGGATTGAAAATTTTACATGAAAATCTCTATATTCCGTCTAAAAAAAAAACACAATGTATATGTACCCTTACACTAAAATTATTTATTATATTATTCATGGTCTAAGTATGTATGTACCTTCATCAAAATCAAGAAATTTCCGTTTCTTTATAAAAAAAAGACAGTTCATTGGTTGAATAATTAATTAATGCATAGGTGTAAGTATAGATACCAGTTATTGGTCATCCAAATAAGTAAAATCGATCTCAGATTGAATTATATTATTGTAATGAATCAAGGCCTTTTTGAAGCACCGCCCAACCTAAAAACTTAATCATTCTTTTTCCTATATGTACTCATCGCAGTGTCTGTACGTATACCTATTGTGGAGTACGGCAACATTGCATGCTTTCGTATCGGATTCTGCGCGCTAATCATCATTGTATTATAAAAGTAAAGTCGTTGATTGAATAAACGGTAAAGTAAACGAACAATCGTTCTCTCAACAAGAAATTAAACCCAAGTTCTCTCTTCTGTTTCGCCCATAAAGTAATACTATATACCCATGCCTATACAACAATGAGCAACATGTCTGTGATTAATCTGTGATACAATAAATGAGAACACCAGAACAAAAGTCTACCAAAGAACATCACACCTATATTTCAAATGTACAGGGTGTTTCATTATTGAAAAATAAAACAAGAAGACTAACGATTTTCCGAAATATCATTACCCTAAACTCCTAAACTTATATTTTTTGAAATAGAATGCCTTGTGTATTATTGGATATTTCGATTCTACTCAAAATTCTGAGTAAGTACTCGTCTTATACAGGGTGTTTCATTAATATTGCGAAGAAAGTCGGGATGAGTTTACCGGCTTCAATATAAGAAACGAACTTTCTATAAACATGTATCCGAAAATGCTTCGTTAGGCCCAATGCATATAGAAGTGGCGAAAGGCGCGGTGCAGGCGCGCCGATGACGTGTAAACTCCACATTAAGAAGCGCGAAACGGTGACAGTGCGGTGCGAAATTGCTCCGTTGGTCCAAAATGTACGCGTAAGAAGAAAGTGATGAGAATATAGATCCTGAAGTTTCATCAAACATATATAAAAACTTATTCTTCATGGTTGAAAGAAAGAAACATGGAATGTATGTCGTGATAAAGAGCTAGAAATATGTATACCCAGACAGGTTTCAGAATTACTAGAGGGTATGTCCCAGTCCCACCAGTGTTTTTATCGTGTACTAGGCTAGGCATGATGAAAGATTGCCTAACAAAAAAGACCACGAATTGGAGAGAACCATCAGTCCATCAGTGCCAGAAAATAGTTCTAAATATTAAATAGAAACCAACGTAGGGTTATGTAATGAGCAATAATACTGTCCTGTTTCTTAGTCCTGAGTTATTTTCAATGTTCTGGAACTCCGGCGAGGTTCTCGGGATATGAACAATATTATTGATTGTGTTTGCATGGAATGAACATCCGATTTAGATCATCTTCCGAGCTAGCCGGTGAGGGTGAAGTGACTGATATATGTATCCAAAAATTGATCAGCGAGTTGTTATATTCTCATTTTGAATTTTAGTTTCAACAAAAACCGGTACGAAACAAGAAGCGCGACGTGAGGCACGCCTCCATCTAAACTAATCAAGAAGAGCAGAAGCAGCGCGGCAAAGGCAAAACGACAGTACGCGCCACGTCACATCAGTGGACATTGCTCTATATAAGTATCTACATAGAGAAAGTGTGAAAATGTTGCGCCTCTCGCCATGACAGCACCGTATCACCGCCCCTACGCCGCTGTCGATTTTTTTTATGAAATTTGTTATTTAGGGGTTTTTTAACATGCGAAATTCGAATTTGATGTTAGTATGACTCTAACTTGTAGAGGACGCTACCTACACCTTTTTTTCAGGATATGAACAGTATTGTATTGTATTTTTAACTGAAAATAAACAATTTCTTCGTCACTTTTACGCGAAAAATGTATACTTGTGCGAAGTCGCTACGTGCAAAAATTCTCGAGATATTTGGATTCGAAATAATGAATACATCATGTGATGATGAAATTATGGTCAAGCATGGTGTTTCATTGATAGTGCCAAAAATACAAGATAAGTCTGCCTGCTTAAAAATAAGAGGAACATTTCCTCTAAACATGTATCCGGAAATGCTTTGTCACAGAGCTACAATAAGGTGTTATTTATTTTACTTAATTTTTTCAGTTTTTTAATTGGTTTTTGTTCAAATAATATTTGAATAAGAGAGTTGTTGATAACATTACACACAAATCGACTTTTATCTTTTTTACTGAAAATATGAAGCAATCATACGAAATATTATAACTTCTATCAGGAGCCTTCGCCATAATTTCAAAATCATTATGTTATAATAATTTCAAATCCAAATATCTCGAAAATGATTGAACATAGGTAAAGCGACTTTTAACAGCTATACATTTTCTGCGTAAAAATGATAAAGAAATCTGTTTTTATTGACATAAAAATATAATACGTACAGGTTGGTCCGAAGAAGTTATGGCTGTTCATAAGAGGTAAAATACGTGTAGGTAGCGCTCTCTACAAATTAGAGCCATACTAAGGTCAAATTCCAATTTCGCATGATAGGAAATCCCCAATCACCATTTTTTATCAAAAGATCGACATTGGTTCAAATATTTATTTAGAAAAAACAAAAATGAAAATAAAATTTGAACACCCTGTATCTCTATCTCATTTCCGGAAACCTACATGTTTATAAGAAGTTTTGTTCTTATTTTGGACGGTTTGGTAGATGACGTTGAAACATTTTGCAAAAATTGAATAGTTCACATACCTACTGACAATCATAAATGTGTAATAAACAAGTTCTGTGATGGGTCAAAGTATTTCTAAGGCGATATTTTAAAATCTGAACAATTTTTATTGTTCAGGTCACGATTAATGTCATACTTTGCGATCAATAAGAAGACTTCTAGATTTTTGTGTGTTGCATGTTTCGACGCCATTTCCTCACAAAGCCGTTGAAGAATGGTTGAAGATAAGTATACATATGTTCTATTATATAGGTATGCTTTATGAAATATATCTATATCTAATAATATAATAATATACAGGGTATTCCATTTTAAAAATATAAGTTAGGAATTCACAGTTATTTGATGTAAAATCGATCTTGGAATTACATTGCAAATATGTAAATTTACATTGAAATCATCACTTTCTCATCTGTTTTTTCCATAGAACATACAATAGGACAGTGATCATTGAATCACCCTGTATATTCCGATTAAGAATTTACTGTTATTTTATGTAAAATTGATTTTGGTAATTGCAAAGGAACAATACTATAACTTGTTTCAAATATACTACAAAATCTGCATATTATTTCTCTTTGGTATTTTGATAAAATAGGTAGGACAGGATAAGGACTTATAAGTAAAATCAACCTTGAGAAACATTTTTTTTTTTGAGTAGATTTACGATCAAATTCTTATTGTGAGCAGAGATATAGGACCATAGATCATAGATAAGAGAAAAAAAAGGATATCTAGCAGGTAGAGTATGCATGTTTAGTTTCCTTCACAGTTTTCTAATAAAATACCTAAGTTATCATCGTTTACGCTTTACCCTCTGTACCTATATTTTGATTAAATTTACAGTTTTCAACATAAAAATGATCTAAGAACTATGTAGGTATACATTCTACTAGTACCTGGAAATCGTACTAAAAAAGGGGTCTTACCTTGCATGAAATGAGGTAGTTCTGATTTCTTGATATGTTGTATATGATGAAGTGATGATGACAAATCCGAGTTTTCGACCTCGAAAGCCATCCGGATTATTGGAAAATTTTACAAAAACCGCTTAATTTCATCACGTTTTTGACATATTTTCAATTTTGTCCAGCAAGGACTAATTTTATGGCAAAAGACGTTATGTACAATTTTTAAAAAAGACAAAATTTCTGAAAACACGAGCTGGTCTTTGTACAAGAAATAGTTTCTAAGATACAGAGTTTTAAAGTCTTGCAACTTTCCAAAAAAAAATAAAAGTTTTTTTTTCAATTTTTCTCAATATTGACCACTAAGGACTCATTTAACGGTAATAGTGATCATATATAGTATTAATAAGGAGTAGCTGTCCAATGTTGATGTCAATGAGGTCTGTAAGCAAATATTTTGAAAAGGGTTTGTGAAATAATCTACGACTTTTTGTAATATGGAATAATTCATTGAATATATTCAGTTCTTATGCACGATTGCTCTTTTTAATTCTTATACTGTACTGGTCCTCCTAATCCACAGCACTTCGTTTTGGGGCAGTTTGTTTTGTTAGTATTTCTTCATCGATCGGATCAGGCAGGTCGAAATGGTTACCTAATACTGGATCATCGATGAGTGAGTGATTCATCAATGTCGTCACAAGATCTGGTATGTTTTCACAAGATTTATCGCTACAGTGGCTGCAAATAGCCGAGCATTGAAGTCTTGCATTTCTACAACCGTAATGGACAATTTGCATACATTTTCAAATGACTTGAAATTTTATATACGTATTCTAAACATTATTTGAGAGTCACCAGTGAAAAAATGTTTCCGAAATAGCCAAAAATATACTAAATAAATGAAAAAGAAGACGCGAATTTCACTGCATGATCGCAAAAGAGGTCCATATTACCCTGCCGAGAGAGGAGATACATACTATAGTGTATTCTGTGACGTAGTGAATGTTGATTGGCGCTCTTTAATCGGGGATTACTACATTATTAGAGGTCGTAGGTTGATTTTTTAAACATGGCATCAGTACTTACTAATCCTTATATTTTTCATATTTCCAAAAAATGTGCAAATTGTCCATTATTATTGGTACAACGTCTTTTGCAGTTACAGGAAATGGAAATAATGTTTAGCAGGGGCTGACGAGCTGGTGGTTTCGTCATCAGCTGCGGAATGAGGCCTTGTTTACTTTGAATCTAGCATCATTCGAGGGGATTCTTCAACAACAGAATTATAAATAATATTTTAGGAAAATTTATTGTTACAACAAGTAAAATTGAATATTTTCAAAACCCTCTGCTTTGGAGGTTGATAAAACATATTTTTTGTACTTGTTGTCAGGTTCGCAGAAAGTGAAATATTGATTTTCTTCAAATGTTGATCTTAATTTTGTTGTTTGTTTCTTTTCAGATACAAAAGTGGCTGGGAAATGAGAGAAGGAACCCCTAGATTGGGGCTGGATGCGAAGTAGACCAGGCCTGCTCATTCCGCAACTGATGACAAGACAAAACCTCCAGCCCACAGCCTCTACTAAACATGATTTGAAGCAGCTGCAAAAATGGTTGAACCAACAATTACGGTTGTAGGAAAGCAGGACTGGAACGGTCGGCTGCCACTGTGGTGGTC
The DNA here is from genome assembly GCA_958502075.1 of Orchestes rusci. Taxonomy (NCBI): domain Eukaryota; kingdom Metazoa; phylum Arthropoda; class Insecta; order Coleoptera; family Curculionidae; genus Orchestes; species Orchestes rusci. The sequence continues at coordinate 31,168,966 of OY293306.1, read as the reverse complement.
CAATCTTGTGAAAACATACCAGACCTTGTGATGACATTGATTAATCACTCACTCAACGATGATCCAGTATCAGATAACGATTTCGATCTGCCTGATCCGATCGATGAAGAAATACTAACGAAACAAACTGCCCCAAAAAGAAGTACCGTGGATTTAGAGGACCATGCAACCTGGTCCATCAAAAATGTACAAGAATTGAGAAAACAAATAGGAGCCGAGTCTAGAATATCTAGACGAGTAGTTTAATGACATTTAACGGCTGTGTATCGTACATTGTTTTGTTTCATACTGTAATAACTATTTTTAATCGGTTTGAAGTGCTTTCTTCTCAAACCACACACCATTGAGTTTTATAAGGCTTAGTCAATGCCACACACTGAGGATGCATATGGCAGTCCACCTCACATTCGTACCATGAGATGGCGCCAGCCAGACCATGTAACAACTTATGTTTGTCCTATCTGATATACCTTACCAACCGTTTATGTTAAGTGAACCATGATACTACGACAAACAGATAAGCTCACGCGCATCTTGTCGGGTGACCTTTGTGAGGTTATGTTGTCAAGCTTCTCTCAGTTTGCAATGTAAATATTTTTGTTCTGATATTTGTGTGATATATTATCTTATTATTTCGTGAATTCCGCATAATTTGATGATGGTGTACTGTGCCGTGATGTTCCGCAGAAGCAGCAATAAGAAAAATAAAGAAAACCGTCCGTGTAAATACCGTTTCTTTCGGTTTCCAACATCCAAGTATATTCGCAAGATATGGATACAGAAGTGTTATCAAAAGGACAGTTTTAATGTTGAATATGCTAGAATTTGTTCAAACCATTTTTCTGGAGAAGACAATTGCCCAAAACCACAAAAACCACATCGAATCATGTAGAAAAACATAAAACCACAAGGAGCCACATAGAACCAGAAAAACCGCAATGGAACCCTAAAAACCACATGGAACCACAAAAAAACACATAGAACCACACGAACTACATAAAAACACAAAAAACACACAACGAACCTGAAAAACCCCAAAAAAACACATAGAACCACTAAAAACCACATATGGAACCACAAAAACCACAAAGAAACACATAGAACCACATAGAAACAAAAAAAACTCAACGAACCGGAAAAACCACATGGAACCACAAAAAAACACATAGAACCACATGGAACCACAAAAAAACACATAGAACCACATGGAACCACAGAAAAACACATGGAATAAAAAGAAATCTTTCGCAGAACCACAAAAACCACATAATATGGAAACACAAAAAAACACATATAGAACCACTAAAAACCACATGGAACCACAAAAAAACACATAGAACCACAAGAACCACAAAAAAACACATATAGAACCACAAGAACTACATAAAAACACATGGAACCATGTAGAAACACAAAAAACCATAGAACCCACATGCCAAAACCTCTTAGAACCACATAGAATAGCAAAAAGCCTCTTAGAACCACAAAACCACATGGAACCACATAGAACCACAAGAAGCCACATAGTACAACAAAAACCACATTGAACCAAAAAATAACCACATGCATGGAGCCATATAAAATCACAAAGAACCACATAGATTCTCAAAGAAACACATAAAATCAAAAAAGAAGGAAGAAAAGAACATAGAATCACAAAAAACCACACAAAACCACAAAGAACCAAGTCGCGACCTTGAAATTCCACTCCCACCGCACATAAAAAAGTTTCACCTCAAACATCCTTTCTAACGTCGAAAACCAACTGAGAAAAATGTTTTTTCAATGTAACGGCAAAATTAAAAATATGATCTTTTTTTAAATACTATTTAACCAATCTGGTGGGATTTGCGTAAATTATATTATCAATTTTGGATAGATAGATAACCAACTAAATACATATTATTCATTTTGGGGTAAATAACCAACTATAATCATCAGAATTCAACAAAATCGCAATATAAGCCATGCTTTCCAATGCTATTTTATCCAATTGGGTCACCGGATAGCTTGATGCGCAGTTCAGTTCGAAACTCGTTCGGCTAGTGAGCATATCTTGTTTGTCGTAGTATCATGTAAGTGAACAACATAGAGAAATAATAAAATTATATTGTCTCTGGTGAACAAGTTGCAAAATGGACCAGTCTTTGCATGATGATGCAAAATTATCACCTCTATGCAGACGACACTCAACTTTACTACTCGTTTAGCCCCCTAAGCGTACATGAAGCAAATAAACGTATGAATCATGATCTGCAAGTAGTATACGAAGAATCCAGAAAGCATCTGCTAAAAATAAACCCAACAAAAACTGTCGCCCTATTGTTCTGCAACAGAAATAGCAAAGCATTTATATCAGATAATCTGAATTTGAGTATAGATGGAGAGAACATAAAATTCCAAGAAAGTACAAAAAGCTTAGGCCTAATACTTGACAACAAACTTCGTTTCCAGCAACATATCACCTCAAAACTTAAGCAAGCTTATGCAACGTTGAAGCTTCTATTTTCCAATAGAGATTTTCTCAACCAAAAGACAAAAATAATGCTGTGTGACTCCCTTATTCTGTCTCTATTTAATTTTTGCGACAACGTGTACGGGCCATGTCTTGATTCATTGGATGTCAGAAGAATACAAAAGCTTCAGAATTCATGTCTGCGCTTCATCTTTGGAATAAGAAAGAATAAGAGAATTTCACATAAATTGAAGGAGATAGGCTGGATGAATATGCATGATCGACGAGAGTTTCATAGTGCTTGTTTTACATTTAAAGTAATTAAGTACAAAACACCTCCTTATCTGTTCAGAAAGTTAAGTTTCAGAGCCGACGTTCATCACATCTGCATCAGACAAAAATTTCGCTTGACCATTCCACGGCACCGTAAGGAAATATTTAAAAGATCATTCTCATATAGATCAGCGAAATTGATGAACAAATACATTACAGATGACTTTGCACAGAGTTTCACCATGTTCCGAAGAAATTTAAAAAATGAGCTATTGAAATAACCGTCCCCTCCCATCATCTCCTTTGGTTACTCTTTACCGAACCCTATACTAGGATTGTACCGATTTTTTTTTTTTTTAAGTTTTTGTCTCTAATTTTTCTCCTCATAGATTAAGATGGTAGCTGAATTGTTCTCTTGCTTAAATTAATTATTGTAGATTTAGTTATCAAAATGTTTAGATAATAAGTACATATTTGGAGAACGTAGGCTTCAACAGCTGTCGGGTTTCACCAGAAATCCGACGAGCTGAAATTTAGGCCCTTTAATCTCAAAATTGCTTGGCAGTTTATCACCTTTTTTTTGTACTGTACTGATGAGATTGATAAACGATTTATTATTATTATTATTATTATTATTAAATGTCATTTTTGGAGTAGTCAAGTAATTTTTTTTCACAGTCTCTGATGATGTAAAGTATCATTTACCGGACTGGTTTTGGGTCCGGTAAATGATACTTTACGGTACAGTATGAAACAAAAATGCTTTTCATCATTCTATTGATATTTTAATTTTAATAGTTTTCAATTTAAAATATTTTCTCCAGTGCTACATTTGTTCAAAGAACGATTTTAAGGATGAAGATGAAGTTATGTCTTGGTCTTCCATAGAATATAGATAAAAAATATACTGGGTGTTACTTAATGATATGTCATAATTTTAAGGGAGAGTTCCTGGATAAATTTTGAGTCGAAAAGCTCATATAAACTTGAGTCTAAAAAAATAAAAAAAAAAATAAAAAAAATGTGTTCCTATACCATAATATCCTGTGGCAAAATTCAGTTCAATATCTCAAACCGTCTTTGGAAAATGTATTAAAAACTGAAAATAAAATAGATCTTCAACACCCTGTATCTTAGAAACCAAGCATTTTAAGATCCAAGTTTATATGACCTTTTCGACTTAAAATTTATCCAGGAACTCCCCCTCAAAATTATGACATACCATTAAGTAACACACCCTGACCCTGTATAGGTATACGGAGGTCTTCTGTTCTGTGTCTGTATTTGTAGACCATCCTTGTGTCACTTGGGTCGTGTCAGACTTGTGTAGACGACAGTAAAAAGCAGTAGGGTACGTGTCATGTCTGTCTATTCTCAAACAATAAGTTTACCTAACCCAAACTCATGTCTAATAATTTAACATTAGCGTGGTTTGAGTAAATAAGACTCAAACAACGACATAAGTCAACAAGTCAACATTAGCCTAGTTTACACCGACAATAACTTGGTCCGCGGGCCAAGTACTAAATTCGAACTATATCAGAACCAAATATTTGGTTCGAATGGTGTAAACAGTTGCGGACTAAGCTGGTCCACTCTTGGTCTGGTATTCGCCAGCAGGTGTACCGAACTAAATTTGGTTCGATCTGGATAAAAATTATTAGGTTATGTTGATTGTTATTATTGTGAATGGTGTTGGTTTTGAGTTTCTAAGGCAATCTGAGCGACTGAGCGTAGTCACTTATGTTTCTTTTGGTTACGAATTGTGTAGAAATAATTTCGACTTGTTTTTGACATTTGACGGATTGCGCGCGTACTCATTTAGTTCACGCGTTGCGAGACGGTGTAAACGGACGAGAAGCAAGCATTGGTCCTACCGTACTATCCCCACCCACTTGGTCCTATCGGACCGAACTAAACGAGTTATCGGTGTAAACCATAGATGTATTATACGTCTATGGTGTAAACTAGGCTACTGAACAGTACTGAACACAGATTACAGATTTACCCCCATATGCACCGTAAAAATCTAATCCGGATGAAGACTTCATCGCGATTATTTTCCATTAGGTTGTATGGAAGATAATCGCGATGAAGACTTCATCCGGATTAGATTTCTACGCTGCATATGGGGGTTAATAGCCTAGTTTACACCGATAACTCGTTTAGTTCGGTCCGATAGGACCAAGTGGGTGGGGATAGTACGGTAGGACCAATGCTTGATTCTCGTCCGTTTACACCGCCTTGCAATGCGTGAACTAAATGAGTAAGCGCGCAATTTGTCAAACGTCAAAAATAAGTCGAAATTATGTATCAACACAATTCGTAATCAAAAAAAACATAAGTGAGTACGCTCAGATTGCCTTGAGAAACTCAGAACCAACACAATTCACAATTAATAACAATCAACATAACCTCATAATTTTGATCCAGATCGAACCAAACTTAGTTCGGTACACCTGCTGGCAAGTACCGAACCAAGAGCGGACCAGCTTAGTTCGCAACTGTTTACACCATCCGAACCAAATATTTGGTTCTGATAGAGTTCGAATTTAGTACTTGGTCCGTGGACCAAGTTGTCGGTGTAAACTAGGCTAATGTTACTTCGGCGATCACCCGATCACCATGTTGCCATCTATGTCAACCAATCTGACCAATCACGGGCGACGTCCCTGCTGCTTTTTACTAGGTGTGTTTGTTATGCTCCACTAGTGCACACTTTTCTACACTACAACACTCAATGTGTCTTTGTTTGTGAAATGTTTGTCTGTTTTTAAGGATAGAATATCTTTACTAGTTTAGTGAAGATATTCTTTCCTAAAAAACAGACAAACATTTCAAAAACAAAGCCAAACTGACTGTTGTAGTGTAGAAAAGTGTTCACTAGTGGAGCATAACAAACATACCTACTATAGTCTGTAGAATGTAGACATAATATCTAAAGTGTGTATTGTGGGTTGCCGTTACGCAGTCTTCACTCATTGTCCAGTTCATTTAGAAGAAAATCTGTTCAATAATTGACTTTATTATTATAATTAAAAGATAACCAGTTTATAATTTAGCATAACAATAAATAAGAGGTAATTATGGTAAAATGTCCATAAGCACCCCCAATGTTGGTACCTGCGCTCTGCGAGCCTGCATCGTTGGAAACAAATTCAAGATGGCCGATTCCAGTGAACGAGTATGATCAGGGACGGTCGAAAATAATGTTTTCCCTTTAAAACCGTCAAATTATCCGCCCCCGCCGTTATCGAACATTTTCTTCGTTTATTCCCAACAAGTGCGTCATATTTTCACCCCGATTGTGCCCCGTAAATCGGCCCCCAAGTGCAATGTAGCTCTAATAAGTGTTCGCCTAAAGTTTTAGTTTTTGGATAAAAGTGCGAAAAAGGATTATTCCACCCCGAGGGCCCCAAGTTAAGGGTGAGTAAATGGCAGCCACATTCCCTACACGCCTTACTGCGTGTCGTTCATGGCGCACACGGACTATTTCGAAATAAAAGCCACATTATTTCTCCGAGCAGCTTTTGTAATAAAATGACTGGTAACTTTTATCATGAGGGGTTTTTGTTGGTAATTTTTCTGAATGGTAATTACCGTGCCCGCATTACCGGCGTTAATTTAGACAAACAGCTGTTCGTGTTGCTTATTTTAACGTTCAACGTTCGAAGTGCAATTTCGAATTCGGGCTGGAATATTGCAATTTGGGTCATGAACGGTTTCAGCTATGCGGAAAATGTTGTCAATTGTTTAAGGGCTATTTTTAGTCGATGGGAAATTGATGGTTTTTAATTCGTTTAAAAGGCTTTTGGGACCTTTGCTGCAAACCAATTTGTTAAAAAGGTTGCAGACAAATATAAATTGCTGGTCTTATGTGTTTTGTTGTGAAAAGTCATTTTGGTGGTGCTATTCTTTGCTATGGGACAGGTGGTAGCGAGAATAAAACAGCTGTTCCACTGTTCACATGGAAGATTATTACTATTACACTGATTACCTTTCGATGATTACCATTCACTCTATGATTGATTACCTTTGATTACTATACCCTATGTGTGTGCTCTGATTGCCAATGATTACCCGAGTGATTACCGTTCCTTATCATCAATTACCAAATGTTGACTATTAGAGACTATTATTAATTCTTGCCTTAGTGAGAACCGAATTGAGAACATATTTTTTTTTCTAAATTAATCACTGTTTTATTGAATGCTACACCAAATAGGCATCTTCACACGATTATCAATAATTACCATTGATCACTATAACCAAAGTGGTGCTACCACCGTAGCGATGTTTTCTCTTGTCGTTTTTTTTTATTTTATTATTTTTTTTTTAATTAAAGAGTGGACTGTATTTAAATGATTTATTCAGCTCGCTATTGACTTTGACCGGCGGCTGGTTGTTGAAATATTATATTCACATGTTTTTTCAAAAAATCCTGCTAACCGCCAAAAACACTTGAAATCATGGATAACTGTTCATATTGGATTTGTCACCAACTTCTGCACCGTTCCTCATATACAATATAAAGCACCTACTGAACATAACCGCCGGCCTTGGAAAACTTAAGTTTTCTAACAGGTTAAAATATTAATCTTCGAATGGATAAAATAGCATACAAAATTATAAATAATATAGGCTTCATTATAACTAAGCCTTAACAATCAATGTCACTGAACGGCAAGACACATATTTTCTGCACCGCCCTTCTGAAAGTTCCATTGTGAGTACGTACACTAACCACACGCACCATCCCATCTTCCAGTATAGAGGCGGAGTATTATCTTCTACCAGCAACACCAATGTCCCTACCTAAATATTATCACAGGTTCTTGTCCATTTCTTACGTTGCTGTAGACTGGTAACATATTCCGATGACCATCGATTCCAAAATATCTGAACCATTTTTTGCATTTCATGAAATTGATCCAAACGGTTTGAAGATACATCAGTAACGTTCCGTTGAGAAACAGCATTCAGAGAATCTCCAATTAAGAAATGACCTGGCGTTAGGGCAGTGAAGTCTTTGGGATCCGTAGAAATTGGAGTCAAAGGGCGGGAGTTTAACACCGCCTCTACTTGAGCGAAAATTGTCGAAAAACCCTCAAATGTAAAAACAGAATTACCCACAATTCGGGTTATATGAAATTTTGCTCGTTTTATAGCAGATTCCCATAATCCACCCTGGTGAGGTGATTTAGCAGGAATAAACAACCATTCAATTTGATTTTCAAGAAAAAAGTTGAACATTTCTGGATTCTGGGTTGCCTTACCCAACATATCGCGAATAACCTTCTTCAAAGCATTATCAGTATATACCAACAAAATTAGTAGCATTGTCGAAATAAATTTTATTGCAAAGGCCGCGTCTACAGACAAATCTTTTTAAACAGTTCAAAAAAGAATTTGTACTAAGATCTCCGATGAGTTCTATGTTCTATATGAACAGCCTTAGTACAAAAACAGACAAACACATATATCCCTTCACAATAGCTCTGTTTCTTAATTTTCCATCCTTGATATTGAAAGGTCCCGCGAAATCAATACCCACCACAGAAAAAGGTCGCTGTGGAGTTACTCGATCCTTGGGTAAATTACCCATTTTTTGACTTGAAAATATAGGTTTAATTCTGAAACATGTGATACACTTTGAAATTACATGCTTCACAGTATTCTTACCATTAATCAGCCAAAAGTTTTGCCTCAAAGTGGCTAGTAATGCTTGCGTACCAGCATGGAGGTTCTTATGATGTTGGTCAAGAATAATAAGTTTGGTCAGAGGATGATGTTGAGGTAATATTATAGGAAATCTTGACTCATACTCTAGACGTGAAGCTTTTATTCGACCTCCCACTCGCAATAAATTATTTTTTGAGTCAAAAAATGGATCCAACGATTTAATTGAGCTTTTTGATGGAATTTCTTTACCATTTTTTAATGCAATAATCTCATTTGAAAATTCTTGATTTTGCATAATACCTAAAAGTGTATTTAGAGCTAGATTATATTCATTTACCTTCAGCGGTCCCAACTCTCGATCAAATTTATACTTGATTCTACAATTTTTGATAAATCGTAAACATAAAGCAGATACCTTTATCAGTTTATGTAAAGAAGAATACCTTGTAAAAAGCGACATATTATGCTCATCATCAATATTAATTAATGATATTTTATCCTTTTTTCTTTCAGGTAAAAACTCTGCATTCTTGAATAAACTCTCAGGCCAATCTTTGGGTTTATTGATAAGCCAACTAGGCCCAAACCACCACAAATTCGATTTTTCCAATTCAATAGAATTAGCTCCTCTTGAAATTATATCAGCAGGATTATGATTTGATTTTACATGTCTCCAATAAAAATGCTTTGTTAATTCTTGAATTTCGGCGAAACGATGTGCTACAAATACTTTCCAATTGCTTGGTTGTTCTTTGAGCCAAGAGAGAACTATCGTGGAATCACACCATAAATAAACGCTCTCAATTTCAATGTTAAGTACAGTAATGACTTTTTTGACAAGTCTGGCTAACAGAAGTGCCCCCATTAATTCAAGTCGTGGTAAAGTGAGAGTTTTCAATGGTGCCACCCTTGATTTTGCACAAATTATATTAACTATAGTATCACCATTATCATCTTGATCTTTACAGGACCTCAAGTAAAGACATGCAACGTATGATCGCTCGCTTGCATCACAAAAGCCGTGAATTTGAAAAATATTATAATTTCTTAACGTGAACTGACGAGGAATCTTGATATTGTTAAGCAAAGAAAGCTGATTGTAAAACTGACTCCAAGCAGAATAAATATTTAGAGGTACAGATTCATCCCATGCAAGTTTTAACATCCAAAGTCTTTGTAAAATAATCTTTGCTTGCAAAATAACTGGACTCACTAAACCTAATGGATCAAAAACCTTTGATGTCACTGAAAGAATAAAGCGTTTTGTTACCCTGATATTTTCATGCAGATCAAATTTAACAACATACTCCAAAATATCCTTACTTGGTTCCCAAAAGACACCTAAAGTTTTTCTTATATCATCGTCAACAATAAAATATCCCTCGTTATCAGATGCTTCCTTTGACAAAGGCTTCAACACAATAGGTTCATTCCATGACCATTTTCTCAATGGAAAGCCGTATTTATTAAGCTCAGACCCTATTTCCGTAGCCAAGCTTATAGCCTCACTCACCGAAGACGCACCTGTAATTAAATCATCTACATAAAAGTCCTTTGCAATAGCATTACTTATTATCGGCTTGTTCTTGATATTCAATGATACTTCCTTTAGGCATCTTGTGGCTAAAAAGCTTGCTGACGCTGTCCCATATGTGACGGTATTGAGACGATACAGTTCAAGTTCAGAATCAGGATTAGCTCGCCAAACGATTTGTTGCAAATAACGATAGCTTTCTTGAAATTTGACCTGACGATACATTTTTGATATATCTGCGGTAATTACGACGTTGTTTTGACGTAATCGAATTAAAATGTCAAAAAGCTCATCCTGAATAGATGGCCCTACTTTAAGTACATCGTTCAATGACACTCCGCTTGTTGTCTTTGCACTTGCATCAAATACAACACGCAATTTTGTAGTTATCGAAGATTCATTAAGTACTCCATGATGTGGTAACACGTACCTAATTTTTTGATTTTGACTATCATCGTTAAAATTAAGTTTTGACATATGGCCCAACTGCTCAGATTCCGTCATAAACTCCATATATTTCTCCTCCAAATCACTGTTTCATTCAAGTTTTCGTTCCAAGTTCAAAAACCTTTTCTTAGCCATCTCTAACGAATCTCCCAATGCACTAACATCTTCCCTGAGTGGTAAGGCCACAGAAAATCTTCCTGTCTCATCGCGTTCTACTGTTTTGGCGAAAAATTCTTCACATTCACGTTCTTCATTGGACAGTTTCTTTTGTGTCCCCACCTCCTCGATTAACCAGAATTTTTCTATTTGATCCTGTAACTCTTGATACTCCATTGATTTCATACTTACATTACATACAGCTTCATTATCGATATTATTTTGATAGTTATAAATCCTTCCTGATATAACCCAACCAAATAAAGTCTTCTGAAGTATCAATAAACAGTCAGCTAGTTTTATCTGTCCAGCACAAAGTAATTCATAAAATAATTCCGCTCCAAGCAGAATATCAACTTTTGATGTTTCATAAAAATTCGGATCCGCTTATTTTATATTCGAAGGAATATTTGAATTTTTGATATTGAAAGAGTGATTTGGAATTTCAGAAGTTATATTTTCCAAAACTAAAAATGATATATCGGCATTAAAATTGCTGTAGGTCGATTTTATATTGGTAGCAACTCGCTGCTTCACTTTCGTTAACGATTTTCCAACACCTGATATTGGTATATCAACTCCCCTCACCTTTAAATCTAGAAAATCTACTAGATCTTTCCGAATAAATTCAATAATATTCTTTTAACAGAATCGTATTGTGCCTACCCTTACAATGTTTACACCCATTAGCCAAACATTGATTAAAAACATGATTCCCACGCAAACAGTTCAAACAAAGACGAAGTTTCTTAATGCGTTCTATTCGTTCGTCGACGGTTAACTTCAAGAGTTTTTCACACTGATATAGAAAATGAGTTCCTTTACAAAATTGGCATGATGCTTTGCTCGTTGCTCCTGTTGTGCTGTAAGCTGTGAATTTATTGTTCACTGTGTATTTATTGTTCGGTTGAATATTTGGTTTGGTATACGTTCTACCAACAGTTTGTTTTTTATTTGCTTGCGTATTTATTTCTACGTTTTCTAGAATCTGTCATTTATTGGCGATAAAATCGATGAAATTTTGAAGGCTAGGATTACCCTCAAACTTCGAAATAGTTGCTTCTTCCCAATGCTTTTGTGTTTCGATATCAAGTTTACCCGAACAGGTAAAAATCAAAAGTCTATCCCAATACTCTACAGGTTCTCCCAATGCTTTTAAAGCTTGCAAGTTTCGCTCCAAATTCACAATTAGTTTTCTTAGTTCAATGTACGATTGTTCGTTCAAAGAAGGTGCCTCGAATATTGATTTCAGATGGGAATGAATTATCACAGGTTTATTATTAAAACGGTTATCTAACATTTTCCAAGCAATTTTATAGTTTTCTCTAGTTACCTGTAATGTTTCAATAAGATTCGCAGCTTCACCTCCGAGTGTATCGATCAGGTAATAAAATTTTTGGATTTCATCTAAACAGTGATTTTTTGATATCATCGTTTCAAAGGTTTCTTTAAACTGGATCCACTTATTATACTCTCCTTTGAATTTTGGTATTCCCAAATTTGGCAGTGTAATCCCACCTGACGTAGAACCCATCAGCGTACCTTGAGAATTGACATGAAGTATTTCAGCGTTAGATGATACACTGACTGCTTTACTTTTGAGGAATTTCTTGACTTCAGATACTACTTGAAAAAATAGATCTTCAAAATTATCTTGAACTACCTACCGATTCTTTTTCTAACGCTTCAATATCCAAATCAACCTCGTTTACCTGATCTAAAACTACATCAATTTTTTCCAAACGATATTCTAATTGTGTCAATTTGTCTTCATTACTAGAGCTAGAAAGTTCTTCATAAAATTCTTGGAATTTTTGAAACTGTTTCAAAAGTTGACGTCGTTTAGCAAATAAACGTTCAATAGAGTCTTTGATTTGTTCGTCCTCGTCTTTTGAATTATTTTTTCTACCCATTTTGTTGGTTATTACAATGCGATATTAGCAGAAAAAATACTTGATATACGATATGAAAATGTTAGATAAGGCAGCCCAGACCCACGATATGAGATATAAACGATTTTAACTCACCAGAACCAACCTTTTCACCAAATACATGTATGTATTTGTATTGATAATTATTTATTCCTGCAGTCAACACACGATGACACTGACAGAAAAACAGACCTGATATGATATTTTGCTTTTAAACGATTAAACTTCTATCGACAAATTCGCTCAAGTAAAAGTGTTGCCAAAAACTTACCCCTGAGCTCCTCTCGTTCTATGTATTTACTGCGTACACACCACCGGCCATGATAACTTGATAACTTGATTGATTGACTTCTACCAATTCCTTAGCTTCCAATTTCCAATCCTGGACCATTTATCCGGAACGATAGGACCAAAATGGTGCTACCATCGTAGCGATGTTTTCTCTTGTCGTTTTTTTTTATTTTATTTTTTTTTTTTTTAATTAAAGAGTGGACTGTATTTAAATGATTTATTCAGCTCGCTATTGACTTTGACCGGCGGCTGGTTGTTGAAATATTATATTCACATGTTTTTTCAGATCTGGAGAAAAATGTCTCAAATAAAAGTTGTGAGGCTTTCAAAAATCTACATATTATTATCTGGTGAATTGAAACATACAGGGTTGGACATAAAGTCATGGCAGATCAAAGTTTTATTTTTTTAAATGGGACTCTCTGTATGTTATTGGATATTTCAATTCCTCTTTCAATTTTGAGCAAAAATTATTGTGCACATAATGTTCCTAAATTTAGCCGTTTTCGAGTTATCGCGTTTTATAAATGATATTTTTGCATGTTTGACATGCTATAAAACTCAAACGGTTCAAGATAAATAAAGGAAAACGGACTGCGCTATCTAGTCTCAACTTTTCAAGACCTATCTAGGTACAACATAAAATTAATTGTTGTCGAAAAATGTCAAAATGCGTCGAAAAAAAGTTGACAGTTGACAATACTTTCTAATCATATGACAGATTAGCTCTTGAAAAATTAGGATTGGAAAGTACAGACCATTTTTTCCAATCTTGAACCGTTTGAGTTTTATAGCTTGTCAAAGGTGCGAAAATGTCATTTTTAAAACGCGATATCTCAATAACGGTTGAATTTAGGAACATTATTTGAATCACAATTTATGCTCAAAACTAAATGAAGAATTGAATTATCAAAAAATATAAGGGGGGAGCCATTTAAAAAAATGCAACTTTGATCTGTCATGACGACCGACCCTGTATATTCCAATTAAATACAGATATATATTCGAGTATAAATTATATTTTTGGAAGCCTCACAACTTTTATCTGTGACATTTTTTGTTAACTCTTGTGTATCTTCTGAAAAAATCGACCGTTCTGGTAATTTCTCCGCTCTGCTGTTTTCGAGATATTTAGTTTCGAATCTCCACCAAATAAGGCCTTAGGTTCTTTAGGTTGTTGATTTTGTCTCTCTGCCAGAATAATCATGGAAACTAACGACTTTTCAAAAAGTTGTTTTCTCTTGAAGTCAGTATTTTTTATTTTGCTGTACGATGAAAAATAAAAAAGTTATGAGGGTTGTCAGTCACTCGGTACATTATTTTTTTTCCTATAAAAACCATATTTGAATACTTGTTCGCTCAATAGTGTGAAGCTACAATTGCAGTTACCGAGGCAGTTACATAATATTCCACCAAAAAAGTCGAAAACAGTTTAGCGGTGGTGCTAACTCTAATTTTTCAAGGCGAATATCTTTTGAACCCTGAAGGTGCCAATGAAACTAAGTATGGTGCATAGCAGTGCATTTGAAGTTCCATAATATTTCACCAAAAAAGTGGAAAAAAAACCTGAAAAAAAATTAGTGGGTGGGGCTGACTTAAATTTTTTCAAGGCGAATATTTTTTGAACCCTGGGGGTGCAAATGAAACTATGTGTGGTGCATTTGAAGTTTCATAATATTCCACCGAAAAAGTTGAACACAGTTTAGTTGGGGGGCTGGCGTTAATTTGCCCCCCCCATACATTTGGGTATCTTATTTCTCGTACGAGATGATGCAAAACTTCTTATGGGTGGTGCACAACGGTGCATAAGGGGGGCATTTGGATTGCGTGACTGAAAATGAATTTTATTTACTGGGGCGGAGGGGCAACTTAATCGACCTTGCGTCGGCGCAACAGGCAAAAATAATGACAGTTTTCGTAAATATACCTACTTCTTGTTAATAATTGTACTTATTTCGCTAGTATTTATTTCTATATCTATAAACAATTTTTTTTTGAAAAATCAGACATACCTAAACTATACCAGAGCCATGCATACTTGTATGAAAATTGATAAAATTATCTTCCAAAACGCAAACAGACAGACACAAACAAATTAGTTGTGATGTTGTTATGCTAAGAAGTTCAGCAGTTCAGTGCGGTTCAGTGCCCCTATTCTTGAAAGAATAGAGAAAATTCTCACTGGACTTGGACTTAGACTTCATGGAGAAAAGTCAAATCTCTCCATGATATCTACTCCCTGAAATTCAAGAATACGGGCACAGAGCATAAACAACAAAAATATTTCAAAAGCAAAGAAGTGAGGTTAGGTCGAGTCTGGTCTTGTTCCGTAGTTGAGTTCGTGACAAGGTTTGTCAGATTGTTTAGATCAATCCGCAAAAGTATCAAATAGAATAAAATTGTACTGGGTTTATTTTTTATTTGTAAAACATTCCATTTTATTTTCAGCGATCGTTTATTGTCATGTAGAGATGTTATTTGCATCATATTTTGATCATTTGCTTAAGAAAAAATGATTATTGGTAGGAGTAATTTCACTCATTCCGGCAACATCGCTGTTTAAAAATAAGCATTACCATAACGATAAGCTCTTCCTTATTTCTCCGTAATTAGAGGAATCCGTAAATGTGACATGTTAAAAATGACTACAGTTGCACTGGAATTGTTAGATTCTTTTCTTTTTATTAAATATTCAACAGAAACTGATCCTATGTTTTACAGCTTGGCAACAGTGTAATTGATGTTGATGGAGATCAGCTGTTTATCATTCCAGTCGGTGTTTTGCCCATGATACTCGTGGTTTTGCCTGAGTTACAATTTAACTTCGAAGTGGAAGATATCCGCTTGTCAAACGGGAATTATGCACTACCATCCACATTGAATCTGGCGTAAAAGTAACTTTGAACACAAATTCAATGTAAGTTGTAGCATATTATTATGATTCCCGTTTGCCATTTTGCCAAGCGGACGTGAAATGAGATGTAAACCTTATTTGGTAGTCTGAATCTGGTCCAATCAAAAACACAAGAAATCTGATCACTATGATGACAGATGACATGGTAATTTGACACAACGTCAAACGTTAAATACGAGCTTCAAAATCTCTTTTTTGTGTCCTCTCCGTTATTAATGTTTGGTTTTCTTAGCATGCTTAGTATAGCGGGATACGTTAATAACGTTGAAATTAATAAGGGGTTCAAAAACTTCCTAATAACGATAAAGAATTGTGATTTTGTCATTGCGCATGCTCAGAAGAAGGATAATCACAACGGAATGAATATTTAAGAGGTGCAAAAAGTCTCTATTATTTCATTTCACAAACTTAAAAACGAATCACTTCTTTTGGTCATAATATACCGAGTAATATACCGTAAGACGCTTGTCGGGATAAAATTTCAACAATTTTATGAATAACTTTTTCTGTACGCAACATAAAATCATATCATCAATACATTTTTGTACAAATAGGGGTAAGCACCATTTTTGCCTACAGTATTAGTCCCGCTTTCCAAGTAGGAGGGGATCGGGGAGGGGATATATTACATTTTTTCAAAGCGTTGTCCCCTCGGTTATCCCAAATTACCCTTTGGGGTTGGCGAGGGGGTTGGGCTATTTGGGATTAATAGCAAATTGCCGCAAATGGCGAAGGGCAATTGAATTATTGGCTAGTATCGAGGCTAGTATGTAAGATATTTATGTAGTAATTAAAATTTAAGATGATAAAAAATCGATTAAAAAATACATTAATTGCATCTCTTTTATATCAGATAACTAAATATATATCACCTCGAACAAATCCGAGCGCCGATACTACACAATATTCTCCGGCTTGATAGTTTTTGTTATTCATGGTTTAAAACCAAAAACCATCGAAGTAAACAAATGACACGTGATTTATTTCCCCTATGCATATTACGAGGGTTGTCAAAAAATAACTGTGTGTGCGAATTCATATGCTTTCCACTGTACCATTTGGAAAGTTTTAAAGTTCCGAGTAACTCCGGAGATATGCCTAAAAAACCGACATTTGCCGATTTTATTTTAATTTTTTTTCGGGCGTTATTTAAAAAGATATGGAAACAACGCGAAAGATACTTTCTCATGGCCACTTTTTTCTACAAAACAGCGTTGAGAGATTTTCCGAACGACGTTTCCGGACGTTTCGTTTGGAATTCGGAAAAAACCCTCATCAACTTTCTTTTTTTATATGGCGCGTAATAAAAGTATACCCTGTATTAAATAGCATATTTCACAGGATATTTCATTACGAATACAACGATGTATGACACCTCGTATGACACAAGGATTCTGCAATATTCAAATAGGAAAAAAGGGGTTTTTCGAGGGGTTTTTATTAAATTCCTAATGTTCTGGTGTAGTAGGCGATGAAATGATGGCGCTGAGAAAATGTCAAAATAATTTTATTGCCATATTATTGACACCTCGATTGACACATAGTGTTTTTGAACTTTGTTCTTTCGTGTTGTTGCTACAGTTTTTTTTAATTACAAAATGGAACGTGCTTTTTTAATTTGTTTGAACACTCTGTTAAATCTAAATTAGTTTTTTCGGCAAGTTTTTTGGGTATCTAGTAAGTAACGAGGTAAGTGAGTAGTTCTCAACTAATTAAGTTCTTAAATCATCAATAATGTGATTTTAGTTTGATATTTCGAAACCTGATTAATAATAGCCTACTACACCATACTCAGCGACAACATTTCACCGCCTACTACACCAAAACATTCGGAATTTGATAAAAACCGAAATAAAAAACCCATTTTTTCCAATTTAAATATTGCAGAATAATATCGTGTCGTACATCATTGTATTCGTAATAATATGTGCTATTTAATACAGGGTATACTTTTTTGACGCGTCATATGAAAAAACAAAGTTTATGATGGTTTCTCTGAAACAAAACGTCGTACGGAAAATCTCTTAACGCTGTTTTGTAGAGCTTATGCGATTTTCTCGAAAACCACTGGCCCTATCGATATGAACTCGGTGTACGTTTTTTAAATAAAAAACTAGGGATGCACCGGATGCACCGGCCGGAACCAGAATTCCGGCTGGATCAGGACCTAAATTTAAAATGTATATGCATGCCTATTTTTATACGTGAAACTCGACGTAAAACATTGAAAATATTGAGGCTGATTTATTTTTACTTTTTTTTTAACTAGCTACAGTACGAGCTACAGTATATGCAGAGTGTTTAATAATATTGATTTCACCTAGATAGAAATTACCTCGGAAATTACTGTTTATTCAAATATTAATTTTTAATCAGCATTGACAAAATTAAAACAATTATTCTACTCATTCAATTCAGCAGCCACCTGCCAATAATAAAACAATTAAAAAGAAGTCGGGGAAGCACAGTCGCCGGTCTATCATAGGCAAGGAAACACGCACACTCGCACACCCTTCACTGTTGAACTGTTGACCAATTAAAAAATATATCTGTTCGAAAGTCGAGTAGTTCAAAAAAGATTTTTTGTGTTTAATTAGCGACTAAACAATAGGTAGGTAAGTAGGCACCAATTAAGAAAAAACTTGAATAAATTTTCTTAATTTTTGCATATATTTGAATCTGAATTATATTAAAAATCTAAAACGTAAACATTTCCAAAAAGTTCCGAAAATTCCGGCCGGACCGGAAAGCGATCCGGCCGGAACTCGGGCCGGAATTAGTGGTAACGCTGAAATTCCGGTGCATCCCTATAAGAAACCTTGATGTATCGAATTCTAAAATCAGATTGTGAAAAAAAGGTACCGTAAAAAATATGGGATTGTTTTTACCCTTTACCCCCCTAGTATGGTACACCTCAGATTGAAATTTTGAGCTCAAATCCTGATTCAGCATTAAAAGTTTATGCGATTTATCAAATTTTATAATTTTTGAATGAATGGTTTCGGAAATATTGAGGAAAAACCGTCTTTTGGGTGTTGTTTGTAGGAACTTTTTTCCATTAAAAAACCTCAGGAATTACCCCGTGGATTTTTCACGAATGATCAGGAAACCCCTGTATTCAGTCCGAGATTCAGTCAGTCACTGTTTCCATCTCCGTTCACTGTTCTTTTCCGAGCTCTTTTCTTTCTTCTTAGACTCGATGTTTGTTGAGATCTCTCATTTTTTTTATTTTGTGTGGAATATGCATCCGGGAAATAATCCTGTGGAATTCTCTTTGGGCCAATTCAACACTATCATAAATGTTCAAAGTAGCTTGATCAAAACATTAATCCTACAAATTCACAGGAATATGCGAAATATTGCAAATAAACACATACCTTCGATGTTAGGATAAAAAAAACGATTTATGCTTACCTAATGTTGTAAGGGCTTATTTTGTATCCCATATACGTTAACTCAACATATCCGTTTCACCATGTTCACGCTGTTGGCAAATGGAACCCATAGTAAACAATCGTAACGTATACGTTAACTTAACGTATACAGCTACAGCATAGGGGGCATTATGTAACCAGAAAATCAAAACAATAGGCGGATTTTGGCGTTTACCAGGTTACTCTTTGTGGTTACAGGTTTGGTAAGTGCCTGGTTATGATCTCAATACCAGCTCGCAGGACTAAACGCTAAGACGTTCTGGTTACCGATATTTTCACTCACCATAGAAAAGTGAATAATAACTGTATATTCTAATCACTTTTCTATGCCTTCGACCATATTATTATGGTTTAACATAACTACCTATTTCAAAAGAGTATCTTTTATCGTCATAAAAATCGAATTAATTCACAAAGCATAAATATATTGAGTAGATACAAATACTGAAGACTACAGACCAAAGAGAATGCGGAAAATATCACATCAGACTTGGAGGCTGACCAACTAGTCGACGCACAAAAAAGAAGACAAAATCAACAAAACATGAAGATAATAATGCATAAAATAAAAATAACATCAACATTTCACGTACTTACCTATATCAGTCAAGGACTCAAAAGAGTAATACCTACCCCTTTTTTCAGATATTTTTCTCTACCGCGTGAGAATTTAAATTTCTGGAAATTACTGATAGTGCATAGCGTTGATGATTTATTTTGTGATTGTTGTATTAAAAAACGCCAAAATAAAGAAATATACGAAATTTTGAGGTTATGAAGTCATAACCGCCTTCGTGAACAAACCCTTGACCAAACTCTGGAGCTGGTTACGAGAGTCGTAACCAGGTAAGCAAATGCAGTGTTGCCAAATCTCAGTACCGGAATGAAAAATAAACGCAAACACTCGGTTGGATACAAATCTCGTTACCACATCGTAACCTGGTTAACGCCAAAATCCGCCTAATGTAAACTTTTAAAGTTAACATTTGTAATAATCGGCGGTAAGAATTATTAATTACTGAACAAGAATGACTGGGTTATAGTTATTGAAGATAGTCATTGATACATTGATGTCAACAAGTCTTGGTAATTAACGGTAATCAAGTATACCTATATTTTCTCAGAAAAACGATTAAACAATATGACTGATAATCTCACAAAGTGTAAAGCCCCATCATTTATACGATTCCTCGTAAAATTCTTAGTATAATAATTATTACGTGTGGATCATGATGAAACTTATCCTCGATTTTATCTTATCACTTTTGTGAAAAAAAGGATAAAAAAAACATGTTAAATTAAAACAACTGAATTTAAAGTGGAAAATTTCGAATAATGTATTTTTTCTCATAGACTTCACTTATCAATGTTGTTCATTTTCAGCCTAAACGTTCTTTTTATTTTCTGTGTTTGCGGAAAAAGATTATCCGTGATCTTTCTACATAAAAGCACGAGAGTTCGTATAGTTTAACCTGAGGTATATTGAAGCACGAGATAAGATTTATAATTTGTGAAATTTTGAACAAGACTTTTGAGAAATCTCTACATTCACGTTCAAATACTTAAAAAATCTCATTTTTTAATCTATTTGTAAAACACGCGTGATTGACACATGAAAAATCTTGTGAAAAATCAAGTTAATCGATTTGACTTACTTGAATCAGTGCTAAATTTTTCAGTCACTTGAACTTTATCAATATCAATTCAATTAAAATTCAGATTTATGATATTGAAAATACACTTCGAAATGTTTAGGTAACAATAAAAAACATTCAAAGATCTGCAATATTTTTCACGGTGTGAAAAAAACTCGAAACTATACAACAATTCACCAAACAAACAATGCAGAAAATAGCAGGATACAATAAAAGATGAATACAAAAATTTAAAATATCATCAACTGTAAATGTGTGTTAATTGGAGATAATGACACAATATTTTTATAGTTTACACAACTTATAAGCACATGCTAAAATGGGACCTCAACAAAATGATTTGTAAATACAAACGTGCCGAAACGACTTTAGTGGGAATTTCCAAATGATCAAACATCAACAAATTCATCGCAAGATCAAGCGATGACCCACAAAGTCAAAGATACATACATTTTTAATGACCCACGATTGATCTTTTCATTAAAATTATAAACACAATTATTCACAGATAACGATATTGTTCTGCATGACCCTTGATGTAGAAATCAGAGTCAAGGCGTCAGATCTTGTGAATTTTAATATTCCAGACATCACCAAAATGCAAACAATGGACAAACCCCCGTCACATACGCCTCCAAGACAAAGGGAATCGCCCATGGCGTTAGACCGGCCGCCTTCGTCGGGTATGAAATCCGCCGAACCGCCTCCCGCATCGCAGCAAGAAACCTGCTTTGTTTGCGGCAACCGCGGACACCCGCGGTCGTACCCGCTCACCTCCAAACCACGAACCGACAGGCCTAAAGATCCGTACTTTCCTTTTTTGGACAGCCATGAGGTGCCGAAGGGGTATCAGAAAAATTGGGGTGAGAACTTTGGTGTGCTCATTACAGATGGCAATAAGTGGCTTTTTCAGCCAAAACCGACACGTCCGTGTACGCCGCCTGCAGTCTGTGCTACCAACTACTGATGCAACAATGGGACCAATACGAAAAGACTGCCAGACCACATTCGGAACGGCTCTATTGGCTGAAACGTGTCGATAACGGTCCGTACACCGGCGCGGACATGAGTATGCAGGGCGAGTATGCTGCGCAAGTGTTGGGGTTGCCGACAGAGGGTGTGCCGCCGCCGGCAGCGCCACCGGTGCAGCAACCGAGGACGGTTAGTAGGGAGGAGGTCCGAGTGAGGGCGTCGCCGAGGCCTGTGTCTGCACCGGTAAGTTTTCTTCAAAATTTGTTAATTATCACCAAAATGATGTCGAATTGCGGTGTTCTCTTTCGCGGTTCAGCGAGGCGCACTCTCGTTCTATTTTATCAGTCTGGAAGTCTTGTTAGTGTGTCGGTTGGTCAGTCTGATTATAGGCCGGAAAAGGAACGGAATTAAATTTGAAATTTCTCCCATTGTTTGGTCGTTTAGTTATGTGTGTGTGAAATTAAGTGCGTTATGTTGTCATTTCTAACCGTGTTTTGATGGTTTGGTGGATTAAGTGAATGTGCTTGAGTGATGGTAATTTGGACAAAATAATTGGGTTATTTGGGTAAATTATTGTTTCCGTTGCTCGTCGTTTTTAAATTTGTATTTTTAATTTTTTTCTTCATTATCTTTCTATAATTCCCTTTTTCAATTATTATTAAAATACTTTTCATCAACTTTTTTCCATTTTTTAATAGATTTTATTTTTTTTTTCAATTTCTTCTTTTATTATTTCCCATTGTCTTTTTACTTTTGTAGGTTCAAAGCGATCTTCTTCACTTTCTTTGTTTTTTTGGAAGATATTTTTCACTTATCAAAAGATTTGTTTTTAATTCTCTTGAACTTTATTTTCACCTTTTAGATTTTTTTAAAATTTTTTGGAGATTTTCATTGTTATCAATTTTTATTTCTGTTTGTGTTTACTTTATTAGATGATAGTTCTGCCAATTTTCACGTATTTAGTCGTTCTAGACATTTTTTCAGCTTTTCATTGTCCTACTTACTTTCTATATTCCTTTTTAAATACTTTAATAATAATATGGCTTTATCTAACTTTCCTCAATGGTTTCTTTTTTCAATAAATTATTTTCTCACTGTCATGGGGCTTTTATTCCAACATTGCTTTCTCGTTTTTTCTTTTATTTTTTTTTTTTCATTCGGCTATTTTTCTTTCTTTTGTTATCTTTATTAGAAAATTTTTGTAACTCTTATTCGTTCTATGAAGCCTTTTCCTCGCTTTTTAATTAAATATCTTCAGGATAACTTTTTAGATTATCTGTTAAGGAGAAAAATTTTAAATAAAGTTTTTTTTTAATCCGCTCGAAACTTCGACCTAATAACTGATTCGTGATTAGTTTGTTCTCTAATGATAGCTTATATACCGTCCCGGTGCTAGAGAAGTAGAATTCAATCTCCTGCATATTACTTTTTTTTTCGTCAAAATCAGTTTGAAATTCATCGCCAAACAATGTTTTGTTGACGTTACAAAAAAAATGTCGAACATCAAACTTACACTGTCTTATCTACATGGTGTCCCAAAAAGAATGAGACATACGATAACAGCAGATTCCTCACACAAAAATATTGTGATCGACCCCAACTTGTCTTTTCCGAAAGTTGATATTAACAGAGATACAGTGTGCCAGAGTTGAATTTCAATTTTTGTTTTTTTCAAATATCTTTGGGAATTGTCAAGTTATTTTGATGAAATTTGGTATATGGGGGTTGTTTGACATGCAACATTCATATCTGGCCTTAGTATGACCCACAAACGATACATTTCTCAAGATTTTAGCCAGAATTGCCAATTTCAGGCCATTTTTGACATCTCTCAATTGCATATCTAGCAATCAATGTAAATGTGTAATTTTCAGGATCGGTATAATTTTTTAACCACTTCCGAATAAACTTATTCATTTTTTCTAAAACCACTTTGAAACATCGTCAAGAGTGGCTATTTTTTTTTCTTTCAAAGGACAGAAAGGCACAATGACTTAACAAAAAAAAAGTCCGAGCAACTAGACTGCACTGAATAGAGTATTTATTTTGTGACCAGATTTTTAATATCTGTAGAAATGGGAAAAAACATGAGGGGTCCAAGACTTAAAATTCAACATTGTCACCCTCTATCTCTGTTGATATCAACTTTCGGAATGGACAAGTTGAGGTCGATCGCAATATTTTTGCGTGAGAAATCTGCTGTTACCGTATGTACCATTCTTTTTGGGACACCCTGTATAGTCGCATTTTGACAAAGGAGAAAAAATAGATGATGATGTGAAAAAACAAAATGGATATCGAATATAAACCCAGACATATCACTCCAGTGATAAAAATTGCCAAAATTCGATAAATCAAATATTTGCTTCCGAATATTTTTAGACAGGTCTGTTGTGAATAGCAAGGAAAATAAACCCAGGAAGTTGTTGATTTTTTTCCTAAAATATAGCTGCGATTTCCGCATTTTAACATTATTAGTTGGGCTACGTGAATATTTACAGCATTGTCAAACTGTCGCATCACGGTTGATTTAAAAAGTCCTAGTTCACGAAAGTGAACCATTTCCAACCGGATTCTCACGAATTGTTTCAAATGGTTGGCGGCTTCAAAAATCCAATGTAAATAGCTCGGTTTCAGATAGCGGTACCTTTACGTGGGTACCACTTTGTGAAAATGATAAATGGTTTTGTGGGTCAATCTCTGAAAAAACCACTGCGGAGAATGTTACAAATATTTGTTGTTGAAGTGCGGGCTTCTTTTATTGAAGAATGTACCACAAAACAAAGGTACCAAAAGAAAGAGAGAGAGTAAAAGTAGGTCGGCAAAAGAAAATGAGATCTTGGAGGCGTGCCTGTCAGTAATGCGCGTGTTTTGGCCGAGAAAAATTGAACGGTGCGTCACGACTTCCGTCAGTGTTTTAACTTTACGTCACAGTTGTGGTGGTTTATGGTGCGTGATTTGTGTCACAAGTTTGGTTTGGTAGAGGACAATGGAACATTCGTATGGGTTTTATTGCATTGCAAACATGTGGTATAAAGAAAAATCATCAAAAGTGAAATGTGAGACAGTTAACAAATAATGTCTTAAACAGTATTGAAATGATGCCTTAAGGCAACTATAAAATCTACAAAAAGTGGGTCAAAATCAATATACTTAATATGAATGAACCGTTAAAAATACAAAAAAATATAACAATCTCTTATTCTTGGAAATACTACCGTAAAAAAAAATCTTCAAAAACGTTGGAATTCCACTTTTCAAACTTTTGTTTGTTTTTCTCCTGAAAATTATCCTTTTTGGTTTTTCCCCTGTACCATTTAAATGTTGAAATAAAATGTCGGACAAATTATATAATCTTCAAAAAATGGAACTAAATGAACATACGAAACGTTAAAAATACAAAAATGAACAGTGCAATAGAAAAAATTATCACAGCCAAACCTTTAACAAAATTATAAAATCCTTGACATCGATAAAAATATAAAACAATTGAAAAGATGAACATAAATATGATTTTCAAATTTCAAAGTGTCCATTACTTAGGAGTCTCGAACACTTCTTCATAAGTTATAAAACAGAGATCATACAAAACATCGTTTGAATCAAATCAAATCAAATCAAAAAAATCTTTATTTAAAAATCCATATATTACACAAATAATCTAAATATGGACTCCTTTGAAAAAAAAAACATTTTGTACAATTATTGAGAATAATGAGAAGAAACAAAAAAATTCTTTCTCCCTTTGATTATAACAAGTAATATAGATAATAGCTTTGTTCGCGGGTCGGTTACGAACCAGTTCCGAACCAATCCAAAACTGTTTTGCATGCGCAGTTCGTGATATTTTATCCTGCGCTTGCAAATCAGTTCTGAATTGGTTAGGAAGTGGTTCGTAACCGACCCGCGCACTAAGCTAATATAATTCAGAATGTATAGTGCGGCCCCCCCCCTTCTAACTTTTGAACCGTTTGATAAATGCGATCGAAATTTGGACACACCATATGTGAGGACGTTCTCCATTTTTTGACATTGTAGTGACAGCTGAAAATGTCAAAAGGACGGCTGCGCGCTGTTTTGAATAAAAAAAATCAAATGGAAAGGGTTTTCGAGTGATACCTTATTTTGAACGCCCGTTGACCCTGATCAACTGCCGAGTTTCCAGACTCTGCTATAATTCCTGTTGATATGACAGCGTGTGATAAAAATCCTCGTCAAAAAGATCTAGTAATAGCTTATTTTGAAGATCTTCTGAACCTTATCATATCCTCTTAGTTTGGAGAAGTCAACTCTTGCGGGTAACTATTAATTGAGTGACAAAAATGGGAAAAAAAAATGACAAGCTGTCATTTCAACAGGAATGATAGCAGAGACTTGAAACTTGGCAGTTGTAATCAGGGTCAAATGGTGTGGCCAAATTTCGTTCGCATATATCAAACTTTTTAAAAGTTAGAAGGCAGGGGGGGGCTTATAAAATATGGAACACAGATAGTATATAGAAAATAACGAGTGTTCAATAAAAAATACGACCAAGTCACCTCTGGATTTCTTTTTCTGTCATGAACGTAGGTCGTGGCTAGTTTGTATGGTTTGTCATCATGGCATCTGTGACGGTTAGAAAGTGGATGTCATGTCATAATGGCGATGTTAACCAAGACATACGTTTTTTGGAACACTTGCAATCCATAGGTGACTTGATCGTATTTTTTATTGAACACTCTTTACCAAATGCATGCAAAAATGAAATTGCAAAACAGTCAAAAATATATCAAAAGTGCCTAAACGAAAAATAGAGGAGCACACATAAAAATAAACAAAATGTAAATTAGTAGGTACAAAATAAGAAATATTCGAGATGAAACAAAAGAGCAGAAGAAGTTAAAAAAACATGCTATAACGGCTTTGAGAAATTTAATAATAAACTTTAGAACAAGCGAAACTAACTAAAAATTCCCCAAAAAATAAATGAGTATGTACCTAGTTGAACTCTTTTTCAAAAGTCAACAAAAAACTGTGAAAGGTGAATTTTGTGAAAACGACACAAAGATGTCTCAAACCAAAAAATCTTGAAATTGAAGTATGAAAAAAAAACAAAAACATCATTAAAGGATGGCTTTTGAATACCTCAACAGAAAAAATACTACTCTGTGGTTTTTTTCTCTATCGAATTACTTACCTATTTTCACCAAATTTTAGTCGAAAACGTCATTCTCGTCCGCTGGCACCAATGCAATATCAATTAGCGGTTCTCTCAAAAAAAGTCAAAAAAAGCTCCAATTTGATACTGAATACAGCAAAAAGGTATGAAAGTTTTAGAATCTCTAACTTGACCCAACAAAAATTTCGTTTTTATTTTTTTCTGCACGGTTAAATTTTATTTCGTCCTTGAACCGTAATTTTTAAATAAAGACGTCACTTTTATATTATTTCTGTTTAACTTGTTTAATCAACACTTTATTTTTGATTGTGGTTTTAATCATGCAATTGCGTTTTGTCAGTTTTTGGTATTGTCTTTTCATGCTAAATAAATATTATTATTGTATTATTATTATTATCGAATAAAATAAAAAATAGCAAAAATTGAACAAAAGATGTAAAAAACCCAGTCAATGTGGACTAAAACAAAATTTAAAAAGTTAGTGAGGGACTTGAAAATGTAGAAATAAAATATAAAACAGTTGAAGACATGTAGAAAGTGTTTTTGGTTAAAAAGCAGTTCAAAACGTCTTTGAAAAACAAAAACGTCTAGTTGTAGGATGAAAGGAGACCGAAATCAAAATCATTTGGAACATGAAAATATAAAATAATTCGTTGATAGTACTGTTTTGTGTTAGTTGTGTGAAAAAACGTGAAATGAAGAATTGTGAAGATATGAAAAAAGAACGTATCCAGATTTTTAAAAGTAATTATTGATTGATGTAATAACAAACATCCCTTGAACGCACAATAGGGATACATAGTTTGAAAATTTAAAAAAGTAATCATTACACATATAAAACAAAACGTAGTTATCACCAAAACTATAGTCTAAAATCACAACAAGAAAAATATGGATTGAGTAATTCACTAAACAGAGTTAGATAACGATAAAACAACACACAATAGAAGTTCATTAATACCGATTCCAAATCGAAAATCTGATTACGCAATGAAACTTGTATATTAACCCCGTAACTTCAAATCCGGTTATTTCCGGCTAAACTGTTTCAAATCCCCAGTGGTGATAAGGGTATCTCGCTGATAAGACTTCTTTGATACCAAACGTGGAAAATCGCAATCGAAGTTAACACGTAGTTGGTCAAAGTCCAAAAGACTTATCACATAAATTGATAACATGTGAGACAATAAGTTACGTGCATTTGTTGAAATTTGATTATCAAGCTGGTTATATCTGGTTTATTTTTGAAATTTCCAATTTCTGTGATTAGGGTCTAAAATTTTATTTCATTATTTTTCAATCGTTAATTCGCAAAATGGACTGAAAAAGTTCACTTCTGATAATCCCAGATTCAATGTTTGTTAATCGAAGATAACTTATTAGCCCACTTATCAGCGTGACAGGGGTCCATGTGTGTGGAATAAATGACTCAAGCCTGGCCAGAGTCTAAATAATTAACCAGATATCCAGTTCAATTGACTTTTTCATCATTATAACTGCATTAATCGAGTAAAATCTTGATTTGGCCATTAAAGCGATTAGTGAGAATTGTATTAAAACTGGTATAATTGAACTTTAATGGTTGGAATGTTGGATTTTCTGTTCATTACAGGTGGCGTCCAGTGCTCTAGATCGTGAAGACATGGCGCCAGAAGGCGCTCTAGATCTGACCCATCCTGCGCAGCAGAACAACATGGTTGTGCCTGCGCAGTCGGCGTCAGTGCCGCCCATTTCCTACAGCCAAAATTCGAATTCGTCCAGTGGCACGGATATTTTGGATCTTAGTATGCCTGATAAAAATTCGGTTACAGAGGTGAGCGCCAACGCAGCATTTTTCCGTACAAAAAAATTCTCCCAAAATCACCTGGAAAGGGGAGACAACTAATTAAGACAATATACATATCAAGAATTATACAAGTAAAGAGGAAAATTTGAAGCATCCTAATTCTTGTAACAGTTCTATTATCTTTTATTTGATTTTATGTTTTATATTTTTTAGTTTTTCTTCTATTGTACGTTCTTTTCTTTCAATTTTCTTTTCTCGTAGGTTTGTTATGTCTGCGGAGACGAGTTTAAACGAGGCAGTCTAGATTTTATAGCGTCGAAACAGTCCCCCGACACGCCCCACCAGCCATTTTTTCCGAGCTTGATCGAGCATCCTCGGCCGAGTCGGAGTCGACCGATCGACTCGCACGGCCGAGTGCAAGCCTGCATCGATTGTCAACAGCATTTGCTCAATCAGTGGATGACGTTTCAAGGAGAAGGTAAGGGTTTTCTAAATTTCCCAAAAAGGTTTATGAGTTTAATGTATCTTTTATTTTTTTTTAATATTACCTTATTATTCAACTGAACTCATTAGTTCAAACTTTTGGAAAACAAGTGCCCATAAATGATTTATCATTGCTTAAACTGTTTAATTTGTTTTACTTTTATTATGAAAACTTAGTTTACCGATTACTATATTCCTTTTAGTTGAGCCTATTCATTTAAATATTTCAACATATTAATCAATGGAAAGAATGTACAGGGTCATTCCGTATACAGGGTGCCACAGATTCGAGTGCATGCATGTGGATCTCAGTTATTATAAGAAATACAGGGTCGGTTAAATGGTTGCAAAGTTGCGCATTCTTATGCTCAACAAAATGCCGTTTTGAAATTTAAAAAATTCCGACTACTTCCGAAGATATTCGAAAAAAAACCGAAATTTCGCAAAAACGTTATTATTATTTCCTGAGTTTATTTGGGAAGATATTGTAAAATGAATTACACTTTCTCATTGCCACTTTTTCTCCTCTACAAGATGACGGTATCAAATTAAAAATCTGACGTTTCGTCTTTGAGCGGCCATCATCAAGTTCATTTTTTTAAATACGGACCTGGATTTTTTATTTTATTTTTAATCATCTTTTGACGTCCTTAACGTATTGAGGTATCGCAACCGTCGAAAAAAATACTCATTTATAAAATAATACGAGAGAAAATTAGTTAGGTAACCCTTTTTTCCCTAACTCATAGTTTGGTTCATAAATCCATCTTTATTCGACTCGTTATTCTTATGAGAGAACCAAATTCGAAATAACATCCAATAACGATACATTTGATGAAATTAAATTAAATCCACAAATGACATGGAAAATAGAAAAAAATCCTTTAAAAAACTGAATCAATTTATTGAAAATAACAATAATAGGTGAGAAATAATTGAAAATTATCTATCTCATCTAATTACCTCAATACCTCAAGGACGTCAAAAGATAACTAAAAATAAAATATAAAAATCCAGGTCCGTATTTAAAAACATGAAGTTGATGATGGCCGCTCAAAGACGAAACGTCAGATTTTCAATTTGATACCGCCATCTTGTAGAAGAGAAAAAGTGGCAATGAGAAAGTGTAATTCATTTTACAATATCTTTTCAAATAAACTCAGGAAATAATAATAACGTTTTTGCGAAATTTCGTATTTTTCCGAATATCTTCGGAAGTAGTCGGAATTTTTCAAATTTCAAAACGGCATTTTGTTGAGCATGAAAATGCGCAACTTTGCAACCATTTAACCGACCCTGTATTTCTTATAATAACTGAGATCCCCATGCATGCACTCGAATCTGTGGCACCCTGTATACAGGGTTGGGAGAAATTACCAGAACGGTCGATTATTTCAAAAGATACAAGAGTTAGAATAAGACGTCTTATATAAAAATTGTGAGAAAAATCTACATATCTGTGATGAATATACAGGGTCGGGCATAAGGTTATGGGGGATCAAAGTTGATTTTTTTCAAATGGAACTCCCTGTATATTGATGAATATTTCAATTCTTTCTTACATTTTGAGCAAAATTTGTGATATACATAGTGTTCCTAAATCTAGCCGATTTTGAGTTATCTCGTTTTATAAATGATATTTTTTTCATTTTTGACATTCTATAGAACGCAAACGTTTCGAGATAGAGAAAAACGGTCTGCACTTTCTAAGCTTAACTTCGCAAGAGCTATCCAAGGACATCAAATTAATTCTTGTCAAAAAATGTGAAAATGCGTCGAAAAATATTGACAGTTGACAGTACCTTCTATTCAAATGGTATAATAGCTCTTGAAAATTCAAGGTGAAAAAGTGTATAGCATTTCCCTCTATCTTGAACCGTTTGAGTTTTATAGAATGTCGAAAGTGCAAAAATCTCATTTTCAAATCGCGATATCTCGATAACGGTTGAATTTAGGAAAATATGTATATTACAATTTTTGCTCAAAATGGAAGGAAGAATTAAAATATCCATTAATATTGTCACAATAGTACTGGAGGCAAATATACTTGGTGTAAATCTACCCAATTTGCCACTGGTAAAATCGCTGAGCGAGCAGTTTTGTTGCTATAAATAGACACGTTCAGTGAGATGATGGTCAGTGGTTGGCTTAGCCAACTACTCTCCATTGTGAGTAGTGTAATCCCTCTCACCCTGAGTAGTGTAACCCCTCTCAGCCTCAAAGAACATGCTCGTCCTAGGGTTATGGTAGGGATAGATGGGATGTACCATGCATGGACGATAATAAATAGAAGTTGCCTATACGGAGTATCTCTACTGTTCAGCCCAGCTACGTTCCCTAGAGCACGACAGGTGTTGTGGGTCCAGCCGAAGACCCAGTCCAACGCCTTAAGTGACATTTGGTGGCGGCCTCCACTCCCTTGGAAAAATTCAAATTTGATCGGCCATAACTTCATGCCCAATCCTGTATATTCCAATTCAAGTCAGATTTATAGATTTTTGAAAACCCTACAACTTTTATAAGAGACAGTATTTTCTAACTTGTGTATCTTTTGAAATAATCCACCGTTCTGGTAATTTATCCTAACCCTGTATTGACCCATATGCTAGCGGTTTTTTAGATATTGATCTGAACTTTTCAAAAATCCTATCAAAAAAAAAAACAAAAGACTATCGGAATGTCAATATTTTTTCAAAAGTAGCATTTTTTTCAATGGAGCCCCCTGTATATTATAATATATTATGAAAGAGCTTATTTGCCTGATTTCAAAAATATATTATTGGTTTGATACCTTTCTGATGAGTCGTTCAGTAGTTATAAGTTTGAATATGTGTAAAAATTAGTATTTAAATCCCGGTTGCATTGGATGAAGTTGCACAGATTTATTAACTCGTGAATATTTGGAGTAACATCTAGAAAATAAAGTTATTTGACCTCCATTTCTATTGATTCAATCTATATAATCCATATAGCTATTTATAACTATATGGGAAGCAATTCCACACGCTTGATGCCAGGATGAGATAGAAGATCCCGCTGTACTATATATTTTTCGCATAAGTCTATCTTTTTCTATCGCGAGGGGACGGTCCCCTCGCGATAGAAAAGGATAGACTCATGCGATTTATGCGAAAAATATTAGAGTACAGCGGGATCCTCTATCTCATCCTGGCTTCAAGCGTCGCTCGTTGTTCAAATGGGACGGTTCCCATATAGAGTTAATAGATATATGATATAATCACGATTCTTTCATTTTTTCCATAGCAACAGGCATGTGAATTTTGATTTTGAAACATATTTGAACTTGAATATCTCCTGAACGACTTATCAGAAAGGTATCAAACTATATATTTTTGAAATCAGGAAAATAAGCTGTTTCATAATATATGATAATATACAGGGGGTTCCTTTGAAAAAAATGCTACTTTTGGAAAAATATTGACATTCCGATAGTCTTGTTTTTTTTATAGAATTTTTGAAAAGTTCAGATGAGCATCTAAATCTTTCATATTCACAAAATTTTCATATCTCCATAGATAACGCCGCTAGCATATGGGTCAATATATACGGAATGACCCTGTATCTATACAGTATTTTTGTTCTATTCATTTTAAAACTGCTTTCGAAAAGGCTTAAGATGTTCAATTTTTTTTACATTTTATAATTTTTCAATAAGAATGACTTATTTTTGTTTAGCTAAACTTATTGTTTTGACATTTTTACAATATACAGTATGTCCACGGATAGAGTATCGTATAAGTATAATAGACCAAAAATTTAATTTTTCGACCAAGTCATTCTTCATAAAAAGTTCTGCTTGGTTTGGAAAGTCAATTGCCAAGCTTTTAATTTGGAATTATTATACAGGGGGGTCAAAAAACAAGAAAACATAAAATACTATCAAGAGTAGACTATAGTCCATATTTTATAAGAACGGACCGTTATTTTCACCAAGGTTATGAAAATAAATTCCCTAAATCGCCGTCATCTGTTAACATGTCAAGTGTTTGACATTAAATTGTAACCTCGATTCACAATATTAGAACAGAATCGAATTTCCGATTTTTTCTAAGTGATTATTTTGTTGAGTTTTTGTGTTTTTGGTATCTATTTTGTTGTTATTGTTCATATTATTTTTAAGATACTGTCATAGTTCGGACTCTATAGAAGCTTTGTAATCTGCTTTTTATTGGTTTAAAGGTAAGTAAAGCGGTATAAATAATTTATGTTATGTATGTAAAAATTTGAAATAATATAAATTCTAGTTTTGACAATAAATGCTATCCATTGCCTGTTGTGCCTGGAGCTAATAAACTAATGAAAGCATAAATTGTATAATTATTAATTGTTATGATTGAGTATGAGGAGTTTTCTTTCGAGGAGCTTATAACATCTCCGGGTACAAAAATAGTGGAACTAAAAAGCTATTCAGTTTAGTAGATATCGTATAAATTGTAAATCGTAATTAAAGATTGTTGCAGAATGAGGAGTCGTTTCTTGAAGAAGAGACATTGCCCAAGCTACCTGTTTTTAACTCTGGATACAAAAATAGTTAAATTAGAACCAACCAAAAAAAAGGCCGAGCATCTGCCGGTTTTATTTTTTTCAACTATCTAAGGCATAAGAAAAACAACTTGACTTATCTTATCTAAACATGTGTGCATGTGTTCTGTAATAACCCGAATAAATGATTTGGTTTGATTATTTAATCATAAAATTACATCGCAGTAGAGTTTGCGCAGTTCAAATCTCGATTGACGTTGAAAAGGTGTCGAAGCGTTCGAGACGAAACCCGAACACCTTATGTATTTACAATTTTATATCTGGATACGGACCTGTAGTTAAACACAGGCTGGCAACATAATAAAATAGTTACTAATGACTGCTTGTCATTTTCCGTTCTTATAAAAAATAGACTGCACCTTTATTTTTCGTTTTGGAGCAAAGTGGCTAAGTTATAGTAAACGCCAAAGAACTTTCGATCTACGTCGATCTACGTTGCCACCAAGCTGGTTGTTATTAAGCTTGCTGGTGGTCAAATTTGGTCACTAGCAAATCACATAATAACTCGCTTGGTGGCAATTATGACGTGAATCGAAAGTTGTTTGGCATTTGCTGTATGTCAAAAATTACGCTTGTGGGCTCTTATTCAAGTGTGTTTTTCTTATAAGAAAGCCTTCATTATCTGATTTGTATTGGATTTCTTGTTAAAATGGACCTACTTTAATAGATTTTTCACATAATGAAAACTATTATGCCGAAAATAAGGTCAAATGTTGAATTAAGCGAAACAAGCGAGTTGACACCTACTTCCGGTGTAACCGGAAGTCGCGCGTCGCGCAACGTAGCTATTGTTCCATTTTAAGAGATCATCCTCGTAAACTTCATCATGCAAATTTTCAGAATCTCAATCACTTTGTTTCCGAGACATTCTAATGGACGGTCACTGTGAGACTCCCTGTATGGGGTTAGAGGATACGTGAAATGATCTTAAAAAGAATAAATTAGAAACAAAAATTCAAAACTTTACAGAAAAATAAAATTTTTAATACTGAGTTGAAATTTAGAATCAGTCTTTAGATAGGATTTATAATCTCTTTTTTATCTGCCCCTTTGCTCCAAAACAAAAAGTATAGGTAGTTTACTCTTGAGCAGGATTTTTAGATTCGGTAAGGCGTATGCCGTAACGTAAGCCGCAACGAGAATAGCGGCGTTTATTTCCAGGTGTCGATTAATAGTATACGTAAGGCGTAAGGTTCGCGCTCCGGTATTGCGTTTTTCGAGTATAAAAATATCAATCAGCCGGAATCAGCATATAACCCGAGAAAAACCAAACCATTAAAATACGGTTGTTTGAATGTTGATATGATGCGGCTTACGTTACGGCACGGCATACTCCTTACGTCTTACCGAATATATAAATCCAGCTTTGATTGTATTTCACGTTTTCTTGTTTTTCGACCCCTCTATAGAATATTTTCAAATTAAAAGTATGGCAATGGACTTTTCAAACAAAGCAGAACTATTCATGAGAAGAGACTTTTGGTCGAAAAATTATATTTTTGATCCGTTATATCTCTATCCGTAGACGTGGTTTTCTATTATTTTTTGTCTATTTAATTTCTAAAACTGTTCAAAACGTCTTTAATACCTTTTCAAAGGTTTAGTTTGGTTGAGTATTCTTTACATTTATCATTTTTCAATACAAAATACTCAATCTGCTCGTCAAATTCAAGAGCATAAAATTTTCTTTGCCCATTTTCAATTAGCTGTAACTTTGAAACGAATAAACGGATTTTGACATGTATTGTGTTTTAGCGTTTTGAAGGTTGATTTTGTACATTGTACTGATTTTTGTTGACTTTGTGTGAGATGAGGTTTTCTATGATATACAGGGTGCCGAAAGAAGTGATATAATTTTTTAAATGTTTGACATCCAGCCATTTTGCCAAATGAAACTCTTCACCAAAGTTAAACCTCACACGTATAGCTAAGACTAGTACCTTACCTACAGTTCATCCACAACCAAAAGTCACCAAAACTAAACAAACTACATGTGATTGGACATAGCGAAACGATTGAACTGATCACATGTGTTGGTTCCCTTTGTTTGATCACGTGTTCATAGTTTATTTACATAGGTGACTTTTGGGTGTGAATAGAGTGTAGTAGAACATATAGCAAAACGGCAGGATTCTAAACATTTCCATAATTGCATCAGTTCTTTCCGCACCCTGTAAGTATATCATAGAAAACCTTATCTCACACAAAATCTACAAAAGTCAGTCCAATGTACAAAGGTCGATCTTCAAAACGCTAGAACACACACCAACATTCGTTTATTTGTTTCAATGTTGAAGCTTTTTGCAAATGGGCAAAAAAATGCTATGTTTTTTCATTTGCCGAGCAGTTTAGTTTGGCTTATCAAGTAAAAAAAAAATGCGGATTAAACTTTTTAAATTCTTTTTGAAAAACATCCAAAGCAAGAGAATTAGAAATCAATTTTAAGTGTGTGAAAAGAAGAAGGAAGACGGAAAAAATTCACATGATTTCATAAAAAAATCAAATTTCCCAAAAACATGTACAGATACTGGAAATATCTTTTTTTTTCAATGAAATCCGGTTTCTAACAATATTGTGGTTGAGTGCTAATCAATTAATTAGCCGGTAGATAAAAAAATCAAATAATCATCTCTTCAAGTGACATTTTCTAGATAATCCATTGAAAATTCAATATTCTCTCCCAACCAAAGTCCAAAATCACATTCCTCATCCGAAAACCAACTTGGACAAAAAAACTGGTAATATCCGGCGTTTCCGTTACAAACTGGTTTCTAAAAATAGTGCAAACTAATTGAAAGTCCAAAACAATTAATTAGCAGACCTCAATTGATCCGGTTAATGTTGGTTGTGTGTTTAGGTTGAGGTGTGATTAACTGGTTTTTGTCGGTTTTTATTTAGGCTGTTGTCGACTTGGAATATCATCAACAAAATCCAAATATTATTCACGCTTTGTTCTCGCTGTCAACATTGCAGCAGAAAAATCCAAATACTTTGATAGTCAAGCTGTTTATGCCACCAAAGAGGATTTCAACATCGTTTTTAGACTATTCTATACACAAATAAACAGTTTTGGAGAGAGAAATTCGGGCGCACAGATCAAAATAAACAAGATGATTCAATAATGTCCCCCATTTCAACATGTCCCCCATCGCAATTTGGCGATTATAATTTT
Source organism: Orchestes rusci (assembly GCA_958502075.1). Lineage (NCBI taxonomy): Eukaryota > Metazoa > Arthropoda > Insecta > Coleoptera > Curculionidae > Orchestes > Orchestes rusci. The sequence continues at coordinate 31,132,060 of OY293306.1, read as the reverse complement.
GCGTAATCAAAAAGCACTCAGTACCGGCTTGTTCGATTTAACTGGTTATTTCTCGTTTTAATTATCCTTATCGCGAATCTGCAGGGTTTGGATTAGCATTTTGCATCAAGATATAAGTCGGTGCAAGTGCAGAATTTTTTTAGGTGCTTGTTTTTTGTGGAAAAGGTCAGTTTTTTGTTTTCATTTTTTTTTCAAATATTTTATTTTTGTTTGATTGTGATTTGAATGTTTTCCAGCACCTTATTTAGTCAATTGGTTTATTTATTCAACGTTTCCATATGTGAAAATTTGATAGATGTTTTTTGTAAACTGTAAAATTCATAAAATATTTGGAAGAGTCTATGTGAACTTTGTGTTTGAAGAAACTGAAAAAATTAAAAAGCCGTTCTTGAAATACTTGTAACAGACCTCAATCAATCAATCAATCAATCAATCTCTTTATTTATAAAAATACATCAAAGCGTATTTAGATAAATCGTATCATATCGTTCAATTCAAAGGATTAAAAAAGTTAAAACCATAGATACTACAATTAAATCCAAAACATAGCCTAATCTAGCCTTAATTATACAACAACCATGAGAATATTAAATACATAATAATAATAAAAAAAAAACAAATTCCATCAAATCCATCAAAATACCTACTAGTCCAAGAGCTGTTAGACATTTTTGAGTAGGTATTTGGGGCACTATGGAAACTTGTGGGGTACTTCTTCAATGATACCTAAATACAAAAAAGCAAACCTGGCTGACAAGTGATGAGGCTTTCCCATCATACAGGGTGCTACATAATATCCGATGTCTCCCATTGGTATCTTGGAAACGGTAGGAAATATGTACAGGGTTATTCATTATATTTTGACACCCATCTACAGCTCTTATTGCGAGTGATAGAAAAAAACTTTAAATACAAAAGTTTTGGTTATGGGGGTTATGTAGAAAACATGTAGCTTCGTTTTTAATGGAGTGTTGATAGTTTATATGATTAAGTTAGTGTTGTGAATATTTGTTGTAGTTTAAAAAAATATATTTTTTAAATTCAAATAGTTTCAAAGTGACTGAACCAAATGCCTACAAACCATATATATTTGAAATCAGATTAAAGAGATCTTTCATTTTAGTCAATAATATACAGGGTGTTCCATTTAAAAAAATATGACTTAATGAATTTTTTCTATGTTATGATTTCGATTTGTTGATTCCGCTATCACCAGAAGATACTACGTGAAAAAAACCAAAACTTTTGTATTTAAAGTTTTTTTCTATCACTCGCAATAAGAGCTGTAGATGGGTGTCAAAATTTAATGAATAACCCTGTACATCGAAGCTTAAATTATTTCAAAGCTGAGCATTTTGGTACTACTCGATAAAATGCCGTTCAAGAATTCAGAAAATTCCGAATATTTCCGGAGACATTCGGGAAAATCCGATTTTTTTTTGAATTGTTCTAATTATTTCCTAGATTCATTTGTAGATATATAGGGTTCGCCTATTAGAATATCTCGGGAAATAAAGCGATCGGGATTCTGAAAATTTGTAGGGAGAGATTTTCGGAGATGCTCTTCTTGTTGGAAGGTACCTTCTGTGAAAGATTTTTCACAATAATAGTAGTATTACAGGGTGTCCCAAAAATAAGATCAATCATGTTTTTTCCTCAATTTTGAATAAAATACTCATTCAAACCTATAAAATGATGTTAATATTCAGTTAGTCGCAACATGGCGGATGGGTGCTAACTCGCTATTATCGTCACTGTTTTGAATAGAGTCATTATAAGAGTGAATACTTTACTAATTTTAATAAAATGGATCCTTTATTATGGTTTCAGGAGTCCCTCACCTAGACCGAAAATACAAACTGCGCAAACGCCACAGTGCCGCTCTAGATACAACCACTTTTATTTGTTACACGTGTGCCCTAGAGTACCCCTCAACCAGCATAAGACTGCTCTATTGTTGTCCGAATGCCGAAAAAGAGCCATACTTTCCCTTTATCCAACAGTTAAGAGCACCTCCCGGAGCCAGTCCTGTTTCGCCCCAAGGAATGGTTCAGGTGTGTTCGACCTGCTACAAGAGCATACCTCAAAAACATCAGGTAGGTAATTTTCAATTTTGTGCAATACCTTTGATTCATCGAAAATTGAAGGTTTTTGGTGGTGACCCGTCAACTCCTAACAATTTTCTTCAGTCCAACAACCATGTGAGTGTTACGGACATCAACTATCTCAACAGTACCTCGTCCCGGCCAAGTACGGTCAAGAGTCCGGCGAATTCTGCCGGATCGGATATTCGGTTTAAGCCGTACGATATTAATCAGGCTTCGATTGTTGCTAATAAGAAAAAACAAGCTGCTTTGGCTGAAAGTAAAAAGGTATGTGGATTTTGTGTATGGGCTGGCAACATCGCCAGTTGTCAATTGTCATGTGTATGTGATTGTTTTGAATATTTGAATAAAATTGGTGTCCGTGTATTGAAATCAACAGAAAACATATTATGCAGAGTGTCTTATATGAATGTTGTTCGGAAAATAATGTATTGAAGCTGTTGAAAACTCTTCTACAAGGTTTTCAATGCTCTTGTACCATTAAACTAGTAAACTACATATAAACAACGCAATCATCAATAAACAATAAATTCAGAGCTAATTTCGAAATCATTCATGACCCCCTGACCCCCAATACATTTTAAAATTACCGATAACGATGTGCATATACTCGCAGTGTCGTGTTACGTGCCTTGCAATACGTGTTGATTGTTGTTTTTTTAAGGTGGTTCACATGACGAAAGTGCGACGATTTGTTTTTAGGGTATGTTCACGAAAATCCATGATAATTGATTCATGCTTAAAAGTAATAACGTTGGGAATTGGAACGGTTCTAATCAAACGGGGACACACGGTCCATTGAGTTTTACAAGCGTAGAGGTTATAAAACGCAATTGGGTTTCGATTTATTGGTGATAAATGTTTGTAGGTTCATTTGTTATTCTATTTTTGGATAGAATGGAGGATCGTATGCGAATTTTTCCTAGTGAGAAAAAAAGGTTCCATAGAACTACGAAGAAATCGGTACTATTTACAACATTGAAAGACCACCTACTAGCATCCTTTAATATTCGGTTGTTTATGTCCAACATCCCTTTGTGCCCAAAACTCAATGGAAAAATACTAAAATGTCCCGGTATTCTTATTTCACCTTAGACTGTCATATTTTCACAATTCTGAAACATATTCTGTTTGATCACAGAAATTTTATATAGGGTATTTTTTCACAAATAGTGTAGAGAGCATGTATAACAAGGAAAGTTGACACAATATGGCAACCTCAACGTCCTGACTTTGTTCTAGTTTGTTGATCGCCGTGCCACCAGGTTATGAAAACGATGACTTCTTACTTTATGAAAACAACGCAACAGCGTGAATCGCCTCTTATCTGCGACGCTCTGCAAACTGCACACGTTATAATTATTTTCAACACTTATAGGGACACTACAAAAAATATCCCAACAACAAGAACGAACTGCGTCGAAGCAAAGCATCATCCATATTCGCTAACGCTTTGGCGTTTTCAGTGTGGTGGTGCCGGAATGTAATATTCGGGGTAGATTTTAGTCAAGTTCTTTCTAAAAATATTTTTCTGAACTTGAAAGAAATATCAAATACTCTTTCGGATAGATAATGATGATTTTTACTTTCTATTCAATACATAATTTTGAAGAATAGAACGCAGTAAAAGCCGGTAATATCACTTAGTACCTAAATAGAAACCTCTTTTTATGGAAATGTATGTACAGGGGTGATTCATTTTCAGCGACAGGGTGCTAGTTCTCGGGAACTATTCATCATGAAGAACCAGGAAGTAAATGCTGACATATGTTTCTAGGATCGCCGCAAGGGGACGTAACAGTACGATCTTCTGAAAAAGAATATGGAAACAGATTTGAGACGATATTTTCTACAAAATTGCCCCCCGACACTTCTCTCCAAGTTGTCAAATAAGACAGCTACAGGCCGTCAAACTTGATGTTACTAAATTGCCTATAACTTCGGAATACCTAGACCGATTTGACTGTTCTTTGGTTCGTTTCAAAGAGGAACATCTGGTCTTTCTGGTGCATGTTCTTAGGATCAATTTTGTTCGCTTAAGCCGACCACACAACATAAATTGACAAACTTAAAACTGTTTTTGACGTTTTTTCGAAATTTTCAAATCACACCCCACTAAATAGATTCATGTATCGTGTTATTTGGAACATTTCCTACCACATAAAGATCATTTTTCTATAACTCCTGAAATAGAAGAGTTTAGGAGACTTCATCAGAAATCCCTCGAGAAATACTTTTGAAACTTCCCTGTAAATTTGAATATGTCAAAAAGACTTCAGAATTGTTCTTATTCACGTAAGACAACGTGTTCTTGAGTGAATGTTAAAAAGAAAAACCTATAAGTGAGAATGCCAGCCATTTTTCGTTTTCTTTTCTAATAATAATATAAAGTGCGTCCCAAGTTACAAATAATATTATTGATCAGTGAACATCTTTTTTCAAAAATATTTAAAAAAAATGAAATTAACCCAATAAAAACAAAAAACCAGTGCAAATGCCACTCCTAACTGTTTGACACATCCAAGTTCATAGTGGCTGTTTCAAAAGTATTTCTCTAGGGATTCCTGAAGTCTCCTATTTCAAAAGATTTAGAAAAACTATCTGTTTTGTTCTGTTTTGTATAAATTTTGCAAATGACCCGATGGAGGCATCGCAAACCCATCGGTTTACGCAATACCTCCTAGAAGTTTGCGGCGATCCTAGAAACTGAAAATATATTTCCAGCATTTTCTCTTGGGCACATTACAGTTTTTTTTTCCCTGAGTCTCTATGATAAACAGTTCACGAGAACTGGTACCCCCCTCTCGCCATTATCTAGATATCAAACGAACCAATGGAATAGCCACTGAATCCAAGGGCTAATCAAACAATTATAGAATCGATCAAAGGTCCAAAGAATCATTCATAAAATTAAACAATCCACTAAAGAGCCACAGAAACAAAAAACTAACTGGAAGGAATAAAAACTCCAGAATGTTCGCAATTTCCATTGAGATCCAGATCTGACGGAATCCAAGTCAATAGCATCATAACATGGAAAAAATCATTCAATTTTTGATGAAAATTTTACCTGCTTCACGACAAGCACAGTTCTATCTGTCTCAAGTGGCCTGGAATGCAGCGTTAATTTTGGAATTTTCATTTTGAGATCAATAATTGGACTCTTCACAACGTCCATTATTAAACGTGCCAAATCTTTGTAAATTAAAATCTGAAGGGTGTTTGGCGTTATCTTGCATCCACCACTTTACGATTTGATTGAGGCATTCGAACATTGCACGACTAGAATAAGCATAATCCCCCGACCGTAGGCGTTTTGATTGTACCACTAACAGTTTGTTTTTGTTGTGAATTTGACACGCGATGCTCTGACTTCCGCATCATCCGAACTCTAAATAAAATACATAACAGGTTTCAACAATTTGCATTTATCATGATAACATGGTAAACGATTTTAGTTCGACTTCTTAAGAAAACTTAGTGTTGAAGTAAGTGTTTATCGCAATCGCCAAACTACAGGGTTAAATAAGTGCGACAAACTTCGGGAGGTAATTATGCATAAAAAAATAATTAAAGTAGATTCTTGGCTGGAAGACAAATCCTCCAGCCAAAAATCTACTTCCATTTGACCATTATTAGGACAATAATCCACTCCACGCTTAAAAAAATAATGACAGTTTGCTATTATAAACATATTATGTCCGCAAATGCTTCGTTTTTTTCTCTAAAAAAAATGATATCATTACCCGTATGCGCACCACTGATTAACATACAATGGGGTCGTTGCACGTACTTTTTTTATTGCATATTCTGAAAATATAATCAAAAATATTAGACCCGTATTTTTTTTTTTTTTTTTATCGATTTTTAAGGGCATAAACTAGCGTCGAAGTTTGTCAACAGTCCTTTTAAGCCTTTTAAATGATGACGCGTGTACGACAAAATATGGCGTCGCTTCTTGGATCCGGCGCAGCTCTTCCCGTGGATCGATAACTGTAGAGAACGCAACGTTGCCGAGATGCTTTTTGCTTGGGGTCAAGTGTAAAGCGTGTTTTATTCTAGGGATTTCTCAATGTCGTGGGCCAATAAATAATATTGCCTACCAGCTTTAATTTGCAGGTACCAATATTTGCAGTTTTTGTTTAGTATGCAACGCTCCTGGTAGTTATTTATCAGACGTAGGGATAAATTCAAAGAATTGTGTCTTTGAGTTTATCCCTACGTCTGATAAATAACTATTCTATGCGTCTGCATTAATTTGGGTCTGAGAAAAATAAATATCTTGAGGGTTTTATGATACGGTCAAAGGTATCATAAAAACCCAGTCTGGGTGGTGTCGTATATAATTTCCTGGTTAATTTGCATTGAATCACATTATTTACCATCAATTTTAAAGTAAACCTAAATGCGTCGATTATCTATCGTTCATCATATTGAGCTGGTAATCCTTGTAAAAATACCATCAATAGTACATCTCGCAACACCGCATTTGTATCAAGCGGCGCGCGTTCATTTCAGTGTCAAGCGGATAAAGGATATTGATCTGTGACGTCATGGAGGCAATGGGCCCAGGTTGATGGAGTTATTTATTTCAAAGAGGCCTAGTTCAAATGTTGTGCATTATTTTGGCCAATTCATGTCACCCATTCTATTAACAAACCCACAGTTATATATTCTACACAAAATCAGCTCTAATTTTCATATAGTGCAACGACCCCATTCTCGATTGCATGTCAAAAATACTCAATAACTTCCTCTTGATACTCACTAAATTTTATTTGCATCCTATCTCCACCGGCTTCAGAGCAATCAATAAATCTTCAGTTTTTAAGAAAAACTTTACTGGTTGTTTATCCAATCGATAGACTTCGAATAGATATCTTGATGTTCAAAACTGGGGGTAGGAAATGGAAGTAGTCTTTAATTTTTGAACTTTGAAATTACATATTGTTGAGGATAAAATGGCAACTTTGCCTTCACCCAACTGACCCTGTATCTCTTACAATAACTGGTATCCCCATGCATACACTAGAGTTTTGTGGCACCGTGTTGAGTTTTCTTGTCCGCTTAAGAGTGTTCAATCGCATATTCAATGCAGTGCAAGTGGTGTGAGTAATTTGAGAATGTCTCCTCAACATTGTATAACCACAACCCTCTCATCTTAGTCTAAAAACCTCTGTGGTTGCAGGCTGTTTCAGGCCGTACCAGTTCCCCCCTAGTCGACATAAATGGCCACACCGGCTCCCAAAGTTACCGCTGCTTCATCTGCGCCGGTCTGTATCCCATGGATCAGATGGAGTGGATCAGCACCTCAGCTGAGGGCATGAACTCACATGCCATGCACTTCCCATGTCTATCAAAGGTAACAAAAGCCCAACGAACCAACCCATCATTAACCAATCATCTGCCAGATTGGCCGCACGTTGGAGAACAGCTGCATGGACTCGCATGGCCGAGTCTTGAGCTGTACTAGATGCGTCAACCATTTGGCCCAGCAATGGGACACGTACGAAGCGGAAAGAGTGCCATTGGAGCGGCGAAGATATGACGTGCCGCTACCCGAATCAATGGCCAATGGGGATCGCGGCATCCCCACTCCGCCCAGCACGAACAGTGAGCGAACTGTTTGTAGTCAGCCGGCTTCAGGGGGCAGCAGCATTTATTGTTTCTTGTGCGGGTTGCATAGCGAGTTCACTTTGGCTAGGGTTGTTTATAGTAAACCACAGGGTAAGTTGACATGTGTCTTGTTTAGTTTGTCATTTGTCATTGTAGGACGGAACGCGCCGTACTTTCCGGCGCTGTTGTGTCATAAAAGTCCGCCCAATGCGGAGCAACTGCGCGATGATGGCAGTGCGTTAGTTTGTACGTTTTGTTACCATAGTTTAGTTCACCAGTGGCGTAGGTATGTGAGGTTGCACAATGATTTTTACGGGTGTTTAATGGCGGATTTTCAGGTATGAGTCTCAAACTGGTCATGTACCGCCAGCTGATAGACGTGAGTATAACACTCACGACTATTGTTGTTACGTGTGCGGAATTACTACTTATAGGAAAAGGGTGCGGGCGTTACTCATCAAGGTAACTCACCTCACGGCCTGACATATATAACTTGAATTTTCGCAGGATTTTCCCTTTTTGCGGTTTCACCCGCAACCAGAAAACTCTCTCCTACTAGAAAATGGTGATTACTCGGTTGTCTGCTTGGATTGCTACGAAACTTTGCGGACGCAGTCGTTGGAATATGAAAGGTAACGTTTTGATCACGCGTGATCATTGTAACGTTGATGACGTTCCAGATGGGGTTTGCCATTGGACAAACGTCAATACAACTGGATAACGCAACCACCTCCACCCGAAGACAGTCCCGAAGCCGGTATTGCGCGACTGCCTAGCGGGCAACGCAGTGATAAAGTGGCGCCGCCTACGTTCCTATCGAAACCACCACGCAAAAATCATTCACCAAAAATTATGGAGAGAAAAACGAATTCTAAGACTGATCAAAACTCGGGTAAGTTTTTGAGTGAAGAACAACTGTTTACTTGTCTTTTTTTGGATATTTTTATGAAAAACGTTTCGATTTATTATCATCAAGATTACCCATATAAAGTTCATTGTTTGTTTTGGATTTGTTATTCTACAGTGTGTCCAGAATAAAATTATGTACAGGGTCATTCCATATAATATACTGATCCATATACTAGCGGCGTTATCTATGGTGATATGAAAATTTTGTAAATATGAAAGTTTTAGATATTCATCTGAACTTTTCAAAAAAAAAAACAAAAAACTATCGGAATGTCAATATTTTCCGACAAGTACCATTTTTTTCAATGGAACCCCCTGTATATTATCATATATTATGACAGAGCTTATTTTACTGATTTTAAAAATATATAGTCTCATACCTTTGTAATAAGTCGTTCAGAAGATATTTAAGTTTAAATATGTGTAAAAATTAGTATTTAAATCCTGGTTTCCATGGATGAAGTTGCACAAATTTATTAACTCGTGAATATTTGGAATAACCTCTAGAAGGTTAACTTATCTGACCTCCATTTCTATTGATTCAATCTATATAATCACGATTCTATCATTTTTTCCATAGCAACAGGCATGTGAAATTTGATTTTTAAACATATTTTAACTTGAATATCTCCTGAACGACTCATCAGAAAGGTATCAAACCATATATTTTTGAAATCAGAAAAATAAGCTCTTTCATAATATATGCGAATAAACAGGGGGTTCCATTGAAAGAAAGCAACTTGTGGTAAAATATTAACATTCCGATAGTCTTTTGTTTCTTCTGACAAGATTTTTGAAAAGTTCAGGTGAATATCTAAAACTTTCATATTGACAAAATTTTCATATCTCCATAGATAACGCCGATAGCATATGGGCCAATATACAGGGTGTCTCACGGTGACCGTCCATTAGAATATCTCGGGAAATAAAGCAATTGGGATTCTGAAAATTTGTATGGTGGGATATTCATAGATGTTCTTCTCAAATGAAATAAAGCAAGGTGAGTTTGTATAAGATTGTTCTCTCCAAAAATTGTTTTTTTTATTTATTTTTTTTGAATTTTTGGAATGAACAATACAAGGTAAACTCACCCTTATTTTTAATTCACAATAAGATAAACTTATAAAAATTAGGGGTTTCCATTTGAAAAAATTGATTTTTGGCCGTTTTCTGAATTGAATTTTGGATCTTATTTTTGGCCCACCCTGTAATAATAGTTTTCATATTGCTGTGAAAAATCTATTAAAGTAGGTCCTTTTCAACAAGAAATCCAATACAAATTAAATAATGAAGGCTTTCTTATAGGTGAAATTCACATTTAAATAGGAGCCTTCAAACGTCATTTTTGACATAAAAACTAAAATATTTCAAAAACGCTCATACTTAGGTATAGGACATGATGCATGAAATCTGCCTAGAATTTTACGTAGAATCCAAAAATGTAATAATATATAGGGTGTTCCATTTAAAATAAGCGAGTTGACACCTACTTCCCGTATAACCGGAAGTCGTGCAACGTTGCTTTTATTTCATTTGAGAAGAACATCTATGAATATCCCATCATACAAATTTTCAGAATGCCAATTGCTTTATTTCCCGAGATATTCTAATGGACGGTCACCGTGAGACACCCTGTATACGGAATGAACCTGTACATGCATGGGGATATTGGTTGCGGTAAGAGGACGTCGCGTCGCCTGAATGGATGCCCAAAAATATTCTACCTTTGTTTCATTTTGAATCGATACCTTAATGTAGATACAGGGTGGAAAAGGAAAATGTCCATTTTTGAAAAACCACAATATTTTGCTTATTATAAAAGCCAACGCTTTCAAATTTTCAGGATATATGTACGACGATTTTTAAAACGGCATAAAAAAAAATTGTAGGCCTACTATGTTACACCCGGTCGAGGTCAACTTTTGTTTTTCTTATAGGCGCCATATTGAATTTTTCCATTTTCCAAATTCGCATTAATAATGCCTTTTAAAAATATGGCTCCCATAAGAAAAACAGACTTGGCTTAGGCTGGACACAGCATAGTAGGCCTACAATTTTTTTGACGCCGTTTTTAGAATAGAGGTATCCTCTTACCCATATCCTGAAAATTCGAAAGTATTAGCTTTTATGATGAGCAAAATATTGTGGTTTTTTGAAGATGTACCTTTCCCTTTTTCATCCTGTATCTACATCACGGTGTCGATTCAAAATAAAACATAGTAGAATATTTTTGGGCATACAAATACGCTACTTTTCTTCCATTTTAGCAAAGTCGTATCTCTCACCGTTTCCAATATCTCCATATACTACCATGTACATCATTTTATTCGGGACACGCTGTATAGTGGCTCTTCACTAGAGTCAAAAGGGTTCTATTATTGGCGCCCCCTTGCGGGTTCAAGTTGTAGTTTTTGCTTATTTATTTCTCATGGGTTGATTAGTTTTGGTCATCGACATTACGAGACAAAAATCAATTCATTTTCTTTCATGAAAATATTAACTTTTGTTAAACGTCGTTGCCAAGTCCCATCACGTTCTAGAGCCTATTGAAAGAATACCTGCATAACTGAATCAATTCAACTGCTGATCTTCTAAATCAACCATCATTTACTCAGTGACATGAGAAGTGTTACGCTAACTTATTTCTCATAAGAGTCAATCCTTTTGTCCAACACAACTCAGCGGTGACAGCAGTTGGACAAACTTTGACAGTTTTGCACACAAAACTGTCAAAATTTACCTAGCTACTGTGACCGCTGAGCCATCGCTGAGCTGTGTTGGACATAAGCAATGTTAACATGACCTAATACAAAGCTTCATACATCCTTTGAAGAAAAAGATATCAAATTAACCAAAAAAGCAAAATGTTCAGAATGAATGAAACTTCAATATTTTGGCATAGGAGAAATTCCATTTCTACCAGAAAACTCTATAAAGTGTTTCAAAACTTTTAATCTACCTAGCAATTCAATTAGCATTGGGTGGAGTCTGCTGGAAATTCAAAACACTATAGAGGTTCCCGATAAAAATGGAATTTCTCCTATGCTAAAATATTGAAGTCTCAATCCTTCTGAACATTTTGATTTTTTGGTTAATTTGATATCCTTTTTTTTCAAAGGAGATATGAAGCTCTGTATTAGCTCATGTTCTCATTGAGTCTTATGGGAAACTAGTCGGTGTAACACTACTAATGTCACTGAGTATAAATACGTAAACATTGCTTTTATGTTCAATGGGGAACTTGCATGAAAAATTTAAAAAATGTATTGCAAACTAAAGAAAATCGCAAAAAAATCGAAACATATTTTTTTATTTCGTTCAAATAATATTTGAATTATTATGATTTTTCCGATAGTTGAGAGTTCTGTATATATAGATATACTGAGCATGGTGTTTCAATGTTATGACATCATAACATTGCAATTTTAGCACACTTCAAACCGTTATATCTCCGTCAATTTTCGACCAAGAACAAAAAGAAAAAATACGGGTCTCCTTATTTTTCAAGAACTTTCGAATTCAGCAATGAAAACATTTGATGCAAGGTTGTTGAACGAATATCAACGTGACGAAATATGGCAGATGAAACCTCAAAACCTGGGCAACTCGGGAGGATATTGTTTATCATTGACGACCGCTTTAGTGAGTTCATTTCCAAATTTATAAGAATATATCAAGCTCTATTGTAATATTGTAATATTAAAAGCAAAATCACGCGTTAATGTATCAATTCACCGGTAGGTACACAAACCAAACAATTCATTTGTGTTTGCGTCAAAACATTCGATGCTAATGGCATAAGCGTTATGTGTTTAGTTATTATATTTTAACTATGTGGTTTTGGTCCATAAGTTTTCGTTGGTGATGGCAGTGGGTTGAACCATTGTTGGATCTTGGTCGTTGTTGTATTTTGGGTTGTCCCAAGAATGAGGTTAGAGTGTAGCTGGACGGTATTGTTTGAAGAGCACTATCGTACCTATTTTAAATTTATAATGCTCTGAAAAACATCATGCTACCATAGATAATATACCAAATTCTTGAGAAAAAAGTGTTATGTAGCAACCTGAAAAAGAAACATCATTAAGGAGACTTGGAAAAATGACTCGATCATCTTCAAAACCAAGTGTTGAAAATTTCACTGAAGCAGCTTCAAACGGCTACAAACGGAACCGGTTGTTTTGAAAAATGTAGCTGGACAGATCTGTTGGACATCAATATTCCAATGATGTCTCCTCACAAAACATAATTTCCTGTATTTTCAACACACATTAGCAAAACGCGAATTCCCAACGTACAGTCAAGTTAATTAAAAGTTTCCAGCAATTTAAGTCGCTGTTCCTCCTCCACCCGAGCTTCGGATTTTTTTTTATTAGTCTGTGATAAAAATTGAATTACGCCCCCACAATACTAATACTGAATAGGGTAAGTTTTTAACAAAATAGGTAAGTCCGATTGTCTGACTGAAAATTCCATCACTTCCAAACTAATCGCAACTCGCTGAAACGTCGGTTTTATAAATTTTTCATTAGACTTTGGAAATTTAATTACGCTCGACCCCACCGGAATTTCCGCGCCGGCAAGTAATGGGCGTTAATCGTTTTTTGCCCGGCGAACTGTACGAGTGCAAAATATGTTGGCTGCATAAGAGATTTCGGCTTCACGTAACCCCTGTCAAACAAATAAAAACGTTTTCGGTCTATAAAAAGTTACCGTGGAAATATGCCAGACATTCCCCTTGGCGGGAATCCGGACATAATAAAGGCAGCTTTATAGAAGTGCTATCCCGACCGAAAAGTGGGTAAATAAAGACGCTTATCTCCCAGAAAGGGGGATGAAAGGAAATTTATCCTTGGGACAGGGTTGGCGTCACGCTACATTCTCAGCAGTGCTAATTTATACATAACGCAGACCTCCTAGAGTGTGTTTCAGTCGTTGTTGAGATCCGTGTGGCTTTTGTTCTTGTTAAGCTGTACAATTCAAAAATTTAGTACATCCATAAAGGTTGGTATGTCTCTGTACTTAGTGCAATTATTGGCGATGATCCATATCGCGGACCAATGAAAATCATCTACTATCTTTGAAAATTGATACTAGAATCAGCATCCTGTCAAACTAAGGGCCGGTTGTTTGAGTTGAACACCCCTCGACAATGATGTCAAATGCTTAATGAAAGAATGCCTAAGTGTCTCGGTATTCTTGATTTCACCAAGGGCGACTCCTCCATAGGGTCAGGTTAGTTCGTGTCAAATTGGGTTGGATCGTGGCAAGTTGGGTTAGTTTGTGTCAAGTCGGGTTAGTTTGTGTCAAGTTGGGGTAGTTCGTGTCAAGTTGGATTAGTTTGTGTCAAGTTGGGGTAGTTCGTGTCAAGTTGGATTAGTTTGTGTCAAGTTGGATTAGTTTGTGTCAAGTTAGGTTATTCAGTGTCAAGTTGGGTTAGTTTGTGTCATATTGGGTTAGTTCATGCCAAGTTGGTTTAGATCGTGTCAATTTGGGCTAGTTTTTGTCAAGTTGGGGTGGTTTGTGTTAAGTTGAGTTAGTTAGTGTCAAGTTGGGTTGGTTCGTGTCAAGTTGGGTTAGGGGAATTGAAGAAAATTGCAAAGAGCTCCGCAGATGCCGCGGTGTCCAGATCTTCCTCTAGAACCTTGAAAATCCGGGAGAGGGCCACGTGGAGGCGTCGCGCTAGTTCGTTCCCATATCCGCAGCAGGTCTCCGAGGTGAAGAACCTCTAGTCGATAGAATAATATAGGTAAGAAAAGTCGGCAAATTGGATCCGTAACTTCGGGATAAGGATTTGCTCTGAGGATCGGGGCCGTGTCGGGCTTGGTGAGGAAGCGGGTCCTGGTTAATGATCCGGGCCTGGACAAGGTGAAGGCCGCGATAACGTGCGCTGAATCCGATCTCGGTCCCGTGCCTTGGAATCCTGCGGAACCGCCTTGCTGCGAGACCCAAAAGGTTTCGAGAATTTTTGGTGTTCCCTTGGGCGTCTATTCAACGGTCAGCTCAAAACTGGCACAAGTAACTGCCGGGAATGGAACAAAAACTCCCCTTGAGTAACCTGCCGGGTGAGGAAAAAAAATCCTCGCAATTGGCAGCCGGAAATTAAAAACTCTCTTTCCCTCAAGTAACTGCCTGAAATTGAAAACAAATTCCTCTCAATCAACTTTTCCTCAAGTAACTCACGGGAATTGAAAACAAATTTCCCAAAAAAATAACACGAAACTCAACTCTACCTCTAAACTATATATTATGCCAGCTAGCTCTCTGTCGACGTTCCTTCTATGACTTGGTAGCTTCCGGAAAACTAAAGCTATGGTTGCAAAGCTGAAACTTAAATAATTTGACGGAAGGGAATCACCAAGATTGAAGCCTGCGGCTTGATTTGACTCAATACGGGAAACCTCACCATTCCCAGACATTAGAAGGTTTGACAGATTAAAAATTTTCTCGAAAAAAAAACCGACTATACAGGGTGCCACAGATTCGATCAGTTATTATAAGAGATACAGGGTCGGTTAAATGGATGCAAAGGTGCGCATTTTTATTCTCAATAAAATGCCATTTTGAAATTTGAAAAATTCCGACTACTTCCGAAGATATTCGAAAAAAAACCGAAATGCACTCGAATCTATGGCAGCCTGTATAGATATTTCATAAGAGTTCATACTATTTAAAACCGAGTTGTGGGCAAAAATTGGAATTCTATTGGGAATTCAAATTAAGAGCGGCAGCGCCAGTGCGGTCAATTTCGAACCATAAATATGAGCCCATGGTAGAAAGAAGAGCCTTGAATGTAGAATCATCATAACCTCACTATTTAGTATTTATACTATTTTTGCTCGTTGTGTGGTAGTTAACGGATTTTATCCTGTGTTATTGGTTTCTTTTTATTAAATTATCCATTTGTGTGTTGAAAACTTTTATAAGTGTCTAATCCTTGGATTTGTCCATCAAATATAGTGTTTTAAAGGTGGGCAATAGTTTGTTTTTGTTTACATGGGTTAAACTTTTTCGTTTATATTTTGGGTAAATTCAGCTTTTATTATAGTTCAATACTGGGTTTGATAGATGATGATTGATCGATGTGTTACTCTGACGGATAGTTATTTGACAAATAGCGCTTATTTGAAGGTGAAAGTACCGGCGCTTAGTAGATTTAGGCAGGACTAATATAATATAGTAGATAAAAAGTTGTTGAAATCTGAGGGTTGATGTTTTGAAGTACAAGGACATTTTACCCAAAGCATTTTCTACATATGTTTACCTTTTGTCCAGTTTCTGAGGGAAATTTATGGAAGCTGAACTTATTATCTATGTCGGTTTCTGCCCATGAAATACAATTGGGCACACAGCAACGAAGCTTTGTTGAGGTTTTTTTAAATAAAATTACACTTCCGTTAAGACTTGCTCTCACTATTAATTGCATATACACCTTAAATATGTAAAACATGAGAATGAGAATATCATTTTAAACACGAAAGTCGAAAAACGTACGAAGTCTTCAATGTAAACAATGAGTCACAGAATGACAAGCTGTCAAATCAAGGATTGTCAGAAATGTCAGAGAAGAAACTATTAGTTCATCATTTTAAAACCAGGGAGCGTATCGCTTAGCGTGAATTCCCAATTTTCCATGTACCTCATTTATCTACCCTGCAACAAAACTCACAAGTCCTGCCCTTATTAGCCCTCCCGCCAAATGCATCGCAGAATTTCCACCCCCCCAAATTGGGGATGGCTTCTCTTTTCCATCCCATCGCAGTCTGCTTGGCGTCTCGTTGTCACGAAGGTCCCGCTTCCAGAATCCCGGATTTCATCCCAGTTTGCGGATGTATTGTGTGTGTTGTAGTGAATTGGACGCCCTTGTGACGCGTGTTGTTGAAGACAATGGATTTTAAAATAGACAAGTATCCGTATCATCGGCACCCCTATTCCTTTCCCTACTATTTTAGAGCGGAAGGTAATAAAACGACTTCTTTATCTTTTGCGGCACACTCGATAAAATCCGCTCTTTACGCGGTTGGAGGTCTTTATGTTTCCATTTTTATCTTTGCAGTGGGTTTGGGGGCGGCGGGTTGGGTTTTTCGAGAGCGGCAGTATTTTGTTTGGGTTGATCGATGTTTGAGTTTTTTTTATTTAGTTAGACATTCAGTATAATGCTTGTTATAATTAGGGTTCAATTTAACAGTATTACTAATAACAATTTATAACAATATAAAAGTGTCAGTTTTTTTGTTAAAAATTTGAATTTTCATTCAATAGTGCAACTTCAAAGTACATAGTACTAATTGAAAAATTATCAGCATTTCTCACTTTTCAAGTTACTCACAAGTTGTCAAGCTTCGTTTTTTTCCCTATTCGAAGGACTTTGACGTACGTTCAATCATTATTTATTCATGAAAATGTTGGGAGATGGGAATTTGTGTCGTCAAAACATCTTTATTGGCAACATTGCACATGTATCAAATCATTCACAATGTTATCAAGCTTTGTTTCTTATTCCAAAGACTTTTGAACTACTTCACAAGAGTTATTTATACGTTGAAAAAGTTGAAATATGACAATCTGTGTCGTCAAAACATACAAGATTAATCATACAATTGGCAAAATTGCACACTTTTTAAACTATTAACAATGTTGCCAAGCTTCGTTTTTTAATCGGTAGACTTTAAACTATGTACTTTTGACTGCTTTTCAGGGGTCATTCAGGCATGAAAATGTTGAAAGATTGAAATGTGAGAGTCAAAACATAAAGGATTAATTGTAACGTTGGCAACATTGCACGCTTTTCAAAATACATGCAATGTTGCTTTCATTTTTCACTTGAAGTACATTGAACTGTGTTCAATCTTCATATATGCACAACAACTATATACAATGTTGCCAAACTTCGTTTTTTAGTTGAACGACTTTCAATCATCATTCATGCATGAAAATGTTGAAAAAGGAAAATTTGTGTGTTCAAAACTTGAAGAATAAATCGTGAAATGGGCAACATTGAACACTTTTCAATTTTGACACATCATGACACATTTGCATGTACAATGTGTCATTGAGTGTCAAAATCATGTAAAAATCAGAGAAAATCCGCCGCGAATATTCGCGCCAGTCCAGGGGAGCCTTAAATCGTTTTTTAAGGAGTTATTTATATATGATTTTTTTTTAAAATGGATATCTGTGTTCTCAAACTCACAAGATCAACTATACAACTGGCAACACTGTACGCTTTTCAAACTATTCACAATGTTGTCAAGCTTCGTTTGTTAGTCTGAATCACTTTCAACCCATTTTTAGGAGTCATGTATACATGAAAATGTGGAAATTTGTGTAGTCAAAACACACAGGACTAATCATGCAGATTATTTACGTTGTTGCCAAGCTTCATCGGTTAGTCTTTTGGACTTTAGGACTTTGAACTATGTTCAGTCGTTTTCCAGGAGTCATTTATGCATCAAAATGTTGAAAGATGAATATTTGTGTTGTCAAACTCAGAAGAATAATAACAACTGGCAACACTTTACAATTTTCAAACTATGTACAATGTTGTCAAGATCTGATTTTATCTAGCCTTATTTTGATGAAAATCACTAAAAATGTCCATGAAATTTTCTTATGATTCTCAAGGTCCAATCAGTAAAAAGCTAGGCTACCTCAAAAATTATGACTAAAATTAAACTAAAAATTAAACTAGAATTGACCCATTCGACATAATTATGAAGTTATAAAACCCTATAGTGTCCGTGATTCTACAGATTTCTTTTGTTTCCAGGAGTACCCAACAGCCCCAACAAACTACCTCCCACCGTCGCCTCTGCATCAACCAACGGCATCGCCCCGCCCACAATAACACCCACGTCAGTAGCCACACCCAAACCCAGGTCCACCACCAGCTCCCATCCGGTGCCCAGTCCAGTTAGCAATCAGTACAATCATTCTTTTGCTGCGGCTTTGCGAAATTTGGCTCAGCAAAATGTGCCTGGATCTGCTGAGCCGGTGGCGGAACCACCTGCTGCGCATAGAAGTCGAGAAACTGAAAAACCAAAAAATCCTGAACCCTATGCTGCACGAAGTGGCATGCCGTCGGCTAGTCCTGGTGATCGATATCCTCCTTCCGTTGCCGATCTGGGACGAAGTGGGTTCCAGCCGTATAGACCTGAAGACCACAGGTGGGTTATTCTTCGAAAGTAGGTGTTGCTGATAATGTTACTTGTAGAATGCCTCAAATGCCAGTAGGTTTGGAAATAGCCGGCTATCCGTCACCGTACGCGCACTATCCAATCCCCCTGGTAGAGGAACAGTTGTACTACGAGAGAATGTTGCGGCCTTCCTGGCCAATGGCACATCCCTACTTACCTTATTTAGGCTTACCAGGCGCTCCCATGCCGTTATACATGCACGAAAGGTAAGCATATATCTTACAGGGCGCTAGCTTGAACCACTCTTGTAGGATGAAACTGGAAGAAGAACACCGCCGTCTAGCGGCAGTCGCAGCATCCCGGTCGAAGGACGCCGAACTCGAGATGCTCGAGCGCGAAAAAGCCCGGGAAAAGGCAGCGGAGGCTGCGCGTCGTGTAAGTCCACATCTCCTCGGGTTGCCGGTTATGCATCCGTCAGCCGCAGGAATGTTACCGCCCACTTTGACACTAGCGCCATCTGCGGCGCGGCATTCGCCGCAGTATTTGGGGGCGCCTCAGGGCTATGGTGTGCCGCGTTCGTCGCCCAGTCTGCAACGACACTCTCCCATGGCGCCTGCGTCGTATGCCTCGCTTAATTTGTCTGCGCCGAGGCAGTCGCCGACAGTGATCCAACCCTCAGGACCTCTGATTAATGCTACGAGTAATGTTCAGCCCCCACCCGCACATAGTTCCAGTTTGAATAATCATCATGGTGGGTCTTAACGGTGTCTATTGATCGTACAGAATAATAACAACTAGTTTTGTCCATAACAGCTCATTCGATGGCAATTGATAAACCGTCTAGTCACACGGCGAAGCCTCCCACTCCGAAACCGACACCGCCCCTCACTCCTAAAACCACGCCTTCGCCGCAGTTGCGAGAAGCAGACACTGAGCGGCGCACTCCTGTTAGTTTGACACAAGCGAGGGAAATTGGTACTAATGGAGATTGTGCCTGACCTCCATGGAGAGTTGTGGAAATTGGATTGAGTTGTTCAGGTGAGTCTATAATCCACCCTTTTCATTAGATTTAGCTTCTTAGGATTTATTCACCGATTACCGATTATTATCCTTATTTGACTTTGACCATGATTTTCATTGTTTAAGACTCAATAGTGCTGGCTCTATGATCCGCACTCAGTTCAGGGCCTTTGCAGGTTTTAGAAATCATCAGAAAGTGAGGATCTTGCTTTAATTTTTTTGGTCCTTTTTGATAGTTTCTATCAATGATCTTATAACTATAGATGAAACATAGATAAGTAAACTTGAGGCCAATATTGAACGGTTTGTGCAGGTGCAGTTTCTCCCACCACATTGTTTGCCAAACTCACTCTATTCAAAGTATTACAATGCAGCAAAAAGATTAAAACATTGTTTGTAATCATTTTTCAAACCATTTTATGTATGAATTCAATAAAATTAGTATGGCCATTCATATTTTGGTCTTGTCTAGTCATTACAATTTTTTGAAAATATCATGTTCTTTGATTTGTGCTGTGATCTTGTATTGTGTTATTATTCTGGTTTGGGTTGTAGCGCTTTATTATTTACTTATATGGACGTTGCCTATTAAAATGACCTTCAACTGTCAAGGATGCAGGGAACACCGCCGATGTCTCCCTCTCCCTCAGGCTGCATGGGGCCCTCATATAGCCCGAGATAGTCAAAAACATCTTCGGTGAGAAGTTCTTAGTTGAAGCGTAGTATACCCTTCATAGATTATTAAACATTGAACTGCGTTTGAATAATAATTATTGATCAGTGATAAAATTTAATGTGGATGAGTGGCAAAAAGATTATGACTCTTGGGCCCAGTTTTTCAAGCTCAAATTCCGGTTTAGGTAAACTTCGTCCAACTTCTGAACTCGATTCTCAACGCTGGTGGCACTGTAGTTCAGTTGATCCGAGGAAATAGGCAACAGTGCTTTTCGACTACGTTCGCGTTATTAAAAATAACCTCAAAGACTTTTGTTTATGACATAGAGAAATAACAAAAAAAGAGAGTTACTGATTATATGGTACACTTTGGAGACAGTGTTACGCTGGCGCCACCCTTGGCTACAGGAGAAACTAACAGTCTTGGCGGGCTTTTTGAAACCCACATTTTGTATTATTTTTTGTTTCACATCAAAGTACCTATCATGTGATATGCGACTTGTTTGCCTGGAGGATGCTAAGAAGGTCAAGTAAGTAGCATGCTTCCTGGCTGCAAGTCGCACCTCGCATGCTACTTCGATGTGAAACAAAAAACAATCCGTGTTCATCTAACAAGATTTTGCACTTTTCTGATGGATTTTGTGTAAAAATAAATTTTAGTTCAAATTCAACAATAGTTACCTGAGAAAAGTGCAACATTCTTTTTAAAATAAAGAAGCAATGTTTTTTTTTCTTTATTGTAACATATTTTCTATAAAATAAAGTATTTAAATAAAACAAGTCCAGTGTCGAAAAAATGTATTGAGAATAAATTGATAAACAAATAAAAATCCCTTCACTTGAAAAATAGGAACATTTCTTACCCTATAAATGGTTATTACAAAGAAAACAATTCTTACCTCGTGAATAAGTATCACAAAAAAAATTTTAGTTGATGAGAAAAACAAATCAAAAACTATTAAAAAAACATTTCATTTGAACCCTACTAATACTATAGGTATATACATCTCCATAATTTGGCACAAAATTAGTTAATTGCTATAGGTACATCTACGTAAACGTGGTACATCCACAGAATCTACTAATATTCCACATCCATTCCATATCACAGAATAGGAACCTGAAAATATCAAAAAGGGAAATTGGACAAAATTTCAATCCTGTTTTCTAATTTTTGTTGATAATCTTTAGTTTAGATAATAATGTACATTATATTAACAAACAACAAGTGATTATCATTTCTCAGCTTGAAAATTACACAACTGATTATAGTCGCAGTGTCAAGAATCAATATACATCATTATTTAACAAGCTATTTAGGTATCCAAAATATTTTTTGACAAAAATAAGATAAATTAAAGTCTGCTGTGTATTTATTTGAAATGTAATTGAAATTGAGTCCTGAGCAAGCAGCCCAATTATTGAGAAACAAATCATTATTGCTTTACCAAGAACAAATGAAAAAAACTAAATAGGGACCAATAAAGCTTATGTACGACTATTTCCATTTGCCATTCTTAATTCATTTCAATCACTAATTAAATGAATAAGTTTTTCTGTTACCTTGTTGGTTTTTTAGATATTTGCATGTAGTTATATCTAGAGGCACCATGAGATTCAAATAACCCATCATAGCTGTCTCTTCCGTCCATAGCACTAGCGCAAATATACAAATAAGCATAAGCATTTAAACTTGATGCAAGTTATTCAACTTACCAGTTTTGATCAACTTTTGGCACTTAACTAAGTAATAGTGAGTATCTAGTAGTATCTAGTATTACTCAAAAGTCAAAAATATTTTTTATGAAAGGAAGAAGCCGGAAGCAGGGTTAAGTGTTGTGTGTTGCTATGTTATGACTGATTATTGATTGTTGACGGAACCATGGTAACGACAAAAGAATTTTTGATATGTTGCTTTCTCTTTCTACCAAACAGGTTCTGGCATAGGAAAAGAGATAGATATATAAAAGTATGATATTTCTTGATGGTCAGTTTAGTTCTAATTTTCGTCACGATGCGCTATGCGCTACAGGAAAACGGTTTCGGTCCTCACGATTAAATCCGTTGGTCTCATTTTTTTATATTGTCTCTGGTTTATGACGTTTAAAATTTCAAACCGGTTTTGTTTTTTGATTCATTGACACCCATATGCACCGTAGAAATCTAATCCGGATGAAGTCTTTATCGCGATTATATTCCAATTTTTGTATGCACCGCAGCGCTTAAGCCTGAATCGGTCGCTTAACTCTGATCGCCCCATTTTCTAGGCTTAATCGAAGAATTTCAACGAATTCTAACCTAGTCTTTCATTTGTTTATGTTTTTCGTACAGATTTTGAGGTTTTGCGACTAAAGACAAAACTTTGAGAGTGAAATATCAACGGAGGATTATTTAGATTTTGAAAAAATCAACGACTGGAGTAGGATTCTTTTCCAATTCCAATAGGTAGTCAATGAGTACTATCCAAATAGATCTCAATATCAAGCAATATTTATTGCTCCACAATACACTCTTAACAATGCGAATTGCTCAATATAATATTGAATTGAATAGGTACCTATTTTTGTGGGTAGGTACAAAAAAAAAACAGTGTACCTACCTATCACACTCGGATATCTACCGCATATGATTTTTTATCGTTCAATCGATCGACTCAATTTGGATTGGTGTTGAAAGTAGGTAACTTCCTATCTATATCCTCTAGAGGTATCTAATGGCTACCTATCTCAAAGTTTTGTCTTATTCTAATTCAATTCAAAATTTTAAGTTTATGGGTAAACCCAGACTCTTTTAAACAAATAGACTTGTTGATTTACTTCTTTATTCAAGCTTTAGATACTAATCATCTCTACAAGATAAACTAAAATAAAAACCTTTGGAACTGATGGTCTCATCACATTTTATTTATTTTCCCAAATGAGATTTTTTCAATCAATTTTCTTGACTTCCAAGTCCCAGTTTATAACAGATATCCCAATAGAAGAAGGTTTGTGTTTTTTTTATCAACTATATAAGAAATTATTTTAATTATATTTGTTTTTCCTGTTTCCTTGAGTTATCAAACGATGCGTTTTCCAAAGTTTGTACATCGAGTTGTACATATTTGTAATAATTTCAAAGTAGATAATGAGTTTGAGAATTATACAATATTGTCAATTTATCAATGGGCATTCCTTGGGGCATTCCTTAGAAAATCATTTAATCAACCACTGGTTTCTACTAAAATATATTTTCTTGTGTTGTAAAAAGTGATGTTTTTATTTATCATCAGGTTGATGGGATTGTTATTCTTGCTGTACCTATTAGACTAGGTATACTGTTTATGATAAACACTCACTATCATGAAATCTAAGCCCAAGAAAAGAGGAAAAGCAAATATAGGAATGATTCAAGAATAAAAGTTGATACCTACACCAAATATTATTGAATTTACAAGAAAAACCCCTTGGCTAATGTTTGCTAAACGTCATATAAGGCTTGCGGATGTTACTGATCCATATAGTTGCTCATTTTTCATTAGAACTTGCAAGCAAATAGCAAAACTCAAAACAAATCACTCAACATAAATTCCAAAATTATTGTTATTGATATGTTTTTCCAGGTTATTTTGTGACGTTGTCAAAAGTCTCACCAGGGATTTACGATCCTTGCAGCGAATTCTTTGGTGCATACAAAACACCGCTTAATCTAACTTTGAAAATTAATCGAGATTGGCTAAGCTAACATACGGTGCATATAGCCGTGAATACTTAGTTGCTCAGTTGCAGTTCTTGAGTTTGCTAGAGGGGTTATGAGATATTATTTAAGTGGATAGCCACTGTCTCCAAAGGGGAAATTATCGCCAATTTCGCCTCTTTCAAATAACCCTCTAATATTTGAATTATTAGAAAAAGTGGAGTCATGTTGGGAGCCTGACACCAGCTACAATATTTTAAATCTCACAAATTATATTATATTGTGGTCACCAGCAAATAATCGAGCAAAACGCTTGGTGGCAAAATGGAGTATATTCGGCGCGAAGTATACATTTTTGGAGAAATATTGTTTTCTATTTTTTTATATTTCATCTTCAGGTCCATTAGGACTTTACATGAGTGCAATCCAGGGCACCAATGCAACGTGGAAAACGAGCAATATTAAAAAAGCTCTGTCGCACAGATCTTACTTCTGATAAAAATGATGTGGAAAAAAGTCTTCAATCTCACAAATTCCTACTGTTTATTCAAATATTTATTTTATGTGACTACCAGTTTCGGGGTCTACACTTTGCACCCCATCCTCAGGTCATCGAAACTAAAGGCTATAATATCAAGAAGGGGGCTATTAGTAACTATCAAACTTATCTAACCTAAACTTATACTTACAATATTCAAGTTACAAGGACGTCATAAGATACATAAAAACATTGAAGGACCTCACATGCAACATGGGGAAACATATATTTGTAGAAAGGACAAAAAACGTTGTAACTTGTAACATGAGGGTCAAGTACGCCCTTCAGATGAACAATGAAGAATGTGCTAAATCACGTTGGAAAATAGAATGTAACCTAACTTAAAAGATGAAATGGCTTAACATAACCTAACTATTTGGTACTTGAATGCTACTCGAGAAATGGGATGTCTAAACTTGTTATGAAGAGAGTGTTCATGGTATGAGATAAGTGTGTCAAATTAAAGATGAGAAGATTGGTGTATAGTTTAGGTTTATTTGTGCATTGAGAGTTACAGAATCATTATTTTTAAAGGATCTATGAATTTCTAAGAGTTCTAAATTGTTGAGTTTATGTCCTTTGTTAGCAAAGTGTAAAATCTTAAAGTTGTCTCTACTGTCGAATGTATGGTTGTTGTCCAAAAGGTGTGAAGCAAAATGAGAAAAACCAGTAGAATTACATTTCAGACATCTTAAGTGTTCTTTCAACCTAGTAGAAAAATTTCTATAAGTTCTTCCAATATACTCAGCCGAACAATCCTTGCATTGAAGTCGATACACCCCGCTACGTTCCATAGACATCCCATTTCTCGAGTAGCATTTAAGTACCAAATAGTTAGGTTATGTTAAGCCATTTCATCTTTTAAGTTAGGTTACATTCTATTTTCCAACGTGATTTAGCACATTCTTCATTGTTCATCTGAAGGGCGTACTTGACCCTCATGTTACAAGTTACAACGTTTTTTGTCCTTTCTACAAATGTATGTTTCCCCATGTTGCATGTGAGGTCCTTCAATGTTTTTATGTATCTTATGACGTCCTTGTAACTTGAATATTGTAAGTATAAGTTTAGGTTAGATAAGTTTGATAGTTACTAATAGCCCCCTTCTTGATATTATAGCCTTTAGTTTCGATGACCTGAGGATGGGGTGCAAAGTGTAGACCCCGAAACTGGTAGTCACATAAAATAAATATTTGAATAAACAGTAGGAATTTGTAAGATTGAAGACTTTTTTCCACATCATTTTTTTTCAAAAATGAACTCACATCAGTTATCATTTCTTTACTTGATCTTACTTCTGTTTGAGTTTATGGCATTCTGATATATTGGGCATGTGATTGTGCAATCGCTATGGATTCTCTATTTTATATTTTCATAATAATATTGAACTCACTTATTAGCGGGATTAGCAATTACTCCTTCAATTTACCAGAAAATCCTTCTACACAATGTTTCAAAAGTCGAAACCTGTTTAAAAAAATCTTGATCATCCCATTCATAAAAACGATTTCTTCTGTCTCTCATGATTATCCTTTGTCTCCCAGGTAGGTTCATATGCTTTCAATAGTCATCATCTTCACTCACGACTTCCAATAACAAATCCCAAGCTTCATCCATCATTAGATATAAAACACTATTAGTACAGTAAATCCGTGCTTAAAATAGGGTCATCTGAGAATTTCGGGAAATACGCAAAAATCGGTCTTTAACTTGTGGAGTGGATGCTCAGTACCTCAACTCTGAGTTTTCGAAAAAATCGGAGGTGAGCTTACCACGCTATCTTGAATATAAGGGCGCTACTAACTTCTTTTCTCTGTTCCCATTTTGGACTTACGATAAAACATCATAGAACCAAAATTGTTCGAATTTACATTCTCAACAACTTTTCTATAAAACTTTTTTTTCTAAAATCAATAATAAAAAATCTACAGGATAATTCCTTGGTGGAAAGAAATCGTACTGGACGAAAGTCGGGCGGAGTTAAATTCCCAGAAACCATCAAAATAAATGGAAAAAAGTTGCTGGGAATGTAATTTTGCACCACTTTTGTCCTTTAGGATTCCTTCTCACATTCGATATTAAAGAATCACCCTGTAGATGTTTTATTATTAATTCTAGAGAAAAAATGTTTTTGGGAATGTAATTCTGAACAACTTTGGTGTTATGATGTTTTATCGTAAGTCTAATAGGAACGGAGAAAACACACGCTCCCTTTTTTTCAAGATGGCGTGGTAGGCTCACTTCCGATGCTCCCGAAAACACAGAGTTAAGCTATTGAGGACCCCCTCCACATGTTAAAAAAAAATTGCGTATTTCTCAAAATTCTCAGGAAAAGCACGGATTTACTGTACTATATGTCAAATCGGCAAATGAAACTGTTAAAATTGAGTAGTTCCAAGTTTAAACGCCCGAACTCGGCGGTCCAGATTTTGATCGATCTTGAACTACGTTCACATTTATTGAACTTCGATTGAAAAACGAGACATTGAAGATATACTCAGTTTAAACTCTGAACTAAGTTTGAACCACAATTGAAAAATCGGGTCTTTGGATTTTTTTTTATCAGCTCAATATTAATAAATAATTGACAAGACATCTTCCCAATCTAAGACTTGCATTATTTGTAGTTTTTTTTTTGAAAAAATGGAAATTAGACTATACAGAAAATTTGCAAAAAAGGAATATTGGGTGAGTTGTAGGTATACAGAATTCCTTATATTTTATATTCACTTATAAACAAATGAAGGCCTCAAATAGGTATTTGAGGCCTGAAGACGTTGATCTTTCTTTCTTTTCATTTGATTAAAGGACCTCTTTGAGACTATGGACGATTTCTCTTCATATGTAAACAAAGATCTTTTTTTTTCTGGACGTTCACATTTATATTCTGATATTTTTCTTTTGTTAGCCTATACTGCCTAGGACCTTTATATTTTTTTGGCAATGATAATTTAGTCTGTCTCTATTTCAAGCAATCCAAAAACAAAGAACCAAGTTTTTTTTTTTGAATCAAAATACAGTGCAAGCTCATTATGAACACGCGCTATTATGAACAGCCCAGTAATATGAACACAATATTTTTCATCAATGCTACTCTCTAATATTATGAACATCGTATAATCTCGGTTATATGGACGGAACAAATAAACTCGAATACACGCCTCAAGACGTAGAGGGATGGAACAAGGATACAGTCTCAACTGAAGTGATCGTGAGATTCTCCTAGAGTCAGAGCTACACTTTTTCCAATTGTAATTGAGAAACGGTTAAATGTATTTCAGAAAACTTCAAATCTAATTGAGAAAGCGTCAATTGTAATTGAGAAAGCGTTAAATGTAATTCAGAAAGCATCAAATAGAATTCAGAATTGGTCAATTGACTACGTTCTATGAGCCAGCTTTAGCTATGGGATATGGAACCATTGCTTGTTGGACGATAGTTTGGGTGTAATTTTTTCTGATTATTATGTTACTTTATAAATAAACCTCGAAATAAACGCTGTGGTATAAAAAACATGGATTGTTCTTTCTCAAAAAAAATATCCAACTTGTTAACATTAAACTCAACTCAAACTTCCCAGCTGTGGCTTGGAGACTGGCGGAGCTGAAATTCAAATGTTAGATAAATATGTGTACCTTGGCAATAAGATCAGCATCTCAAGGAATAACCAGATATGCGAACTAAAGAGGAACTCATTGGAAAAAGTCTTTGATTCTTCAAAAATGACATTCTCGTCAATCTTACAGAAGATTTTTCGATCATCAATGAAGCATCCATGCTTCGTGTGACCTTGAAGGACCACATAAGAATCGACGATTTACGCAGAAGAACCGGTGTCAGTGATGTCGTTGGAACTATTGCGAAGTGAAACAGGGCTGGCCACGTTGCACGTATGCAGGATGACCGGTGGGAAAAGAAGCTTCTTGAGTGGAGACCTAGAACGGATTAGCGAAGTAGGGGAAGACCTCCTACGCGTTGATCGGACTATATTAAGAGAACCCGCAGCAACAGGGTACACAGCTCAAAATCAATGAGGATGAAAAATGATAAGAGAGGTCTGTGTTCAACAGTGGACGCAGAGGGCTGAATGATGATGATGATTGATTTAATCGTGAGAAGACAATAAGCCATATAAACCATGAATCCCGAAAGGTTTCGAGGCAAAATTTTCTTCAGCATAAAATGGCACAACTGTATGGTTATTTAACCAAAATCATGAATTCTCCAGAATTTCGGATTCTCAGGATCTCAATTTCGCATCTAACCCATTCCGAATAATTTCATTTGAGATTTCTGAATTAAATTTAACGCTTACTCGATTACACTGAGCGCTTTCTCAATTACAATCAACTCATTCCCAGTAATTCCGTTTGATTATTCTCAATCACAACGCTTTCTCAATTACATTTCACTATTCTCAGTTAAAATTCTAAATTACATTTGACTATTCTTAATTACAGTTGACGGTTTCTGAATTAAAATTATTGGAAAAGGTGTAGAGTGGCAAAATTGTCTATCAAGCAAAAATAAATGTATTCCTAAAGTAATAAAACTGTATGCAGTTTATATGTTTTTCAATTTTTTTGCGTCCTTCATTAGTATGAACGAATCTGGATTTTTTGTGTTGATACAGTATGTCCCACTAAAATCGAACCATATGGAAAACTTATTTATTATTATTTTAGAAGAAGAAGTTATTCTTCTTAAAAAGTTCTGCATTTTCTTGAATCTGAAATACAATCGTCAGATTTTTTTTAGTCGTATACGAGGTTTATCAAAAAATATGAATTTCACTCAGGAGTAAAGTACCTTTTTTTTGACAATATCGAAAATTGTTATAATAAAAAGTCAATCAGAACTAAAAACCCTGTTGAAATATGGAATTATACTCATTTATTTTGAAAACATTATTTGTATTTATTTTCTTATTGGCAATATGAAATGCATAATAATGCATTGATTAGGTGTTTAAATCATCAAATTTTCACACAAAATTGAGAAACGGTAAAGGTCGAGTTTTTCATAATCACAAAGCCAAATCTCCATTTATAATTTAAAATTAAGGAAAACTAGTGAATATCGTAAAATGGTGTAATCGCATATTTAAACGTGGTTTTTAGTTTTGATCAACTTTTTTTAATAAGAATTGACGATATTGTCAAAGATAAAGTTATTTCACCCCTGTGCGAAATTCATATTTTCTGAATAATCTCGTATACCACTAATCTTCTTATGATTGTATTTTTGATTTCAGAACATTAAGAACTTTTATGAAGAATGACTTTCTCCGAAAATTAATGATAAAAATGTTCTCCATATGATTCCAACTTAGTGAAACATACTGTATAACCGAACTTGTACTGTATTTTTATCTCGATTTGAAAAAGTTGTCGATTCAAGGTGAAATTCTGATAATTTTATCTAATTTTAATCGCTATTATTATTTTTTATTCAGAATCAAAATAAGCATGAAGCGTTTTCATAGAGTATGGTATCATGAGACCATTCCATCAACATCACTTGCAGCCCATTGGCGAGCTGTAAGTGACGTTTATGACAGACCAAACTAAAATGGTCTCATGATACCATAAAGTTCATTTTTTATATAAAGTTACAGTGACGGATCAACATTGGAGGTTGAAGGTTGGCAAAAAAAAAATGCCATAAAGTGCTTGCTAATTGAAATGAAGAGATATCATATTTGATTATAAACTTCATTTTCTTGATTAAAGAAGGGTTTTGATCACCAATTTCAAAATTTTCATCACTGTCTATTCTTAAACGTGCTTTTCTATCAAATCAAAACATTTTGAACATAGGCAAAATAAAACGAATCACAGTTCAATCTATGACTTTTGTAATAGAACATGTTTGCCAACCTTTAACCTACAATTTTGATCTGTCACTATAACTTTAAATAAAAAATGAACTGTACTCCATGAAATCGCTTATAGAAATTTGCCTTAAAATGGTTACGTCACTGGTGCTTAGCTTGAAGTAGCCGGAGCACATTCCTATTAGGTGCAAACGTATCCCCACTCAGTGCCCCGCTCAAATCCTCCTCACGTCTTGCCTATGTTCGATCTTGACCACACAATTTTTCACAGTTAATGAATGAAACTTTTCATCTTTAGTTATCAGATCATTGGTTTTCATGGATAATCATCATTTTGATGGTTGTTGAGTGTTAATTGACTCTATTTATTGCAGCTATGAAGCCTCTGGATCACCAACTAGAAAAAGTCACCAAACTAGCTAGTAAAACGATCATCAGGCAACTAATATCACTATTTTAAGTGAAATCCAGCACAAAACATATACAGGTGTTCAAAGTTTGATTCTTGTACGGAATGTTAGTTGCTTAAAACGAGTATCTGACGATTTTTCATTGTGATAATGTGAAAAAGCTGGCACCTAGTCGGAACTTAACAATTCTTTGCTCAATATTCTGTACTAAACGTAGAGCATTTTGGTTCTCCAAAAAACCGTTTTTTTTTTCGGTAAGGCTTAAACTGGTATCAAATTGTTACAAGAAGTAGTTTTAAAACCACAAAACTAGGTAGGTTATCAAATTTTGTTTAGGTAGGTGTAACAAAATTTCCCGAATCTGCTTACAATGATTGTAAGTGGATTCAATGTAAACGTATTTCTTAATGTGAATAACTTATTTATTATTAAGTTTACCATTAAACCGCATAAAATAGAAGCGCTGTGATGAAAAGATTGAAAAAAAAGCAACAAAAAAAATTCGATTGGTCAAGTGCAAAAGTTTTACTTATTAATTTTATAGTATTATTCGTTTATGGTTAAAATTAAAGTGGGTTAGTTGTACACGCTGCTGAAACCGAATTTAAACAAGGAAAGTTACATTTTTTTACTGTTGTGCGTTTGTTTCTTTTTTAATCTACGGGTGTTTAATTTTTAAGTAGATGATGAGAGTTGAGAGTGGTGTTCACTGATTCTGTGATAAATACAATTTTAGTAACCTTGACGTAAAACACTGTTTCTAGCATGACAAAACCTAATAAATGATATACATTAGCGATTGGTGTTTTATTTTTATTCTTTCCTTCATTATTGATTAGGTACTACATATTTGAAGGACAGAGGAGCCAAACCTGGTGGAAAAAGTGGAAATCTCTTGCACCCTAACTGACAAACGAATGAGATTGATCGTGGAACATGCCAAAACTCGTCGAAACTGTCCATCGCACGTAACGATACTATTAGCGTTTTCATGAATGAGGTATGAGACCAATCCAGTTTGGTCTGTCATTAGTGTCACTTACAGCTCCCCGATTGGCTGAAAGTACTTTAATGACAGACCAAACTGGAATGGTTTCATGATATCATACTCCATGAAATGGTTTTATGTAGTAGCGTTTTCATGGAGTATGGTATCATAGCCGCTTTCTTTCGCAACTGATTGCTGAATCAAAACGCGTTTGGATCAAATAATCACGTGACAACGTGACATGCTTAAAAGAACGAATCATGTGACAATGAATCATGATCAGAAAAATCGATTCGAAAGAAAGCGGCTCATGAGACCAATCCAGTTTGGTCTGTCATTAACGTCACTTGCACGTGCAGCTCGCCGATTGGCTGAAAGTGACGCTAATGACAGACCAAACTGCAATGGTCTCAAAGATACCATACTTTATGAAAACGCTTTAGATGAAAAAAGTTTTTTTTTATATGAACAAACAAGGTCCGACCGAAAATGCTTTTTTTCTGTTTTTTATCCACAGGATGTCTAAATAAAATGGGACTTGAGGTAAAAGAAGATTCCTTACAAAAAAATATTGCGATATACCCCAACTTGTCTATTCGGAAACAAGGTGCAAGGTGTCAAAGTGAAATTTAGATTTTTGATTTTTTTAAATAAATAATTCAATGTATCTTATAAAAAAAAATAAAAATCTTCTATTAGTCCAAAAATTTGAACATTGATTTATCAGTTTACGTCGAGTACTCGTCCCATATACAAAATTTTAAAGTTTTTAAATTCTACTATTACCTAGTTTTGATTTGTAGTTTTATTGATGTTTGTATTGTTGGTGTATTCTCCCTGTGTTGATACCAATGTTAAAGTCAATAGTCATGACATAGACTCCTTTGTTTTGATGAAAAGGTAAGCTTCATAGTCTATTATAAATATCTTTGTCCATCGATGTTGGCTATTGATCTTATGATCTTTGTTGCGTATGGCGATTCACAATGTTCCTTGATTTAATGAAAACTAGTTAGGCAGGATTAAATTTTCTTCTCGTGTCTTTCCTTTTTTGATTTTTTTTTGTATTATTAAGACATAATTTGCATTTATTACCAACCAATGTCAGACTTAAAACTTTCTAGAATGTAGCTTTGTTACGGCCTTGAAAAAGACTTCAAATAAAGTCGACACGTCGGCGATTCTAAGCTAGAAGACGTTTTATTTCTACGTCCTATTCCCGTTAACACCTCGCACTATATTGTAATCAATTGTCTTGAGAATTTTGCAATTTTTTGTTAATATATCAAATGAGGCCCTCTAGTGGTATCAATAAGAACTAGGCATATCACGGGTAAGATGAGTTTAATGGAGCAATATTCTTTTACCTGATCCTTCGAGTAGTCGTGATTGTCCGTT
Source organism: Orchestes rusci (assembly GCA_958502075.1). NCBI lineage: Eukaryota > Metazoa > Arthropoda > Insecta > Coleoptera > Curculionidae > Orchestes > Orchestes rusci. Next base: position 31,098,757 of record OY293306.1, on the reverse strand, counting down.
AGCTGTTCCTTAATTTTCTAATCCATCGCTCTGGAGGATTCTTCGAGCTATTCCTCCAACTTCTCCAATTTCCTCGGTTTTTAGTGTTCGATGCCGCACCGAAATATCCAATTTATTTCGCTATGTTTGAAGAAAGGAACAAGATGTTTGTACATCTGCCAACAGTTGGCAGCACCGTCTCAATACACTCGGTAGACCATTTACTTTTAATAATTTTTTTAATTTCGAGTATTTTTCAGACATAATCATGATCATAGAAAAGTGATCATATCCACTTTTCTATGATCAAGATAGTAAAACACACATGTAGGTATCATGAGTCATAATCTTGTAGCAAAATAGTAATTAACGTTACTAAGACGGTAAATAATGACTTTTTAAATTACGAGTCGAGATGTTTATGGACGACGCGACGAAGGAGCCGAGTCTGGAATTTCTAGACGAGTAGTTGAATCAGAACTCTGGTTGAATGACATTTAACGGCTGTGTATCGTACATTGTTTTATTTCATACTGTACCGTGAAATATCATTTACCGGACCCAAAACCAGTCCGATAAATGATACTTTACATCATTAGAGACGGAAAAAAAAATTACTTGACTACTCCAAAAATGACATTTTGCATCATCAAAGACTGTGAAATTGCATTTGTAACATGGTTTGGCTGGCGCCAAACACGATATTTTCGTTCACTATCTTATCTACACGGAAGATTTTGCGCCATTCGCAGAAAGCCTCAAACTCCTTTTGATACCTTTCCGCCGATTTGACAGGAATAAGTTTTTTTATGCAAAATTTGGTCCATTTTGCAACTTGTTCACTTAACTTAACATCATGATTGGTATCATGACTTAACATAAACGGTTGGTAAGGTATATCAGATAGGACAAACATGAGTTGTTACATGGTCTGGCTGGCGCCATCTCATGGTACGAATGTGAGGTGGACTGCCACCCTACGTGTGTGGTTCGAGAAGAAAGCACTTTAAACCGATTAAAAATAGTTATTACAGTATGAAACAAAACAATGTACGATACACAGCCGTTAAATGTCATTAAACTACTCGTCTAGGTATTACAGACTCGGCTCCTTCGTCGCCTCGTCCATAAACATCTTGACTCGTAATTTAAAAAGTCATTTACCGCCTTAGTAACGTAAATAACTATTGTTTCATACTGTGATAATTTTTTTAAATCGGTTTAAAGTGCTTTCTTGTCAAACCATACACTTGGAGTGGCAGTCCGCCTCATATTCTTACCATGAGATGGCGCCAGTCAAACCATATCACCAGTTGGGTAATAGATAGGTGAATTATATGTTACCAACATTCTATGTCAAGTTATTAATTAAAATCATGAGATGGCGCCAGCCAGACCATGCTACCAATGCAATTTCACAGGCTTTGATGATGCAAAATGTCATTTTTAGAGTAGTCAAGTAATTCTTTTTTACAGTCTCTGATGATGTAAAGTGTCATTTACCGGACTGGTTTTGGGTCCGGTAAATGATACTTTACGTTACAGTATGAAATGAAAATAGTACATATTATACAGTCTTAGACTTTAAATAAAATATAGTCTAAGTATACAGTGATAATTTGCCAAGGCGAAAATAAAGTAATACGGTGTTGAAAACTAAATTTTAAATTGTTTGAATTGTCTTTCAAAATAGCTGAAGGATTCAGTTTTGTCGAAATGACGGATATGCTATTGCATGGTTTTTGGATATTATGAAGGAATTGGACACAAAAGTGTTGGAGTATAGGTACAGGGAAAGATATCCAAATCGGCCTGTCGGCGCATACCAAACCATCAAACATTTGCGGCTCTTGAAAAACGCCTTCGCGAAACCGGTAGTTTCACTCCTGTAACTCATGATACTAAAACTTTAGTATCATGCCTGTAACTGTCAATTATGGACGACAGCCTGCCATAAGTACTCCGGGAAAGCAAATTTAATTTACGGACAAAGCATGTTTTACAAGTAGTGGTGTAACGTGTAACCAACTCACATAACGAAAATGTTTATGCTGATGAAAATCCACAAAAGTAACATTATCAACATAAGTTTAGGATTAATGTGTGGACAGGAATCATTGACAATTTCATTATCGGTCCTGTCATATCTGCGAATTTGAACACGGCTTAATGGTGTGAATTGTTTAGAACAGTTACAAAATACTCTGCCAGATTTATTAGAAGATCTGCCATAACAACTTCGACGAGTAATGTGGTTTATGCCTGATGGTGCTCCACCACAATTTGTTTTAAATGTTCGCAATTATTTTCATCAAGAGAATGCAAACAGATGGTTCGGAGGAAGAAATGACGCTCTTGTAAAATGGCCACCACGCTCACGCTCACCGGATTATTTTTTATGGGGCTCTTTAAAAATGATGGTATACTCCAGACCGATTGATAATGAAGAAGGATAATTGTGGGGAAGAATCCAAAATGCAGTCAACATTGAGAAACGATGCGGAATTGACAGTGTACGTTTAAACTTTTTACATCGTACTTTGTACTTGTTAACGGAAGTCATTTTGAACAATCATTAATTGTTTATGATAATTAAATTTAGTTTTGTGTGATACATAAATTGATTAAAAAATCCAGCAGTTACTATCGAAAATTTTATCTTCAAACATAACAGAGCCAAATAGATTGGATATTTCGGTGCGGCATCGATCACTTAAAACCGAAATTTCTCGAAAATGGCCCACTTAAGCGGATTTTATCAAGAGTACCTTTTATGCCTGGAAAAGTTCAGGTAATTATTTCCTTACTGAAAAAAATTAAAATCTATGATGACAAAGTTATGGCCATTTTAAACCAAATGATGTGCATTGTATAGCGCCCTCTAACGGCCACAGTCAAAAAGTGTCCATATTCGGGTTTTTTTTTATCTCAAAATACAACCGAGTAGCTACCAATTTATAAAGTAATTGAAAAATGATCATAAATTTTTAAAAAATCGATTTTTATCTTTCAACTTTACCACCTATTATCTCGAGAACGGAGCAATTTCGGACAAAGGTAAGTTGCTTTGAATCGGTTTATTCTGACCTCAGGAATATGTGGTAAGATTTTGTACAGACCTTTTAGAGAAACCCTGTATATCCTTCGTCAAAACTCCCAGGCAAATCGATACTACACAGTGGTACCCAATCCTGCTTTTCAGGACAAATACCGGCGATTTCGAGTCCGATGCGATATGGCTAGTATGTTGTTTGTTCTGACCGTCTCGCGACTGTGAGAAGAGTAGCTGAACACATGTTTTGTGGTTTCGTCACAATACGTTATACGATATCTACACCATCTGTGAAGTCGTAGGACCAAATTCTTCTTCTTTGGATGCATATATCATATATCCACTAATGGATGTTCGCGATCACATTTCCCATATCCGCTCTATTTCTTGCAGTATGCATACTAGGGTCAGCATGTCGTGTCGTCCGGTCCACTGTCGTATATTGCGAAGCCAGGATATTTTTTTTCTGCCCATTCCTCTTCGACCCATACAAAAGTACCGACCATAATTCTTTAACGAAATTTAAGAGCTGCTGAAACTCCCCAAAAAACATGATGTGAACATAGTTATGGGAGATATCAACGGGAAGATAGGCAGAGGAACATTCGAGAGTGTCGTCGCACCCAGGTGACATGGAACTAGAAACGATAGAGGAGATCGCCTACTGCAGTTCTGCCAACAAGAGAATATGACCATCACAAACAGGACAAACACCTGGTTTCAGCTACACCCTCGCCGCCTTTTGACATGGAAATCACCTACGGACACTGCGGCTAATCCTGTACGGAATCAAATAGATCTCATTCTTATCAACGGAAGATTCAGCTCATCGGAGCAAAGAGCTTGTACATATCCCGGCGCGGATGTACCATTAGACCACGTGTTACTAACAGCACTTATAAAAGTGTCCTTGGCAAAAAGAGCTGAGACAGCCACGAAACCAAAAATAGCTTACGAAGAACTGGAAAACAATGTAACAAGAGATGTGATCGGCAATGATATCAACACACAAATACAGAACGTTACATCAACCAGCGACAATAATGATTCAACCAACGCAAGGACAGAAATTACACAAATTGTGACAAATATAACGAAATACAAGTTGGGATTCAGAGTCACTGATAGAAAGCAATAATGGATGACCAATGAGATTTTGAACTTGATGAACGATCGTAGATCCCACAAAAACAAAGATATAACATCAAATACTGGAACATACAAAAATAATAAGATCGAAAATTCGTAAAGCTAAAAATGAATGGCTGAAGCAGGAATGCACAGAAATGGAGTATTATAAAGACAACACGATTCTTTTAAATTGCATACAAAGGTGAAGGAAACAGCGGGAACATATAGAAAAAGAAATATGGGCATTTTGAACAATGAGAACAACCAAATAGTTTTAGAGAGTGAAGAGACAAGAATGTTTTGGGAAAGATACATCGAGGAGCTATTTGTTGGAAACAGAACTACCTACACAAAGTATAGAAAATGGCGAATGCTTATCGGGACCATCCATCACCAAGGAAAAAATTAAGAAAGCTTTTCAAAGCGCGAAAAGCAACAAATCATCTGGCCCAGATGAAATCCCGTCGATATACTGAAGCTTCTCGACGTCAGATGCATCAACCATAGTATAATAAACAACCATCAACACGCTACACCAAATATTCAATATCATATTGATACCGGTAGCTATCCTCAGCAACGGCTGGAATCCATTTTTAACCCTCTCCCTAAATCAAATGGGGCCATGCGGCGTTTGTGTTTGTTATATTAGGGTAGATTGCCTATTACTGCACTCGCTACCCCAGGTCAAGAGGAGGTGTGACAAGTGCAGCGTAGTGTAGAATAGGGTGAGGAGCTTATTTCGTGTATTTTGTAAACAAACCATGTCTCAAAACCCATAGAAATAATGTTTTATTTCTATGTCAAAACCTGACTTATAATAAAGATAAACGAACAAAGAGGAAAATTTGTAGCGAAGAATCAGTGTATATCTTATCAAATGAATTGAAATGGGTGATGAAAATAGTGAAAGTGAATGTAAACAGTCATACGATGAAGACTCCGATCAGACATACGAAATCGTTTGATCCACTCAAGAGATACAATTAGAAAGATGCGAAACTGGTAAGATTTGTATCCATTTATATTTTTTATTCTTATTCAATTTCTTTTTCTGCTTAGATTTGGAATTCGCAACACTTCTCATAAACTATCAAAAATCAACATTAGCAGCTATCTCGATCATGGTCCCAAGCCAAGCTGCAGTGGCTTATCTGGTAGAGCGATGCTAGCCTAAATCCAACCCAACCCAAAACTGTTGATAGAGTTATTATCTAAATTGTAGATATCAAGATAATCCGTTGAATAGAGCTCTGCCAATGCGAAAATGCTTTTTGAATCCAATATCCGCATAGGCAGGTACCAAAAGCACTACTTCTCAAAAAACTCTCTCTATACAGTTTTGCTTCTTCTGCGGTAAAGTGTATTTAAAATATTATTACGGTTAAGCTGTCTTCAAAATCAGAACTTCTAGATGAGATTCATCATCATCGTCGCAAACTTCAGACAATAATATAGTCGCAAATCCATAATACTTTATTTTACTATACAAATCATCCATCGTTCACACAGTTGTTTTGTTTGTTTATTTTTTAGGTTAGGGTTAGAATATCTGCAGAATCTGCACAAACGCGTTTGTTGAATCTTCTTTACACTGACAGACATGACACCAGCAGACTGCACTACCCTACCCTACACCAAAATAACAAACACATCTAATAATGATAATGGTGAACAGGTTCAAGTATTTGTGCACTTGGCTTTTTGAAGACTGGGCATCCGATAACGAAATAAACATCGCATAGAACAAGCTAGAAAAAAAAGACTGCGAAACGTACTCACCTGTTCAGATTGTGATCTGGCATTGAGACTGCGATTCGTGAAATGCTACGTTGTTCTACATTTTGGTCTGGTGAGTCCCCTGCAGGCGCGTAGACTTGCACGATATTAAGGTTGTTCGGTTTAGCTTTTAGTTTCAATAAGGCGGTGCTGTCGGAGTGCGGACTATAAAGTCGATGACTGATTTTCTAATGGCTTTAGTTATCAGGATTCCTACGCCCTTCGTGTGACTTTTATTTCCGTTTCCGGAATAGAAAAGATTTCTGCCCTCCGTGTCGCCATCTGGCCATCCTCACTTGGTTTAACCTGTGGATCATCACAGTGTACCGGGGTGTGGCGCTGGGAGCCAACAAGTAAGAATTGGGTGTCCCGTGAGGACCAGTCGTTCAAAGTTCCTAAAGCCAGACCGTTTCGGATGAAAGGTACCACCTGTCCGGCACGATCCCTACACCCCCATCAAATAACTATTATTATAGGTCAAGTCATATTTGTTAAGATAGACCCTTTAAAATTTATTAGAGGAAAAACATTTATTCGACTGTGAAAATATGACAGTGAAAATTTTATTATTTGGCATCATAGGCCGAGAAATTATGTTGAACTCAAACAGCCTCCCCTTGGTTTGACAGGAATATGTCTCTAGTCTTTTAATGTTTCAACAAGCTTAAAATCCTGGCACAACGGCAACATTTCATGTATCCTCGACACATGCATAGTTGTAAATACTACGTTGCTGGAGTTCACTTTTTTCAAGGACACATCACTGAAAATAATGATATCTTAGGTGATCAAGGAATTTTATAAAGACCTTGTCACAACGGCAACGTTATATCCATCTTCGAAACATACGTAAGAGTCAATGCTACGTTGCCCGACTTGATTTTTTTTCCAGGTAAACAAATAAAACAAAATACTTGACATAATCTTGTTAGTTTTTAATGGCAAATACATGAAAAATCAACAACAAAGTTGAAGTCATATAACAATAAGCAAAAAGAAATCAGAGTACTATAATCAAATATATAAATCAATACATATAAAATAATAAACATAAGAATGCATTGGGGTATCACAAAATTAAAAACTAATCCTACTAACACAGATCAGGGGGTGTGGAGAACACCACTACACAAAGAGGGTGAAAAATCACCCTCGATAGATTTCCAAAATATTACAAAATATCTATACAATGAATACTCGTCTATTCTAAACACATATCTAAGTTGCATTGATATAATGACTATGTTAATGTTAGATATTTAAGTATCTATATTGTCAAAATAGTTTTTGGCCCCTTCAGTGCACAAAATCAACGGGGATTTCCAAGTACGCACTCATTTAATACTGCCGGGACTAACGGAAATAACAGAAGGAGCCCAAAAATCAGTACAGTTTGGGTTTTACACAGTAAAAACCGAAAAAAACAACGTCCCAATATGAGACCGCATTAAAATGCAAATAATACTTTTCGAGATCAAACTAGACGTTCCAGGAAAAATAACTACCAGGAGGGCATGTAGATCTTTTGCGCCTGCGTAATTTCGCTGCGACACAACGGGCAGCGGTCGATTCTTTGTGCGCATGTGCTGCAAGCTACCACATGCGCACATGGCATGAATACTGAGTCCAGTTTGTTGTCCATGCATATTTTGCAGGTCATTGCTTCAATGAATCTGGACAGTTTTTCGGAGTCCTGCAACAATGAGATCGATTTTTAATTTTTTTTCTACCTTAAAAGATTTAATTTCTTATTTTGTTAGTTTCACGTCGTATCTAATCCATTTTTATAAATACTCACTTTGCAATTCTCTCCATCACAACCACTCCTCCCAGGCAGTTCCGCCTCCAAAGCAAGTCTAGCTTGACTTTCCTGATAAATTGCGCGTCTTGCATTGTCGTAAACTTCTCTGCATGTTCTTCGAATGTCGAATACGTATTTCTTTCCCAACGTTGAATCTTCATTGAAGATGGACACGATGGTTCCTTTGAGGTCCCTAATAAATTGGGCAGTGACAGCGCTACGGACTGTTTCACAACTGAAACAAACAAAAATAAAACTTGATTAAATGTGTTTAAACACTTGAACTGGGATTCCGATGTACTGAAAGAGTTCAATGTTGAAAATCATTTTTTTTTGTATTTTTTAGGGGCCTTTGTGTTTTTCTCAAAAGCGCTCATATTTTATTTTGCTAATTAATTTTTTTTGAATAGATTTTGTAACTTTTTGAAAAGATTATCGACGTTAAAAACTTTTTAGAGTATGTTTTTCCGCATTCCGGAAAATCTTTTTTAATTATGGCTCTCTTGAGAGGGTTTTTACTATACTTTTGGGAGTCTTTCAATATAGGGTCATATTTTTCCAGTTTCATCTCTCTTCACAGTATTTTTCACTTCAAACTGCTTTTTTAAAGAAGTTTATCAACTTTTTTGACGCCGTTGTCATTAAGAAATGTTTTCTAGGTATTGCATTGAGATACGTTTTAAAATTAAACGATATTTGATCTGTTTGGATTCATGGGGTAAAACACATTCTAGAACTCGAATGTCAATTATTCCAGAATTTGCTGCATTTTGAATATTCTGAACTGTTCCGAACTATTATAGGAAATTTCAAGTTAATGCAAAATCCCATCATCACAATAAACCTAAAACAAAATCTTGCCTGACATTTCCCATCTTTTTGAAGTTTTCTCCGCTATATGGAAAACTCTATTTAACTTTCTTTTATCTCAAAGAAAGCATTCGTTTGGAACAGGATTAAAAGTTATTAGAAAACTTAATAAGAAAATTCCGCGATCGATCAAAAAACTGTTGATTAAAATTCACATTGACGGGGGAAAACGGAATATGCTTAATAATAATAAAAGAGATTATTTATTTCTATTTTTAAAAGGCCATGTTAATAGTGTCATTGGCACGTTAAATTGGCACACTTTGAGTGCGTGATTTGGAAAATGTGTGGCGCATCAAAACAATCAACGAATTATTTTTCATGGATATACCAACAGGAGTATTACAGTCTAACTAGCAGGATGCAGGAGCACTCACCTATAAAATGCATGTTTCTCAGTGATAGCTCGATACAAGCTGCTGGCATTGTGACTGGAATCGAGTTTAACTTCCAAAAGAGTTTCCTTGTTTTCGCAGGAAAAGTATTCAAGTTTGAAAGTTCTTCGGTGCGAGGATGCGCTTACGATGTTGGTGAACGAGATGAGCTGTTTTTCGGTGCTGTTTTTGTCATAGATTGTGATTCCTGCAAGAAAGAACAAAATATAGTTTGTTTTATACTTGGTTGTTTTAATATCTGCTTCAATTTTAGTATGAATAACGGTTTCTTTTGTGTTTTATTCTTCAAGTTTTTGTTTATATTTTCTATCACATTTAAATTGAACTCTTGTTTCGTGTGCTCTATACTATATGGTTTGCTTCATTTAATATTTTGTTCCTCGATTTGAATTTAATTCAAAATAATTTATAAAAATATTGTGAGATTGGGATTCTTGTAACGTTTTGTTTGTTTTGATGTTATTGATTTTTTTGTTCATTGACATGCTGTATACTAAAATTTTATCTGCATTTTTCAACATGGTAAATTTTAGACCAGTAGAACTTCGTGTTTTTTTTTAATTCTCTGTTTTTTTCACTTTTTAATATTAATAATTTTACCTCTTTTCAAGTACAGAAAATGGTTATCTTCAATTTTTTCTTTTTAAATGAGTTTGTCAACTGTTTTGACGATCTTGTTCTTGCTTTTTAAGATGTTTTTGTTCCTTTTAGAGGTTTTTTCAAGTAAGGTGATTTTTTCCAATACATATTCTTTTTTTACAGATTCTTTTTCACTTTAAAGGCTTTTATTTGACTTGGATTTTTTTTTGAAAAAGTTTGACAACGATTTATACATTTATTAATATTTTTCATATTGCAGGTGTTTTTTTTTATGTAGTGTGGTTTCCACGACTTTTATCTTTTTTTTAAGCTTTTTACGCTTTGGTTGTTTTAACTTTTTTGTTTGTTCGTTAATTTTTTAGATATCTGTCCATACATTTGTATCTTTATATTTTTGTTCATTTTAGAACGGCTTTCAGATGATTTTTTCATGTGGGGTGGTTATTTCCACTTTTATCTTTTTTTAGAGTTTTGTTGACACTTTAAAGGGTTTTCACTGTTTTAGGTTTTTTTTCTTGGATAGGAGTAAAATTTTTAAAGATATTTGCACTTTGAGTAATGAATGCAAAGTGGTTTCGAATGGAAAATTTTGGAAATAAACATAGGAGGATATGCATGTAAATATGATGGAAAAATCCATTTTTTGAATTAAAAAAAATGTACGAGAGCGAACAACAAAGTTATAACTATTTGACTGAGTGAAAAGGTGTGTAAGTTGCGCCCCCTACAAGTAAGAGCGATTCCGAGCTCAGATCTGAATTCAGCATGTCAAACAACCTCCATAAACTAAGGTTTCATCAATATAACTTGATTATTTCGAAAGCTATTCAAATAAATCGAGAATAAGAAATTCAACTTACTTTGACAGCCTGTATCTCAGTTAATACCTATCAACTTTTGGAAAAGACAAGTTTGGGGCGATCGCAATATTTTTGTGTGGGGAATCTGATGTTACCGTATGACCCATTCTTTTTGAGACACCCTGTATATCAAGTGTTTACACCTTATAAGATGTTATTGTGTTTTGCGTTTTTCCTTTGCTCTAACTGTTTCCTTAAGAGCAATTAATTGAGTCATATCTGCAGAGTTCTAACGGCAAAGAGCATTGAAAAACTAATTTCCCCAATAAAAAACATTTATTGAATAAATATGCCAATCAACTAGAACACGACCGCAGCTGCATCTCTCTATATCGCTGATAGGTAATGTCAATATTTTGAAAAGCAATTTCCGATCAATAATTCAAATATTTACGTTTTCAAGCGTACAAAATTCTCACGTTCATTTTACTGCGTATACATTGTGTGTTTATCACAAGTATGATCTAGTTAATTTACTTTTTTGTTCGTCTCTGTAAATAACTTGGTTACCTAATAATTGATGGAAACAAGCGTAAATGACAAGAACAAATTAAAAAAAAGCTGATGAATAAAAATACATATGAAAGATATTCTCAACAATCCAAATGAGAAAGATAATGTAATATAACAAAAGCAAATAAATAAAATTAGCTAATACTAGTGGAAGAAATAGACTCACCATGAGGCCCAACTCCCAAATAAATATTCGCAGTAGTTTTCGTAAAAACCTCCTCCCCAAATGACTCAAAGTCGGAAATCTCCTTCAACAACCAATACTCAGCAGTGGCTCGCTTCATTCCTTTCAACTTTTTATGCTCAGAAATGATCCTCTGCAACAAATCCGTTGGTTTTGGAGTCTGACAGTCACTGGTAACTGTGGAAGCCTATTGAAAAAATATAATTAATAACCTTTATTCTAACAATATTAAGTATCGTTTTGACTCACCTGCACATACAAATTATGGGGAGGATGCAACGAGTCATAATCCTCACTCTCAGCCTGAGCTATCAAGGCGATAACCCGAGCCACTCCTTCCCAATCATTGGTCAACAATCTCTTGTCGATCAGATCTGATCTTGCATGAAGATAGAACTGATGTCTGTGGAGAGGAAAATGAGATCCGGCTCGAAGGACCAAGGAAACAAACAAACCTTGTATTTTCCTGCAGCAACAAATGGGGGGGCACCCAAAATTTCACTCTGAGGGCTAGTCTGAGGGGGGCTGTGTGGCCGTGACAGTTTACTTGTCTGTCAATTGGGTTGCGCAAGTTTAGCCATAATTCTTCGCCTTTTGTGTTTTCGTATTTTAGGCCAAAGTAATCGGATTCGTTGGAAATGCCCAAGTTGCTGCATATCTGGAAAAAATCCAATTTTTAGTTGGTTGAAGAGTTTCATTTCCATGGCAAAAAGTTATAAAAAATTCTTAACTGCATTAATATCAATCCAGCATGGCGTGCTTGAATTTTAATTTTCCGTAAAAGAAAATCCGAAAGGGAATTCTCATTAGAGGGATACATATACAGGCGTTTTTTTTGAGACGGAACATAGGGATTCCCATGTTAAATTTTCAGTCCCGTGTTAGCAGTACTTCTATCCAAAGTACCCGGCTAAAGCTTGGCGTAGATAAACTTTGGTGCCTAGAGATTATGTTTTTTCATCAATCAACACAGAATAAATTGAAAAAAGATAAAAAAAATGTTTTTATCAATTGGAAAGTGAAACTTTTTTACTAGCCTTGTATATGCCACTGTCAACCAATAACTTCATTGTCAAATTGTAATTTGATTTATTTCTAACAGTATAATACGATTATAAAAATCAAACATTATTTTCTAGATAAATTGTTCAAAATGTCCCCTATTAACGGCCAAGCAGTATCCTTAATGGTCATAAAATTAAAAAAAAATTTTTTGGTTAAACAAATTGACAATGAGGTTAGACACGTCAGAAAATTGGTTGTCGCCGTCATTAAAAGTAGAACTTTCTTTCGAGTCTTTCTCCAAGTTATTCTGGCGTAATTGATGGACAAACTTAATTTCGAAGCACCAAAGTTCATCTACGGCAAGTTTGTACTACGAATAGAAGTATTGCTAACATGGGATTGAAAATTTAACATGGGAATCGCTATGTTCCGTCTTAAAAAAAGCGCACTGTATATATTTTTATGTCCAAAAACCATTGTTCATCTTCGAATAATTAGCACGTAATTAGGGTGATAAATTAACAATAGCCTCTTATCAGTAATGCATATCAACACGAAATGGGTATAAAACAAAGGTCGCAAAAATATTGGACTTTGGCAAAAATAATAAACTTATCAGGATCACGGTGAATTATTGATTGATTATGATTGTCAAGCCCGAGTTGTTGTTTTGTATATTTTTGATTTCAAGAGCCTCCATAACCAATAATTATAAATTCGCTCCTCTAACCGCATTTCCCATAACGTCCCGAGTCCATGAAAAAGCATATTTCATTTGGGCTAAATGTGTCATCCGCAATAAGTCTAAAGTATGATTTATGAATTTCCAGAGATATCCCGATAAAACTACGCCATATATGGCAATTTTCCTGGGAATTGGGTTAATGTTACTACGAATATACATTAGCCGGTATCTGTGGAGTTATCAGCCGGTGAATAAACCAAGCCTGGTTAAATTTAGACGATCAATAATAGCCTTGACACTTTTAGATAATATTCGAGGTCTTTTTCCTCGGGGTAGAATGAAAAATTCAAATCCGATATTGCAACACGGAGTTCCCTTTTCATGCCGACATCACTTTTCCTCGTTAAATGACTGAAATCGTGAATATTCATTGCTGGACATTTTCCAGAGTCTTGAAATAAGCACAAGCAATATCGTTTAATTCCGGAAGATGCAAATGTTTTGTTTCGCTTTAAGAGATTGTTTGGAGCTGATAAGAAATCTCTTTAGTGTTCCTTTGTGGAGCATTTTTAGCTCATTTCTCATCTATTTAGAGAAAAGTTACCGCAGAATGGATAACGTTGAAATAGTCTTTTCATTCAAATCTCTCGCAAATTATAATAATAGCGATCGCTTGAACGGAGTACAAACTAGCCCGTTAAAGCTCCTTCTAGTGTGGAGTTAAACTCAATGAAACAAATTTCTATGGGAATCGTGTACAACATGAGCTGTGCAGTAGCGCCATCCACGGGAGGATTATAGTAAGGAAAAAATATCTATGCAAATAGAAGAAAAAAAATAGAGCAAGCTTGAAAATTACTTAAGTCAATTATTCAAAAAATTATCTGCAATCACAGCCACAATCAACAACCCACTGAACCACAACCAAGGCCCCCTTACAATGACCTCGCCTCTCATTAGCAGTTCCCATGGTTAAATCCTTTTTTGTATAAACAGTTCAAAAGGTACCATGCGATGGTACCCCAAGCAAAGGAAACGGCGGGTACAAAGTCCAAGCCGTGGGTTTCGAGAATTTGTGCCGGCACACGACTTGGACGCGTGGTCGAGCATCTGGGTTGAGTTCCAGTTTTCGCGTTGCATGGTATTGAAACGGTATTTTTTTCAAATATCAAGTTGATATATCTCTTACCAGATAGGTATAAGAAGTTTTAAAGCACTTGTCCTGGTTCAAAACTCCGTAAATGCAGCGGAGATTGACCATAACATGGATGTTAAGAAAAATTGATTGAAATATTATTCCACAAATTTTACAACAGCACAGGAATAAATAATAATTTTAATCAATTTCTAGACACGCCCAACACCTTCATGATGGTTAATTATTTTCATGGAATGAGAACCAACAATCCAACAATATACATTTTTTTTACAACTTGAAGATGTTGGCATAAAGGGACGAGACACGGTTGATAAAACTTGAACTGAGAATCATTATACCGCAACTTCCTCTGCTTATAGATAAGAATTAACTATCAATGATAATTGAGAAACAAAGAAAAACGTTTTCAGACTGTTTTACAATAACTTCTTTTCAAGCACTTGAAAAGTTATTGTTAACGCTTAAGCAATATTAATCCGTTGATAATAACTTAAACTTAATAGAATGAACACAGTCACTGAAAATTAGTATAAATTTTTTGTTGATTAATGATGAATTTTATGTTAATATGAAATAAAAAACTAACATAATAAGATGAATTAAAATAAAAAAATCATATTACAAAAATAACCCTTCAAGTGTTTGAAAAACAATTGTAAAGAGCTTGGATCACAAAAAAGTGATAATAAACATAAAATTAAAATCGTCAAAACCTTTAAAAACAATAATGGAAAGAAATTAATTATTGTGAATACATTTCGGAAAATAAAAAATTAAAATTACTAAAAACCCTCATCAATCTTGAATCCTTCCCCCATATAAAATATCAATAAAAAAGATTAAAATCAAATTGATAAACACGTGGTTAAATGGGTCACATGCTTGGAATTCTGTTTCATAAACAAAATCCATTCAATCGACTCAAAAATAACAGACATTGACAAAACTCCACACAACAAAGTAGTTGCATTGCAACAGTGAATATCGGCGACACGGCTCACGTCACGTATTCACAGAGTCACACATGGACTTTGATCGGAGACCTACATGTGCCGGATTATTATGCCAATTTTTTTTTTACACTGGAAGCTCACTCGACATTGTTGCCATTCGACCAAACCCACTTAGAGCATTTATCAGCAGATAAACAATGAAACATATCAACAAGTCAATTTTGCAGGGAATCCAAGGCACTGCATGTAGGCGGGACGCGGTACAAAGTCCGCGCCGAACCTACTTAGTCACTTTGCCAAACGAGGTTCAAGGATTGGAGATCGAAAATTTATTATTTTGTTTGAGAGCGTATGCTGATGATTTGGATTTCAGGTTTGGTACCGAAGAGCTTATTCCTCTTAAAATGTATTTGAAACAGATCTAAACATTCAAAAACTATTCATGTCGCTCGTGTCAAAAAAATGCCTGAATAAGTTGCTTTTAATGATAAAAACTAATATAAAGTTATTTTTAAATGCTCAAAGAGCTAAAAGTTAAATATTCAGTGAACCTTCTAATAAGTCCTCTGATGCATTAACGAGTAGATTTATTAATCTTGAAAAATACTCTGAAATGTAATGAAAACTTTAGAGAAACAGGAATTCATTCGAAAAACATTTATAAATAATTAAAAAGGTTATAGGTAGTAAGTATTATAGGTTCACAAGAAATTTCAATCAATATCTTATGGTTAAAAGTTCTTGTAATAATATAATTTTAAATACATATTGAGAAGTAAAAAAATTGTTCAAGACTTGGAACGTTCTAATAAGTCCACTAAAAGTTTTTCTCAAGTAGTTTTAAGCTATTAAAAGACTAAAACTATCAAAAAAATTATTGTTTTATATACCGAGTTTCTGGTAAAACTTCAAAAAGACAAAAACATGTTCTAGAAAATTTTAAAATTAGGTTTTGACATCAATAACAAAATTTGAAAGATAATTCCAAATCTCATCAAAATCTTTAGAAAAAAAAGTGATAATCAGTTGTGAAGACAAATTTTAAAGTGTCTAAGAACCTTGAAAATGAATAAACATGTTTAAGGTGTGTTTATAGACTCGTCTCCATTATTTTATCTACTTTAAATATAACGCTGAAAAATTATGAAAAAAAAGATCAATTGTATGCTTAACACCATTTAAAACTTTTAGGTTTAGAATCGAGAAACTCAATGAAAAATTACTAAAGATTTAGATGGCTTGAAAGTCAGGAAAATGATGAATAATGAATGAATAAATGTGAAGAAAATTTGGGTGAACCTTGACTGTCATAAAATTCAATAAAAATCATTGTCCCAGAAAAAAAAGATATCGTTTTGATTTTTGCACCAGAGGATTCAACATGAAATGTTCTAAAACTTGATGTAAAAATACAGGGTATTATGGGAAAGTTTGAATTTGGGTCAAAATTCAGAATTGACTGTTGCTTAAAATTGGAAAACTATGTACACAAGATTATGTTGATGTTGATAAAATTAACATTATTTAATCAATAATTTCTCGACCTGTTTCCAACAAACTTAGCCAAAACTCCCAGCTTGTGTCACTGCATATTTGTCCAACGAAATTGGGACAAAAATAGTCAAATCACGACCTCAACTCGTGTTTTGCAATTAGATGAGATTTACTTCTCAAACTCTCAAACAGATAAGATTTGTTCAGTTAACAAGCAACCACTTTTTTCCTGTATGTGCACGTATAGTTCTTGTTAGTGAAACACACAAAAATTTATTTCAGGAAACAGGGGAAGTTCCAAAATAACTTTCGTTATTTGGGGACTGTTTGTTGCGGTTTTCAACAGCGATTGCTACTAAAGTTCTAATAACCGATATAAAACAGACATTATGGGTGGTTTCGATTGAAAATTGGATTTTTACGATCGGCAGCAGTGATTGAACATCAATCATCATAAAAGCGGCTATAAGAAAAGTTTTTCCAATTAAGAAACGCAAACAGCTAAAACCAGTCCTGGCGCTTTTACCTGGGTTTTAAGCTATTTTGACAAAAAGGGTTTTAATTATTCGTTTCAGGCGGGACGTTTTTAGGTCAAAAGGTCTCATGGGGAGCGGAAAAATCAATTTTTATATCACACCACAAGACAGAAATGACAAGTTCACTATCAACAGATCTGATGTGAAAAGGAATTTGAGCAGAGCGAGATCTTCAATGGAAACTACTTCTTGTTTCGTTGTCAACAGGTTTTACTGGAACATTTTATGTATTGCAGTTGCAGATGACGTTCTCAAACAATCTTTAATCCTCAGGATCCGTATCTCCAATGAAAAAACTCAGAAGTTTATTATTTCAAAAAAAAATCTCAGAGGTACTATTGTGAAGATAAAAGTTCATCAAGTAACACTAGTTACCTACATAAGGTGCATGCAATAACGTAAGAGAAATTTTGACAGCAGTTACATCAAAACCTGTAATTCCAATCAGAATCTCTTTTGTGATAATTATTTTTATTTTTCAGAGCAGTAGTTTGTTCCCGATATTTTTTTTCCCATATTGGATATTGATTTCGGTTGTTTTTTTGTAGTTTAAATAATTATTATTGGCCCAATAAGCTACATGGTTTTGTAATTTGTTGATCATGTCCCTACCAAAATAAGACTGCTGCTGGTGCGCCTGCGCAAATCCACTCCCCACTTCCAGTTCACCGGGACCACAGTGAGTAATTGAGATTTGCGTTTGCGCAAACTTTAGGCAACGACCCTTGTGTTGCTCATTTTGAGATCGGCGAGAGTATGAGGTTCACGTTTGCGCAAACGTCGAGACCGAGGTCGAGACATTGCAGGAAAATGCTCTCAAATTCCGTCAGATTGCTCAAACTCTCTAACTGATGATTCAGTGAAGTTTTTTTGGACGTGCGCAATTCATAATACAGTGAATTTGCAAGGAAATGTGCACCATTATCAGATAAAAGCCCTGAAATTATGCTCACTTATCTAGGCGAGTGTGTAGCACAAGATGTTGGACCATTTAAGTTTAGCTAGCGCTGGAAATTACCGAGATGAGGGAGCATAAATTAAAAGATATGCGATGGCATATTTCATTTTAGAGCAGGAAATGGAAAAATCTTGAATTAATAACAGTCACCTGCAGAGGTTATTTATTTGGTGCAAATCCCATTAAACCCGGTAATTATATGAGAATTGGTAATGCATATAGCGGCAGCATGAATAAATGAAAAATCGTTTCAATTGTGCCGCCCAAACAATGGAATTGTTTTCGAGCATACACCTCCAACCTATTAAAATTTGCTCGCTAATCAGTTTGCCGGATTAATTTGTTTGTTTTGATAAATCGCAATTGCAATACTCTCCAACAGGTATTAAAATGTGCAACGAGTGAAATTCTTTTATGTGTGGCGAGAATTGGTAAACAAATATGTGAATGACCTTTACGGCTTGCATTAAAATTTATAGACTTGTTTTGATGAGAATTGATTTTTGAAACCCCACTCGAGTATAGAAGCTAAAATATTCATTGCCGCAAAAATTCAAGTGCCGTTATCTTGGTTTCTCCGTTGATCTCCCCTTATTTTTTTTTGCATTATTCGCTGAATTCTTTAAAGTAATTTTTCAAAAATTTGCCTCATATGGCATGCAAAAATCCCATAATTGAGTCACGTAACTTTACATAAAAATTCAATGGCTGATTGAATATGCATAAACCGACACACACACCACACACCCCATAAAGGAAATTCAACGTCGCACAAAATTCGTTTATTTTGCATGGGAAAATATGAAATACGGCGATATAAATATTACCTGCAATTTCCATCAAAACCAAATGTTTATGTTATTCCATGCACTATTGCGGTTTATCTCACGTATGCATTGTTTTGTTTAAATGCGTTGCATTGTATTATTCATTGCGAAATATACAGCGTACCGGGTGTCTCTTAAACCAACATAACCCAAAATTTAAAAAAAAATCGAAAAGGTTTGTCCAACAATCAAATTTGATGTTCTAGATTGCTTCTTCCATGCACTCTGCGGATTTTTTCTAAAACACTTTTCACCATTTCATACTCTTATAGTTTTTCCCACTTTCCATAATTTTGTTAGTATTTTATTTATTTTCCATTCTTCATTTCTTTTATCTCTCATCAATTTGTTTAGTTTTGACTACTCAACTCGCTATTTAATGCTTTCAGATTTTACGTTATTAGCCTGGTTATTGATAATAATAATCCATTTTTACTTTTTCTTTCTTTTTATTTTTATTTGATGATTATTTTCAACTTTATCAATCTTAGTCCCCTCTTTTTGATTTTTGAATCACTATCAAATTTTTTTATCATGTAGTTGTGCTAATTTTACAATTTTCGATTTTCTCGTTTAAATTGTTGAATATATTTTTTTTGTGGAATTTTATGAATTGAGTAGATATAGGTATATGCATTAGGTTTTCATTCACTTACTTATATCTTTTTAATGTTACGTAACTGACCAACCCTTAAATGTTGTGATACTGTCGAACAATTCAAAAGACTGGTCAGGGAATACGTTTGTAACAACTTTTAACTCGTTTGTCCTTTATGTAGGTGTTTTTACGCTCATACTTTTTTACATTTATACAATTCACTTTTATACACTTTATACATTTTACTTTTGATATAGTGTTAATTTTTGTTTATCGAACTACATGTGTATATACCTTATAGCTTTTTGCTAAATAAAGATTATTATTATTACTATCTCATTTTTTTTATTAGGTATTAACATTATTTTCAATTTCTTTTCAGTTAGGTAAGTCTATTGCAGTTATGTTATTTTCCTATTAAAAATTGTATTTCATGATTTTTACTAGATTCCTTCGTACTTAACATAGTGCAATTTTCAGTGATCTTTTAAGAATGTTGTTTTACTGTCGCTGCGCAAAAACAAAAGATAAAAGAAAAAAATATATTCCAGACATAGCGTTACGTCTTTCTCGCAAACAAATCCATAAATCAATCGCCAATGGAAAAAAGAAACAAATTAATTTTCCACGATTTGTTATCTGGGAGTAGATTTTCTTGCTCCTGCAGAAACTATCAATCACCCTGGGCTCTAAGCAGTTAATTGCGGTTAATACTTGATTTTTTCTCCTGCCAACAGTACTGCTAATTCTAAATTTATTCGCGCATAAAAACCGCCAAGTAAATGCGGGGACAAAGTCCATCACGTTCTCTCATACAGGTTGTAATTTTTTTCAAGGCTTAAATTCCAAATGAAAAGAAAGAGTTACTTACGTAAGGAAAGGTCATGTATCAATTTGAACTTTGTTTCCTGAAACTATGATTTTTTTTTCGAGGTTTTGACTGTTTCGAAGCTGTTGGTTTCAGGTTTTAGACTTTGAGGTTGTCATCACTAGACAAGAATAGAACAATCATTATGTTCTAGGATTTATTTCTACATTTTAACTGACAAATGAAATGAGCGTTACAACTCATGTCTTGTCAAATCAACAACGACTTTCTAAAAACGTGTTTTGGTGTTTAAAGAAGATGGCCCTTGTCATGCAGTTGTCAATAACGTCAAACGTGATATACTAAGTTTTCGCTGTATATTGATGGATTGTTCGAAACAACTTTTCCAGTCACGTCAAGTCGAGAGTATATCTTATTTACGCTCTTTTCAACAAATTCAATTTTGCCCACAATCACCTTTTTTATCGGTAATTGAGCAAAAAGCCCTTCATGGGAAGGTCTGAGTGATGGAACTCATTAACACGTAGGAAACTGCCAAATGGAAACAAAGCGGCACGTTTATTTTAATTTGCCAGTGTTTTTCTGTTGGCTTTTTTTTTAATTAAAACACATATTCGGTGAAATTGCGTTTTGATATGGTTTAAGTCTAATCCCATTTTAATTGAAACTGATATTTTACCATAAGCTTTGTTCTTTGTTTTGTTAGCCAGAGATAAGGGTTTAGTTGGTGGAATTAGCATGCGTCAGTGACTTGGCGCCGCCTACTTTCCTACCCCGTTTGATAATGGAACATCATCACATCATCACAATTCATTAATTTTTTTTGCTCGTGTATTCTCTATTGGTCTCTTGATTACTCGTTTTAGTTTTCACAATTTAAGTTTTTTAACGATTTGTACCTTGATGATTTTGCTTTTGTTACAGACGTTTTTTCAGTATTTTTCCGAACATCCTATACCTATTTGTAATACACTTAGGTTATGTTCTAAGTTCTTAGTTATTAGTAATGTCGTTTCTACGATCTTCTAGTTTAATTTTTATTTTTCCAGTTTCCATAATATTTTATCAAACGTTTATTTATAATTTTGAAAATTGGTAAATTCCACTGAACATCGATCGTTTTAATGCGAGTAGATCAAATAAAATAGTCCTCAAAACAGTTACACTCCGTAATAAATGCATTTTCGACAAAAAAAATACAAATTCAAACCAACACGGACGAATTCGAGTGAAATTGGAATAAGTTTCTGAGTTAACTGTCATTTTTATGTATGATATGAGTGATATGACGTTATTGACACTTGATATTGTTGTCATTTCCAAAGCGCAGCTCCACTAGCTTTACGAGATTTACTCTGCGGAGGTTCAAGCGGGCAAAACTTTCCCAAAGTTTGAAGTTTCACAACAAAAAACCATTTCCGTCCTATAATATCAAACTAGTTTCAGTTGAAACAGCTTATCAGACATGTCAGACCGTCCAAAGCCAAATTTCCTACAACTAGATTATTTCGGAATTTGCTTCACGTCTGATAGACATGATTGAGCGGATTCTATTACAGTAGTTGAAGTTGAAACCGGTTTCTTTTTTGTTTTACCGACACAACAATCGATTAGAAAGCTCCAAAACTTCAATTTTCCTAAACCTCAAACCCGATTAAATTCCTCGAGAAATAAGGGGGATTGAGTTGTTAGATTGAGAGTGAGATTAAAGCGCTATTGAGGGGATTGTCACTTCGTCGCATGCGATGGGTGGATATAAAACCCTCGATAAAACCATAATTTTATAGAATTTAAATTACGTGACTGGATGTATTTTCCCAGCCTCATAATTAAATTTCTATTGTTAATTGAAATGCACGAGATGAGCAGGAATTTTTCTATTGAATGCAAATAATTTATTTGCCAGAGAATCAACACAGCGAACAACCTTAACTACTTCCATAACTCTCAACTTGAGCCACTTGTTACTTCTGTAAGACTCTGTGGAGTTGGGAAAAATTCGAAGTAATTTAAAACGAAGTTTCAGAAAAAGAGAAAGTAGTGCACTGATTTCTTGTGTTCTACAAAATCCTAATAATAAGATATGCAAGATAATAACATTTGGGAAAATATCCACAAGAGTTTAATGTCAAAAATCCAACTTTGACCTGTCACAACTGAGAAAACAATCAAAAACACCCGTCAACTGCCCTAACGACTTTATTTGGTTAGCGAGAAGCTTGGTTAATTTTCTTTATATCGCTTTAAATCTGAAAAAGTCTCTTATTTTTTCATTTTTCCCATTTGATCTTTCTAGAACTGGACACAAAATCACTCAATCACAAAACAAAATCACTCACATTGACATTTTGGTGATTTTGGTCCATCACCATGGCCACTTTTGGAAAGCTCTATTAATTAACCATTGAAGACTAATTTATTGAAGCCAAATTTGTATTTGACCTTTCACAAGTGGGGAATCAAAATTACCCACCCT
The DNA here is from genome assembly GCA_958502075.1 of Orchestes rusci. Taxonomy (NCBI): domain Eukaryota; kingdom Metazoa; phylum Arthropoda; class Insecta; order Coleoptera; family Curculionidae; genus Orchestes; species Orchestes rusci. Next base: position 31,076,073 of record OY293306.1, on the reverse strand, counting down.
GATACCTATGTATTATATTATTATAAACTCTTGACATTATGGCCTATTAAACTGTTGAGGGGCCTAAGGAAAGTTAAGTTGATTATTTCTCAAGAACCGTCCGGATTTTTTTTTTTTTTTTTTTGATTTGTCCCATTTGGTCGTTCACAAGTGGAAACAAATCGCAACATCAGAATACAAAATCACCCAATTCGACATTATTGCACAAACTTTTAGGCGACCAGAGGGATGCTTAGTAATTATTCATATTTATCAAAAACAATGCATAGGCAAAGATTAAACTCTTTGACATAGGCATGTACCTATTCATTTTTTTTTTTTCATTTTGTCTCATTTGGTCGTTCACAACTGGAAACAAAATCAAAATCGCCCATCTGACAATCATCATTTTGTTTCAACATCAAGGACATTCCTCATTTGTTCTTCCACAACTGAACAAAAATCTTGATCACCCATCGTCGATCCGAATACTTTGATCCATTATTAAACCCATAGTTGGATTATCATTTGTATTCGATAATTTGGCATTAACACCAATGATTCCTCGACAACTGGAAACTGGAAAGACAATCAAAATCACCCTGCCAGACTCTTTGAAACCTATGAAACCATTAATTTCAGACCAGACTGGATTTTTGGATTTTTTCACCGTCGATTTGGCAATTAAAATCAAAATTTCTTTTTCACTCCCTGTATCAAAAGGTATAAATCAAATCGCACACAATTTAATCCATTCTTAATTAAGCAACACAAACCACTTGAACGATGGACTTTGAACGCTACCTGTGAAAAGTGGACTTTGGACTTGCGAGAAACGTGCTTGCAGCATTTCGATGCGTGATACATTTTTTTTTAAGGATTTTTTTTTTCTTCTTAATTTAGAGAAAATAGTTTACCATGTGAATATTTAAGAGACATTTTGATTCTCAAGTCAATTGTACTCAAAGTTGCAATTTTTTCAATTAAAGTTGAGTTGGTGAGTCTTGGCGTACCTAGTACCTAGGTAGGTACTCAGTTTTGAGTCAAAAGTGCAATTGACTTAAGTAACCCCCTAAAGTCTAAAGAGTGCCATACATGGATAGTTTCATATAAAATTTCATGACTTAAGTGACTTACCTTCTCAAGACACTCTTGCCCAATGGACTTGGGATCGACGCGAATCTCAAAGACAACACTGTTGGCTTGACTGATAAGACACCACATGTTGTTGCTTGTTGATTTCCAATAGTTTTTCTCTCACAAATTGAGAATTGCGCGAAAATTCGTAGTTTTCTCGGCACAAAACACTTCCATACTATGCAACAGATCGACGGTTTTTGATCGAGCCGCGGTCCGATGTGCTGGTGGGTCGGTGAGCTCTGTTTTGTTTCCGCGACCACTGTTGCCGAATGAGATGGAAAGTTGAAGGGATGAGGAAATTTGCTAGACTTGGTGGCGGCTTTACTTTTTTTTTGTTGGCCATCGACGAAGGTTTCAAAGGGTGTTTCACAAATATTGCTGGAATGATTTCTGAGGTATTTTTTAGAAAAAAAGTCTTAGAAGTCTGGAGAAAGTCAAGTTCTGATAAAATTTTTGAAATTTTTTGCACAGATCTTATTTTGCATCTAAAGTTTATGCAGTGCATAACATTTCGATATTTCAGAGTGAGCGGTTTCGAAAATATTGAAAAAGGTTTCAGGGTGCTGATGCATCGATGTAGAAGATTGGAATTTTCTCAAAAATTACCACGTAAGTATATCGAATGTACAGGGTGTTTCCTTATAATCTGCCACCCCTTTAGAAAGTCCATTTACAAAGATGAAAAAAAAATGTTTCAATATAAGTTTCATGATTTTTCCTGAAGATTTTATAATAACCAAGTGAAAGAACATAATAATATCTTTATTGGAAATCAGGAAAAGTTTGATTTTTTCAAATAAAATGCCCTATATTTTATTGCAGAATCAAGAGCTTCTCATTTTCCCTTTTTCAAAAATATATAGTTTGCTTATGTTTGGACTAGCCATTTTTGAAATATTTAAGTTTGAATAACTTAGTGAATGGTTAGCAGCGCTGGCGAATAATGCAATAATTAATCGCAACCATCATGGGAAACCATGCATGGAATGGAGTAACAATTATTGTTATTTTCCTTGGTGATCCATGGCAGTTAGAATAAAATATCTTATTATTCTCCGCATTGTCAGTTATTTAAAGTGAAATTACTCAAAAACGGCTAGACCAAACATAAGCGAACTACATATTTTTGAAAAGAGGAAAATTTGGAGATCTTGAATTTGTGATAAAATACAAAATAACTACTCACAACACAAAATAATAATAAATAATAATTTAGGAATACATAATAATAAAATATACACTGTGGGCCAAAATAAAGGAGTACTTTTTTTAATTGAAAATATTTTTTTTGTTTTGAAAAAAATTATAACTGTGCTTTTGAGCTCGTTGCAAATGAAAACTGTCTTAGCTAAAATTGTACTGATATGCTTTTTCGGTAGATAAACTATCCAGAACATTTCAGTAAAAACGAAATTTTCCGAAATTACCGGATTCGCATAATACCATTTTTTTATTAAATAACATTTTAACAAAAAACACACATTCATGAAAACAGTTTAGTACTTTTGAAACTTACAGTAAAATATTATGAATGTGGCCACCATTATTGTTTACCACTTCTTTTATGTCAATTTTACTCAGTAGGCCATGACAACTTAGGTTGCCATGGAATTTGTTTGACATTTACTGATTTACAGCTAAATAAGTAAATAAGTCAGTTCATAATGCCACTTTTAAGCAAAGAGGACAGAGTATTAATTGAATATTTCCGTGAAAAATATTATAATTATTGAAGCGTGGAGTGGATTATTGTCCTAATAATAATCAAATGGAACACATTTGTCCTCCAGCCAAGAATCTACTTCCATTTTATAATAATTATGTTGCAAGAAAAATTGTAAATTAATTTCCTGACAAGAATTGATACATTGGAACGATAGGAAAGTTCTCAATACATCTAAGGGAAACCGATGGGTCTATTAAACAAAAACGTATATGAGGAACGAGGAACGATCAAAGCTCGAGACCTGAAGAAAATATTGTTGGAACAAGGAAAATCGCGAAAATAACTAGGATATCCCGTACGTCATTTCGAAGAAAGACTAGAGAAGACTGCCATCTTGAAATATTTAAAAAAGTCTACTGTAAAAGACTACGGCCAATGTGAAAAAAAAAAACGATTGGAAAGATGTAATTTGCTTGTGTTTGCACTAAACTGTTTTCATAAATGTGTTATTATTTGTTAAAATGTTACCGATTTAACAAAAAAATGGTATTTCGCGAATCCGGTAAACCCGTAAAATTTTCTTTTTACTGAAGTGTTCTGGATAGTTTATCTACCGAAAAAACATTCTAGTACAATTTTGGCTAAGACAGTTTTCATTTGCAACGAGCTCAAATGCACTGTTAAAGATTTTTTTTTTATAAGTTCGACCCTGTACATTATTTTTGATTCCAAATTCACAGTCATGTTGAGGACATGTTAGGTTATTAGTCCTGCAAAAAGAAATTAGATCGCTCAAAAAACAAAAAACATATTTTCAATTAAAAAATGTACTCCTTTATTTTGACCCACATTGTAATAAAGAGACATTGTTTTACGGTTATCCGATGTTAAACGGAAAGGTTGGTACAGAACCGTAATAAATGTCTAGAGTTACATCCATGTGTAATGTATAGGGCAATCCATAAAAACAAACTTTTCATATTTTTCTGATTTTCAATAGTGATTAGTTCTTTCGCTCACTTATTTTTTTTTTCAATTAAAGTCTTACAAAACGCCCTTGAAGGTAATTAAAGTATAAGACTTAGAAATATGTAAAAAAGTAGTAACAGATCGTGTGGTAAAGTAACATCACAAAAAAACAAGAAAACAAGACACATGTAGACGGACTAATATGCATTACCTACGTTATAAGGTTTCTTATTAGGTATTATAAAATCTTAAAAATAAATTGAAATCCTCATTTTGAACAATTTTTTTGTATCTATGTAGACAGAGTTTCTAAAGGATGCCAGAATATAAAGAAAAACCCTATACCTTTCTTGTGTAATACAGCGTTAAATAACATATTCTAAAATCAGAAAGCGACAAAAATGAAATCATGTTTACCCTTAACCCGTCCAGTATGATACGCGCCTGATGAAAATCATCAAATTCTGATTCATCATGAAAACTATATCAGACGGATGAAATTTCATGATTTTTATATAAACGGTTTCGGGTCTCGGGTGCCCCATATTTGAAGGGGGTAGCTCTCTTATTGAACTATTCTTTGACAAATTTATTAATCGGAATTATTTTTCATAAAAATACATCAGGAGTCATCCCACGCATTTCATGAAACACTCTGCAGGGAGTTCTTAATTTAAGTTCAATACTGACCCAAGCCAATTAGCATTAGTAGAATCAGGCATTTTCAAATTTAAAGAAAAAAATCAACAAGACCCAAAACTTTAGTTCAGTTAGGTAATAAAGATCCAACAAGATGTCAGATTTGGATAAAATTATAGAAGAAAAGGGAGAAAAGTCACGATTGATATTTTCCACAGAATAAAAAATATCAACCAATGATGAAAATTTGAAAACTATGAGATAATGTGATAAAATGAGAAAACCCCAATCAGAATATAGTAGGTATCTACGAATTGTAAAAGAAGCGAAGAAGTCTATTGAAAATCGACCAAGGAACAAAATGAAATAAATTAATGTAAATATATTGAAAAAAGTGGTGTTGAGCAAACTCGTGGATAAAAAACAAGAAACAAAAATCATCTAAAACAGTTAATAAGAAAATTTGTAAATACAAAAATGTACAAACAAATGGGCTATACCTATCTATCGAAATAATAATTATGAAACAAAATAGCAATACATTGATTCTACAGAACAGACAAAAAAATTGAAGAATGAAAGAAGGAATTGATAGAAATTGTGAATTAATTCCAGAAAAACCATTCAAGAAAACCAAACAACAAATAAGATAAATATACAGGTGGATTCACGTATGTTGTCTGTTACAAGTATCTCAATAACAGCTTTTCCAAATCTTTTGAATTTTGATATGAATCGATATGAAAGTGTAATGCAAATATAAAAAAAATGCTTGCAGAACACAGTTGTTTTAGAAAAAAAATGGATAACTTCATTCGAAAGAGGGGCAAAAATTACACCGATTCTGAGAATAACAATACGATTGACGATTTTATAGGGTAGATATGCGGTTTTGAATTTGCTTAAAATGAAACATTTCTCAAGCTTTCACCCAGAAATGCCTATTTTAGGCCTATGCAATTTGAAAGATGTCATTCAAATTGCATAGGTATCTAGTGTATAAAAGTTCAATCTAAGTGTAATCTTTAGGATGAGTGTAATTTTTGCCATTCTTTCGAATGGAGTTGTCCATTTTCTTCGAAAACCACTTTGAAAAACCGTCAAGTATTTTTTTCTAAAGAAAATGGAGCTAAAATCGCGTCTGTTGTTTTTTTCTCTTGTTAATGATGCATGGAGATTCGAGATCCATAGAGCAAAGCTTATCATTTGTTATTCGAATAAGTTCGTTTCTCCTAAGAAATATGTCATCTCTTCAAAACAATTCTAAATAATCAAGTCATTGATTGGGGGTTCACCAACAGGTCTCAAGAAGAAAAAACAATAACATTGTAGATTGGTGGTGCGGTAAATGGAAATAATAAATAAATACTTGAGCGATTACAAATGGTGAATGAAAGAATAAAAGCAGTCAGTTCTACAAATTAGTGGGTGAAAGTCAATAAAACAAGAAATAAAATAGCAGAAGGAAACAATAATACAAGTGAAAAGAGGAATAGGAAAAAAGAACTGCGGTTAGATTTCCTCAGAAAAGAAAAGAAAATTTTAATTTTGTCATCTTTATTATTCTGAAGAATGGAATACAGAAACACCAACAAAACTGTTAACAAACGGGAAAAAAAGAAAAATCTTACTCAACCAAGTAAACAGCAGTGAAAACCGATTCAAGTAGATTTTGGAAGTAGGTACGTTAAAGGAAAACTGAACTGGAGAAAAGATTAACAAACAAAAAACAAAATTGCTTATGTATACGCAAATACGAAACACGTGAGAAATTTGAGAGAAAAATGATACCCTCTTGACTGCCATAACTTGAAATCACAGGTATAAAAGAGCAACAGCAAAGTTTACGGAAAATGATATTTAATTCTGTTAATTTTTGCGAGACACTGGACTATAGGAATATTGCTAGAAAAAAGTTTGTATGATCTCTGCAGTCATAGTTGTGTAAATATCATTATTTACATTGTATTGAAAAAGTCCACAAATGCGGTTTTGCACAGAAATCTAGCAAACAATTCGTTACCTTCGACCTTTGAAGCAAACCTATGCGAAAAGGTCATCGTTTCTATAAATGAATACACACAACAGTGTATAATCGATCATACACCATGTATAATAATAATTGATACAGCATACAATAAAAAGATTAATATGCTCTTACGAAGATACATGTATAACGAAGATGTTATCTTCTATTAGCAAATCTATTTTCATAGACCCTCATTACGTGTTGTTTTAACTATCCATTATCAAAGCCATCACAACATTTCTCAATCAGATAATGCTGATGGAAATACACCCAAATGTTAATCAAAACACACCCTCCTTGTTATTCCAGTTTGTATCACCGTACAAAGGTTATAACCTGTTGCGTCCCCCCTGTTTGGGGTTTATTCGGAGGTTTTGATTGATGATGGTGATAAATAAATGGGAAAAACAACCCCAAAAAAATCATGGATGCGCTCCAGCTTTTTGATTTTTCTCTATAATCAATCAAAACCTTCCAACAATTAAAAAATAATAAAAATATTTATAATTCCTCCCAATTTTTGCTATAAAAGAATTAAATAAATTATAGTGTTAAACATTTATCTCGATCTTTGATCCTTTCCCATAAAATTCCCGATAATAATTATCTCTAGTCATCAAATACTGTTACTATGCTGAATCTATCATCCTAACCCACTGATTCTTTAATG